>CM060831.1:96797500-97302500 GCA_030762175.1 Metallyticus violacea | reverse complement strand
TTACCGTCAGACACATAAAGATCCCTAACTAAAGGAGGGCCTGTCTATTATAAATGCAGATGAATCCCGAGTGCCGCATCCAATAAGCCACATCCGGTTAGATCGCGTGCGTGCACGACTTCGTGAACCTACCTCAGCTGACCGTGATGATGATGATGGCTTCCCTCTCCGCTACTGCTTCTTTTATCTTTTTCCCTCAGTTCGACTTTTTGCCACATCTACATTTGAAATATGAGTAAATTGCTGAATCTCAGCCGTGTAACTCTGCAACACAATGCGTTATTTCCATGCAAAATACGTTAACGTTTGTCATGCAAGAATATCACATGCAGAGCTTCGATGTTCTCATAATTATAATAACTTTTACTTTAATATTGTATATACAGGAACAAAACAGAAAACCGAAAAGGTCATGCCGTATGCCTGCTCCTTGCTTGCCTTGTTCTCTTGTTTTCTTTTTTATAAATCCCCATGTGACAAGAAGCAATGAAGCACAAAGCAAACAGCTTATTTGAAGATGGACTAACCAAGATTGGCAATTAAGTGCGACATTTTCTTATATTTAAAAATATTATAAGAACATAATTGCAAGAATACAGAATGTTTGGGCTAGTGTTTCGTGATGGTTGCCTTTAAGATTTCAAATAATTATTGTTTATTTTATTAGGAAGTAAACAAATTAAAGAGGCATTTTGTTGATTAATACATCCATCAATTCAATGCAATGCAGGTCTATATTCCTTTTGGATACATAATTGCAACTCTGCCCTATTGAAAATTGTTAAATTTTATGAAATAGTTATTTAAATACCATTTTACCACTTACTTATTTGGCCGAGATCCATATTCTTATGGAAAAACAAGCAGATGTCCGATAACCACTATGAAGAATATATTCAGTATGTTCAAAACTTGCAATCTGAAATAAATTTTATCTTAGTTTGCCATATCCTTAGTAAAATCTCTTCTCTGAAATGTTTTTACGCTTCTTATGATGAGTAGTAATAAAGTTTTAATCATTCCAGATGATTTCAGTGTGATCAAACAGTCCTGGATGACAAAGAAAGAAGTGGCAGCCGTCTTTCTGTGAAGAACCGGGAATGCAAGATAAATGGTGGCCCTAGTGCTCCAAATATCATAATCGAGGGTATATTGAAGAAAGTAAAAATCATACAAGGATTAGTTTCGACGTCTTCCACGACATTTTGAACATGACAAAGTTCGCCGCCCGCTGGGTTCCACAACTGCTCACACCCATTTAAAAAGCTCGCCGAACCGGGCAGCAGCTGAAATGTGTGTCAGCCCTTAGCCGTTCAATCACCATGAACGAGTGCTGACTATATCACTCTGTCGTCAAACAAGCAAAGGAAGCAGTGAAAAATATAGATTCACCACAGCGGATAAAACAAAAGACCATCATTAGGCAAAGTGACACTGAGTGTTTTTTGTAACTGCCATTGTGTGAGATTATACGCTTAAGGGGCAAATCATCACAGGTTACTACTACTACTACTACTACTACTACTACTACTACTACTACTACTATTACTACTACTACTACTACTACTACTACTACTACTATTACTACTACTACTATTACTACTACTATTACTACTACTACTATTACTACTACTACTACTACTACTACTATTACTACTACTACTATTACTACTACTACTACTACTATTACTACTACTACTACTAACTACTACTACTACTACTACTACTACTACTACTACTACTACTATTACTACTACTACTACTACTACTATTACTACTACTACTACTACTGCTACTACTACTACCACCACTACTACTACTACTGCTGTACTACTACCACTACTACTACTACTACTACTACAGCTACTACTGCTACTACTACTACTGCTTTTACTACTACTACTTCTGCTGCTGCTACTACTACCGCTGCTACTACTACTACTACTACTACTACTACTACTACTACTTCCACTACTACTATTACTACTACTACTACTACTACTACTACTACTACTTCCACTACTACTACCACTACTACTTCCACTACTACTACTACTACTACTACTACTACTACTACTTCCACTACTACTACTACTACTACTACTACTACTACTACTTCCACTACTACTATTACTACTACTACTACTTCCACTACTACTACTACTACTACTACTACTTCCACTACTACTACTACTACTACTACTACCACTACTACTTCCACTACTACTACTACTACTACTACTACTACTACTACTACTACTACTACTTCCACTACTACTATTACTACTACTACTACTACTACTACTACTACTACTACTACTACTACTACTACTTCCACTACTATTACTACTACTACTACTATTACTACTACCGCTATTACTACTATTACTACTACTATTATTACTACTACTACTACTACTACTACTACTACTACTGCTATTATTACTACTACTACTATTACTACTGCTGCTACTACTACTATTACTACTACTGCTACTACTACTACTACTATTGCTACTACTACCACTACTACTAACTACTATTACTGCTACAACTTTCACTACTACTTCTACTGCTACTACTACTTCTATCACTATTTCCAGTACTACCATACTACTTCTACTACTACTACTACTGCTACTACTTCTACTGCTACTACTACTTCTACTACTACTACTACTACTACTACTACTACTATTACTACTACTACTGCTGCTACTACTACTACTACTACTACAACTACTGCTGCTACTGCTACTGCTACTACCGAGGAGAGCTCCATCGGCATTGGGACATGGAAATATGTTAGGGATCTAGTGTATGTCCTTGCCTCATCACCCGTGGATGTCTGCGATCAGGATGCTTTCCCCCGCGGCATGGGTTTTTTCTTCTGAGCGAGCCTCCAATTGTTTGCCGTGCCTTGCAGAGAGTAGCAAGCCTGCTTGGTTACTTATTTGCTTACTGTCGCAGCAAAGACGCAGCTTTTACCGCAGTTGTGTTGTGTTGTGTTGTAAATAGAAAAATAAATCCTAAAGCTCAGAGTGAAGGTGCTTTATAAATTATTTTAGATCCGTAAATTGTGGCCTTGTTCATTTCTTAATTCTTTGTTTTTTTTTTTTTTTTTGTTTATTTATGGACGCTCTTTAACATCACAGGTCCTCAGCGTCCCATTCAATTCAGGGCGTGAAACGGCTGACAATTTTCCTCAGAGGCGTCTCTTTCTGGGTTGAGGTTTTTTATCATGCCGTAAATGTACGACGCGGGACCCACGGCTTTGCTTCTCTTCCGAAGGAAGCCGTACTTAGAATTTTTACGCCCGAAAATATCCATCTTTCCTGGCCGGGTTCGAACCTGCGATCTTGAGTTTAGGAAAAACAGTTTGAGAAAAGATTAATGATATACACACTGGAAATGTAAGTGACAGTATCCACTAAGATAACTTTGATCATCCCCATAGTAAAGCTTCAAGCGCGGCTACAATAACAAAACAGTGTGTTTAAAATAATCAACTACTTAGAGTTTACTTAACAGGTGGGGTAAAACTCCAAACACTGGCTTTTCGCTAGCTTTTTGTGAGATTTTGTTGCCCTAAATGATGATATCTGAGTTTATGTCATTATACATTTTAGCGAATTCCGAAGGAATGTAAACTATTACAGTTGTACCCATGGAAAGATTTTTTACCGATCAATTCAAAATCTGCATCGATCATACCTCCTGGACAACTACAAATAATAAGGAAAATTAATATAATATGTCTCTCTCATATATGTGCGTGTGTGTGTTTGTAGGTTCGTTAACGCTTTAGCGGTGTAGATTTTATTTTTTCTCAACGAAACTCGACACATAACCATCAATTAACAAACAACTCATCGAGTTCGTTAACCAGCAAAATTGGACCATTGGGGAGGGGGGTGAACCTAAAGCGATTTTTTTTTAAAAATTAAAAAATCGCCGCTCTAGTGGCCGCAATTTTGGCTTTTACTCATTGAAACTAGGTAGATTTCTTTACAATATATTAATAAAAGTGTATTATGAAAATCACGGCAACCGGACTATTAGGAGTGGGGGTATACCGGAAAAAAGTGCGGTTAATGCGAAATTTTAAAATCGCTCTTGCGGTTGCAATTTAAATTTTTTAAAAGGAAAATCTGTATATGCCACTGAAATAAAGCGGGAAAAATATTTTTCGAAAATCAGTGAAATCGAACTATTAGGAGAGGTATTTAGCTGAAACCCAAATTTTAAAAATCGCTCTAGCCGCAACCAAATTCTGTATATGTCATTTAAATAGAATTAAAAAATATATATTCTGAAAATCAGGGAAATCGGACAATTAGGGGGTTAATCTGAGGTCCAAAATTTAAAAATTTAAACCTCTCTAGCAACCCATTTAAATAAAATAAGAAAAATAAATCTTGAAATTATGTGAAATCGGACTATTAACAAAGAGGGCTCTACTCAAAATTTAAAAATTGCTCTAACGGAATTGATATTTGTTTTTTCATAACGAAACTCCGTATTTTTATTTAAATAAAATAGAAAATATAGTTTCTGCAAATCAGGGAAATCGGGCCATTAGAAGTGGAGGCTAACCTTAAACCCAAAATTTTAAAATCGCTCTAGCAGCCCCAATATTTGATTTTAACAACTAAGCTTGACATAGGCCGTTTAAATCAAATAAGAAAAATAGTTATAAATCGAAACTTTAGGAGTAGGAGTATAGTTGAAAACCGAAATTTAAAAACCTCTTGTTTAATTAGCACTATATTGTTTTAAAATAAATGAACAAATTAATTCAGCATATAAACTGTATTTATAACGAATCATATGTTTTATATTTAAGAAGAGCTTCGTCGTAAAGATAGAAAATATGTGTTTGAGAATTACATTTGTACGTAAGAGCGCTCTATAATAACCTCCAGAAAAAGTTTTCGCTATATATTTTTTCTACAATAACATTTAAATTAAATTTCAAAATCAATGAAAATTGAAGAAATTTCTATTGTTTATTGCTGAGTGAGAATCAGTTCCTTATATTGTATGTTTTAAATAGTAACATGCTTTAGTTTTATTGAAACATTTGAACATCATCTTCTAAAATATGCAAATGCAACTCGAAATTTTCGTTATTTCTCTCTATTTTAGTGAACACAAAAATGATATCAAGGGCCCAATTCATAAATATGGCTACATTTAAAAGTTTTAATGAATGCCCATACCATATAACTTTGCATATCATTGTCATATATCTCATATAATTAATGGTACACCATTAATTTTTTGTTCTAACTCTGAATTTGTTCCGCTAATACCACACAGTAGTGCCATAACTTATTTCATTTCATTAATTTCATTAATTAAATTAATAAGGCTATAATTTGCATTTGTATCCTATTTTAAAGATAATCTAATAGGTGAGGAATCTGCTTAGTTAACGCAGCTCCTGTATGATGAACTTTTCTATTATGTGGTTCATTGTCTTCAGTACTATGCAAAATTACGATATTGTGACTTGGTCTCTGTCCTGGATCTACCGCGAGCCATGAACACTGACATAATAGCAATGAAAAATTAATTTAAAATTTAGTATTTATGTTAGGTTTTTATTATTTCATTTTATTTTAATTTAGATGCAAACAGAGTCTACATCAATAGAACCAACGCTATAATCTCATTAACCCGCGGAGTTAATTTGTTTTTAACTAGATACAAACATTCTATTTCTTAATGTAACATTTATCTGCAAATATTTTCCTTATTGCTATCTCTGATGTTAATTTTAAACTGGCCGGAAGCTTGGGAATTTTTCTACGTTAGGGAAGTCTGGAACGAGGCCCACCCAGCTTCTTGAGGATAACTGGGGAGCTGCCTGATGGAGAGGTGGTATTCTCGATCTAGAAAGTCGCATTATAGGCGACCAGCGGGGTAGCGGCATGCTTATCACATGTCCTACCCTGCAATACTGTCTTTTATCAATGAAACCGTAAGATGGAGGTAGAAGAAACAGAGGTCGCTGCGGCAAGCCATGGCCCAATCATGAGTTGTAGCGTCATAGAAGAGGAAGAAGAACTGCTTCTGCCATTCTCCTGTACCTGAACAAAGAAACCAAACGTGTGTGACATATTCAGTGCACTTGCAAACTGTACTTATATCCTCTTTCAAGTTTCTCCTAACTTCCTTTAGCTTCCAAATCTAATTCAGTTCGCAACAGTCCTTATGCTCTTATTATTGCTATAATAATAATAATAATAATAATAATAATAATAATAATAATAATAATAATAATAATAAGTTTACTACACTGCACCATTCATATTTGAACAAAAGTGAATATGCAATTTAAGTATTTATTTATTGCAATGGGCATAAAATAATGTGGGAGGTTTCTATTACCAAGGAAATGTTAGCTGTACTTATTTTTCTGAGAGAGCAGAGTGACAGGTAGAAGGCCCATCGCTTCCATCGCTATCTGGCAGTGGACTAAGGTATTACTTGGAAGTGAAATGTTCGATATTTGTCCAGTGATCTAATTTTTCAGTCTTGGAGTTCTTTAACTTGCCGTAAATATACGACAAAGAACATACGGCTTTAAGTCCCTCCCGGAAGACTTGCATTCGAGATTTTTTCGTCCTGAAAAATCCATCTGGGTTTGAACCCGCTGTCTTTGGTTCTAGAAGAGCCACTTATGTTATCACTATTACTTTTATTATTTTAATACATCTAAAGTATCCGCCTTTGATGTCAAAGCAGTAAAAAGGAGCGTTGAAGACTATTAAAAATCTAAAATTTTTCAGAACTTCATAGTTGCAGATATTATTATATGTAATGGTAAACAAATACCGTAACATTCATTTTTGCATAATAACATTTGAGAGCTTAGAGAAGAAAAAAAAAAACACATAACTCGTGAAACACGAGTAAAAGTTTTATATAAGTGATCGAAGAAGGAACTCTTACGTGAACTATTTTTGTAAGCCTTTTAGGTGCCGTAACTTCCAACACCTTTTGAAACCTCCGGTAAAAACCTTACCTAGATATCATATCCCGGACCCAATATGAAAAATGTTGGGATAGGGTAATGCATGATATCGTTAAAGCCCAGTACATCAACAGTATCTAAGATGTTCTGAGGCACCTTCTTAAGAAAGCGGACCAAACCGAGATTTTTCTGCAACATTATAAAAATCAGTTAACATTTCTGAAAATTAACTATATTCAAATTATTTTATTATTTACTGAAGGTTTTACAAGTGTCTTTCATGGTTTTGTCGTCCATTTCATGACGGCTGGCAGTAACTCACGGCGAAGTGGATGTTCTGGCAAGTACAACTACAATAACAATTACAATGACTATGTGACGTCATCATAAAATCGACCAATAAAACTAAATAAAATTTCGAATTTTGATCAATCACAGCCCTATATCGCAGTGAAATTATCGAAAAGCTACATCAAATCCGTTTTATCACGCGACATGCAGTTGTCTTGTGGTCAGTGTAGCCAACTCTATACCTCCACTATATACGAGTAATTCCTGAGCACGCATCACGGACCACTTTTCCGTGTTTTCAGTAATTGTATATTTAAATAACTTAATGTGTATTCACTGAAGCAATTGTTTTTTAGTATTCAGTCAGACAGTTTGTAATTATTTTGTAAATTATGTAACAATATCTGCTTAAGCAACCATAGATTTTAATAAATACGGTAAATGGTAAAATTGTTTTCTCGGTTTTGTTTTTGTTTTGTTTTTCTCGGTTGATATTAGTAAATCGAACGGTAGCGACTGTAATAGTTCACTTTCGTCTATCGCATTCTCACGGTTTCTGATTATGGTAAATATAATATGTTATACAATTGTTAATAATCTGTGCGCGAATTTCAAATATATTTTACCTTTATTGTTATTCTGTTCATGAAATAGTTCAAACCCGCATTTAGCTTTTCAATGTTGGCATTACTGACCATCAGCAGTTGCTAGATGGCTTGAAAAGTTTAAGCACTCATGATATAAATGTACAGTTATTACAATATTGTAAGCAATGTTTACCTGAATTGTATTTAAATTCTTATTTTAGAGCTTTACAGATAAATTCACTCAGACTCTCTTGTGAAAATAGGCATGCATTCTATGACAGAATATCTTTGAACTTATCCTGCTACATTCTTTTATAATTGTAATTCATACTCGTCGCTTTTTCTTCAATTTTAACTTCAAAGTATTCAAGGCCACTGTTGCTCACGAATTGTAGGCAGAGATCCTGATATTTAGTTAATTTCTGTAAATGGATGTTACCGAATGTTAATGATAAATTAATTAATGCACGTTTAGTATTCTTTATTCATGGATGGATAGTCTGGGTCGTAGGAGGATTTCGGCACTTGAGCCGTGTTCAATGCTGATCCATTATACCTATGCCCTCCTACGAAGGCACCTCCGACAGAAAGGAATAAGGTGAGGGGAATGCGTGGACCCAGATGGGATTCCGAACATGTTTCCAGGTAAATCGCTCCAATGCCGGTAGTGCCTGTTTTACGAGCTTCTATTCCAACGCCGGAGCATAAAACTTTTCAAAGCGCAAGCCCACCTTATCCCTGTAAGAAAGTAAGCCGAGTAAAATGATATGAAAGGGAGGACAGAAAGCTCGTAGAATGTAAATACGAAAAAAAAAAAAAAAAAAACAGTCAGAATGGTTGGCCCAACAGGAATCGAACCTGAGACTTCCCGAATATGAGTCCCAAGCACCCCCCCCCCCCCGGTACCGATGAACCAAGGTTTCAACTATGCGCATCTATTTCGACGCAAAATAAAAGATATAGAGCGCTGAAAACCTCCGTACATGACAAGAAAAGCGGTGTATGGATACATGCTGTCTTATTTAGTAAGGTTATTTGCTTAAACGATTCTCTCATACGAATTTGCGCTCTGCCGGCTAGTTGCCTACTCAATTAACCTCACTGGGCATATTGTGTATAGCTAACTAGTTACAAGTGTTGGCAATAGTGCTTTTTGGGTTATTATTTTTTTTTCTTGCATTTTTATGGCACGGTATATAAAATGGCAACATATTTTCTATTTTTAATATTTATCATATTTGTTTTAATTTAATACCTGGGTGTTGTATGTTGTTAATTTCAATTATGTAAAATAATAATAATAATAATAATAATAATAATAATAATAATAATAATAGAGACATACGCATGTTTTGAATTCGATTCTCGGTCATGTGAAACTGTCTGGTTAAGGAGCCAAGTGCCCAGAACTCATTTGCGCCATTATTAGTTCATTTCGTTCCATTCATTTCTACAAATTTAAACCTGCAGTGTTCATAATTTATAGTAGTCGTGAAAAGACCAATGAAGTCAAAAAGATAATGGATAAAAATTCCGTCACGCAGGAAATGCTTAAACTAAGCGAATTCTTCAGCAAGTTTTTGGTTTTTTCTAGTCATGTCAGTAAATTAAAAAATTTAATTTCAAATTCGCAAACTACTTTTCCAGATGTAAAAATAATTGTATATTCTTTATAGTTATATATTTTTTTCGAAACAACTGCAGCTAGAATGCTTTTTAGATTTCGGTTTTCAGGTATAACCCCGCTACTGATGGTCTAATTTCCCTGATTTTCAGAAATTTTGTTGCTTATTTTATTTTAATGGAATATACGGAGTTTCGTTGAGAAAAAAACAACAATTACGGCCGCTAGAGTGTTTTTTTAATTTTTGTTTTAGGTTAACTCCAGTACAAATGGTTCAAATTTATATCATTATTTGCCGAAACAAAAATAAAGACCGCTAGGATTTTCTACATATATACTATATATGGATCAATAATAATGTAGACAAATTATGAAGATTAAAAAAAACTAGTAACATTTGTTCTGAGAGAAAAAAGATAACAGGTGACAAAAAAATAATAATAATAATACTCTTGGGTAATCAAACCCACGACCTTCACATTATTAGCACGGTAATCTAACCTACTGAGCTAACAGGGCTTCATACTCGGTTTTGAATATTATTCTCTTAAGTAATTGCCTACTAAAATCGTAACCAGTCGTCAATCTTCGCTACCGTTCGGGACTTACGGCTGCAAATGCGGTTCAGCGGGTACGAATAAGTTTTATTTCTGGTCTACGATCATGCCAGTCGCCTATTTAACAGACAGTTGCCACGCTGATGGCTGCACTGTATATATATATATATATAACCATCACCGCAAATATTTCTGAAATGGAAGGTGTTAATAATATGCTGCTTTCACAGAAATGAAGGGCTCATAATTGTAGCCTATATATGGATTATTCTAGAAAAAAAGTACATCTTTTTTAAATGAAAATTCCTATTGACATCAAGGAAATATAACTAAAGGAAATTAGAATGTCAATGGTGTTTCTTGCAGGATTCTAATGCAGATAGGTTATGAATATTTTAAATATCTACAGTTGTCTGATCCATTTAACTGCTTAGTTACTAGACTACGATGTTTATATCTTTACTTTTCTTATTTAGTGAGTGTGTGTGTTGCTATTTTTCCTTTCTCATTTTCCAAGAAAGCACTTTACTTATGTGTTTTTACTACCATGTGCCAGAACTCTCTTAAGAAATAAGAAAACTGGTCTTCATAGGTTGGTTCAAAATGATGACCACCAGCTACAATAAAGCTTCCAGCCTCTCATGTAAAGATAGCAGCATATGTTGTAGCATTTCAACAGAAGTTTCAGAACAGACAGCTGTAATACGTCGTTTCTTATCTTCTGGTGTATTCGGTATGTCCTTGTAGACAGTGTCTTTTAGTTTCCCTCACTGAAATGTCTAAAGAGGTCAAATGTGTTGAACGGGCAGGCCAAAGTACAGCTCCTCTTCGTCCAATCCAACGATTTTGAAACAATCGCTGAAGACAAGCGTAGTAAGTCTATTGCGATATCTTTCAGAGTATACATTACAAGAAAGAATATTATTTTTGCTACATTCTCTATGTCCACTTTTTCAACGTTAATAAATATGATCTTTCATCACGTCTACTTACCGCCACGGGTGGCGGAGGTCATTAGGCGCGGACTCGTGAGTGGGAGGTCTGGGGTTCGAATCCCGCCAGGACCTCCTTCCTGACAGGTTTTTTCTAGGTTTCCCTTACTCCTCATAAATGACAAATGCCGGGGAGGTACCCTAAATTTAGGCCTGGAACGTTCCATTCCTTAAAAAAATCCTTTCCCAATATATCATTTCATCTCCTGTATCATCAGTGTTCACTGCCTGTGGTGCCTCAGTAGTAAAAACGGGCGTTAAACTCTATTAAAAAAATCATGTCTACTTCAAGAACTATAAGTATTGACAAGAAGGTTCTAGACAGGTTCAGTGTAAAGGAAATAAGCATATGAACATCGTAGCCTAGTAGCCAAGCAGTTAAATGGGGCAGATAACCATAGATATTTTTATAACGCTCATATTACTCTAGCTCGTAAACTAGAATCATGCCAAAAACACCATTGATGTTCATATTTCCTCTAGTTTAATTTTCTTGATGTCACTAGGCATTGTTTCATTTGAAAAATCTAGCATTGTTCAAGAAATACACATTCGAATAATTATTAACATCTGTGCATGGACTACAATTATGAGCCTTCCTGAACTTCATTTCTTTGAAAGCAGCATATTAATAGCACCTGTCATTTCATAAATATCAGCGATACAAGTTTTAGATGATTTAATCGGTATATAAATATATTTATATTTATATGCATAGCTTTAAGCTAACCCCCGTTTCTAATGGCCCAGTTTTGCTGGTTAACGAACTCGATGAGACGTTTGTTAATTGACCATTATATTCCAGGGAAAAAAATCTTCCAGGGAGGTTTCCAGGGAAAAAAATTGCGACTGAAGAAAATTATCAAAACTCTTTTCATAGGTACAATCCTCAATAGCTACCCCTACATTCCTTCGAATTTCCAAAAACAGCATTAAAATAATTGGAATAATTATAATAAGAGACCCACGATAAAGCTGTATTTTGTTTTAAATATTAGTTTTGCGCATTTTATTCATTAAGTGGAAAAACTATGTATATGTTAAAAATAATATTCTGCAGAATGATGCCAGTAATTGTATTTTGTTAGCACAAAATGGTGAAAATGGTGCTACCTATTAAATTACATTCAAGGTTTTAGGTTTCGCTTAAAAGTAATAATAAAGATACCAATAATCAAATCAGCTTGTTTTATTCTCCTTAGACATGTCCTTTTTAATGTGTTTATTTAGAGAGACTACTTTCGATACCTCATAGTTCACTTTTGCAGTACAGACCATAGTGAATTGCTGGTTGCGCTACAACCCGGCGAGCTGAAGTAGCCTGCTGGATTAATTTTCGTGTGTGATTTTCGGAAAGGACGAATGATGCAGCGCAGATGCAACAAGAAGAGGGGAGAATGGAACGGAGCTCCACTATTGGCTGAATTCGGGATACTGATGGGAGGGGCGATGTCGGAGATAAAACAGCATCCCTGGACCAAAATGGTGGACATTCTGGTATCGTGCAGAGGCTGAACCATTCTTGAATACGTGCCACTTCCACGCTACAAATAACTAAGATTACGCTTAATAATGTGTTTATTTCTATAATGGTAGTGCTGTTTACTTTTGACTTAATATAAATATACATTATATTGTATTAATGTATATATATATATATATATATATATATATATATATTATACACAATATATATACATTAACATGCTTTTCATGTGATTGGAAGATATTTTATTCCATATTTCATATAGATCATATTTCTCTTCTGTCAGGAGAAGTAAGTGCAGAAGCAATCATTTTTAAACGAACGAATGAGGAAAACAAATCTTTTGACTTCTCTATCCAATAATATCCTCTGTACTATTTATTTTTAATAATAATTAATAACCTAGACACAAAAATGTTAGCATTCCGTGATTTCTTTACAATATTTAAGTCTATGCAAAATAATTATGAAAAGCAACAAAAAACTGACATAAGTTACAGAGTACACGAGTTTCTCTTGAGGTACTGCTGATATATCTTCCAGAAGTCGGGTAAAGATCGTACTCAAATCGATTGAAATACGCTTTCCGGATTGAAATGCATGAGGTGGAATCGTACTCAGATCTGATATAATATGTTAATGCGCACTATGTTAGTCATTTTTATCACACAAAATCGAAATACGCAAGCGTAATGTTTTAATCCATTTAAATTTCTGTATCTGTTTCATCTTTCCAAATGTTACTTCTTAAATACTTCATTGTTAAATAGGTTGTCCAACATGAAAATAAAGTGAGGCAGCTTAACCAACACGAAAACTTATGTAGTAATCTGTAATAGGTTTCAATGTGGATTGAAAAACATCGTGTAGATCAAATTCAATCCGGAAAATGTATTCAACGATTTGAGTTTAACATTTAAACTTGGAAATAATAAAGGTTTTCTTAAATAACTAAAAAATTAATTTTTTATTTTAGCATAATGCTCATCACAAAAGTTTTTTATCGTTTATTACCTATGTTAAGTGCATATATGGTTAATAAGCAAGCAATGACTCATTAAAAAGTAATATTTAGTAAATTATTTTATTATTATTATTATTATTATTATTATTATTATTATTATTATTATTATTATTATTATTATTATTATTATTATTATTATTATTAGGTCCCTAATACTTTGACACCAGCAGAATATAGTTCGCATACCTTTGCTAACACTCTTCTCTCTGTTCTGATGCATGAAAATAATTTGTTGTGCAATCATAATAGCTACGAAATATCACAAATGTTAAAAGTTTTATTCATTTTATAAGTAGAATGCCTCAGATACTAAGTCGGAGGCCAGGAAATTAGTAATTATATATTACATTTAATTTATTCTTTTAGAAACGTTGGTTTTTTTTCAACGCATTTTGGTGGAATAAAATTAAAATTAAAATTAAAATTTGGTTTATATATCTGTTTTTATGTATAGCACCAATTTTCTGTTTAAAATGTAAATTTCTCGTACTGAAAGAAAATAATATTGTGCACTTAGGGACGGGCAAGATGGGATCAGCTGTTACGATTTTCTTCCAGTTTGACGTGATTCCAGTGCGACGAACGTGATTATTTATGAAAATTAATATTATAAACAAATGTATGTAATCTAACTAATTGCACCTCGGACCTATTTAGAAACCTTAAGAATGTAAATATTATATATTTACATATATAATAATATTAATATTATTGATATATATAGGATGTTAATGAAATATATCAAAATAATTTCAGAGAGTGTAGAGATGTCATATTTAGGCAATTTGAGATGGGCAATGCATGGTCCACAGCTAAACATAACGCAATTTTATGGTGTGAAACATTTTAGCATCAGAAGTCAATTTAAAATATCTTTAAAATTCCCTTGCGAGCATAGAAATTTCGATTTTCCGAAGTTCGTTATCAGGGTTTTCAAGATTTAGTACCTTAAACCCCCTTTAATCTCCAACTAATAATTTCACAGTGCGACGTGAACATGTATTAACTGCCTTCTTGCATTATGTAGCTCACTCTAGAAGGAGCTCTTTAACTGCTTGTGTGGCGTAATGCGTAACGCAGGCCATGATTTCAATTCTTGTCATGTGGTAGATTTTTTTTTTAATATGAAGTGCTATGATACGCATACTAAATATTATGAGTGAAATTTACTTGAGTCTTTCAATTTTTATTCTTTTTCTCAATAATGAAATATTTACCAACATACAATGGCTAATAAACTTATTAGTAATATGATGCATAAAACCTAATTTACCTTATACATACTTAACTAGCTTCTCGCATTATGTAGCCCACTCTTTAACTGCTTGTGAGACATAATGTGCAATGCAAAATCTGACGTTCCACAGACCGCGGGGTTAATTCTTGTCATGCCATTTTTTTTAATATGAAGCGTGCGATTTTGCATACTACAGAAGCATGAATAAAATTTAGGTAATCTTTGTATATACGACGCCCAAATCATTATTTACTCATAATTCTACCTTTGGTAAGCAAGGGCTGTAATTATAAATTAGTATGTTAAAATTTAAGTGTATAAATTGAAACACCAACTTAAAACGTAGGCTACAAACTATAGAATTAGGCCTTACTCAGAAAACGACATAAAAAGTGATAAACCAGACTGGAACTCGAAAACAAATGATCATCACTCGAAAGCTAATGTCATTACAATGACGCCAGAGCGATACGTTCATAAACCTTCCTTTGTTATCTGTGTTATGTTTTAGAGAGGCAACTTCATTAGCCAGTTGTATAGCGGTACTTGAGAAACTTAATGGTCAAGCTTCGAAATTTGAGCAGATAGGTCATGTTACCTATCCCAAATTGCGTACATATGACATCTCTACATTCTCTGAATTTATTAAAAACACTCGATATTTCGAAATGAGCTGTTGAGCACGCTAAGAGACAAAATGAATTTTTTTTTTTAATGATTTATTTATGGGCGCTCTTTAACAGCTCAAGACATCAGCGTCGCATTCAACTCAGGGCGTTAAACGGCCGACAAATTTTGCTCAGAGGCCTCTCTTTCAGGCTTGAGGTTCTTTTTCGTGCCGTAAATGTACGACACGGGACCCACGGCTTTACTTCCCTTCCGAAGGAAGCCATACTTAGGATTTTTAGGCTCCGAAAAAATCCATCCGTGTTATATCCACTTAAATAGATTGATATGTATGAACTGTCTAAAAATAAATTTAATTAATCGTCTATAATACATTGCTTTATTATCCATCCGATGCTAAAAGCTTAAAACAAAAAATGCATGTAATGGTGGCGCTGATGTCAACCCTGTCTTCTCCACTGTTTTTGTGAACGTGAAGAAAAGGATAGAAAGAACGAAAGTTGTCAAAGAAAGTCAGGAAAATAAAATGATAATGTAGCTGATTAATATTTGGACGCTTCCAATTTAAATAATATATGCACATGTGTTAATGGTTAATAAATAAATACCGAAATGAAAAATTAGCATTACTTTTACTATTTCATTACAAAACTGAAGTTTTTAAATGTATATATTTTTGCTACTGGATAAATCATTCAATTTGCTCTTGTTTAGAAAATGACAATATCTTTTAATGTTTTCTTTTTGAAGAATGAAAAAAACACTAACTGTGTTTCTCTTTGGTTGCCAATAGCCAATAGTTTAGATTCATCGTGAAAATACTATATACTAACGTTTTCCTGTACAGAGTGTACAGCGTGAAATAAAAAGCCTTGGAACTCTCTCCTAAGCTAATTCTGGGTCAGGTGATCGCCAACGCTTGCGACTTCCGTTACGACCGCGTCTCTGACGCGAGGTAGCCAGTGAAGCAAGTAGTGTCCATGTATGCATGACTTGTCTTCCAGCGACATACGATTTAAAGATCCCGCTCGTCAACTGTCAAGCGTATCGCGTCGTCGGATCTGGGTGAATCGCAGATGGGGGTCTTATTAACAGCGCCATTGTGGGAACGATCCTAGTGCTAGAATGGGATGGGTTTGCTTGTAGTTGATTTGATAGCATTTTAATTTGGTGTGTCATTGTGGCAAAGCAGGAACAATTGTTTAAGACAACGCACTGGTGCCAACTGTATATAGGATGACCCACATAACGCGTTATAAGCTAATATCTCTTAAATAGATCGATTTAATTAAATAATTACTTTTTTCTAAAATGTTCAGAGCAAGAAGCCTTCATCGTAGCTTCAAGGGCAACACTTCAACGGGCCCCATCACGGGGGAACGTTGGTATATATTTTTAGATTTTTTATTATCTTCAACAAGCTAATCAAACTTTGTGTAAAATGTTTTTCTTTGAATTGAAACCTTGAAAAGTTATAGGAATTTGAAACATTATCATAGTACTCAAATAAACCATGTAAATCAGAAAGAAAAACTTTGAAAAGAAAGTGCAAGAATATGTGGCAACTATCAGCTCCAAAGTCATTAAAATATTTAAAACTGTTAGTTCGATGACTCAGAAACATGGCACGCTTTGAAGTAGAGGGAAAACATACTTTTAACACGGATATTTCTTGCATCGGAACGGCTGGAAGTGCGAAAATGCGAAGAACAGAAATCGTATGTGAATAAAAAGAATGCTATTAATGTTCTTGCCTCTGTGACCATAAATCAACAGATAAGTCAAAGTGAATTGGCCAGAAACAAAGGGATCAGTTGCACTTCGATACAACGAGCAGCGAAATCATATCTTGTCAAATGTGCATACATCAGGATTCAGATTACCAGCTCCATTTAGTGGTCGGTGAATGGTTGCAATATAAAATTGAAGAAAATAGTTCACTGTTGAGCAACATAACTGTTTTCTACTGAGGTAACTTTTTCGATCACCGGATGTGTTAATAAACATAGTATTCATTATTAGGCATCTGAAACACCTAAGGGGTTCAGCATTGTCGATTATTAAATATATAGTGTGACATTCTTAGTGACTTTATGATAGGTTATTAAGCACAGTTACCAGTGCTATAAATTCCCTGAACTTTTGGAAAATGTACTTTCCAATGTACGATCAGAAACATGATATCATCAAAACTTTGCAAGACGCCACGTGCAATTACTGAATGACAGGTTCCGAGATAAATGGATTGGGCAATGCTGAACCTGTAGCAAAGCCACGCCCTCGCCTTACATAACACCTTTGGATTACTTTATATGGAAATAGTAAAACAAAAAGTCTTGTTTACAGCACCAACAATTAAAGGGTATTTGAAGGAACGAATACATTGATGTCTAAGGCATTGTTACTCCATGTATGTTGGCATATGTTGCTCGAAAAAAAAAAAATGAATACTAAGTGTTTAGCTGTTAACGAAGGTTCATCTATATCTGTATGTCTTGTTTCACACACTGTTTAACTTCTAACATTTCCAGAAAGAAAAATGTTTTTAACGAAAGTTGCTCAAATTGTTAAGGACAATAAGAAAAGCTACAGTGAATGTATCAACGTTTCACACGAAGTCTACGAAGTTCCATGAAGCGCTAAAATGTTTAGAAAAAATCAACACTTTATTGTATTGATTCATTTAAGAGATAGCTTGAAATACTTTATTTGGACTTACGGAGCTGTTCTATTCCTGCCAGTGCAGCAGTCCAGTTTAGAACCAAAGACGAACCTCAGATAACTTCCTCTTTATTTTTTACTCACTGTTTCAATGCACTGAAATCTAAGAAATCGACCCAGATTATTAGAACATAAAACATTAACTTTTGACACAACGAAGGGTACTAAAACAACTACATATTTTTCTGAAATAGTGGTGGCTCTTGTTTATAGGAAGGTGGTATAAAAAACACACCACTTAAAATGAGATATGAATTCAGGGACCTTGATGAAGACCTTTAGAGAGTTATGAATATGCTCTGAAATCCGGCAGGCCAAAAGTTCAAAATTGGAAAATAGGTGATTGTATCCAGTACGATAACAAATAATTGCTAACGACAATAGTGATGAAACATAATATTGGAAAACTTACCTTCCTATGAAATTCGTTCACTAAGGACAGATATTGTAAAAAATGCTCATTTCTTCTTTTGCAGAATTTCTCGTCTCTAAAAGTCCGCAAACAGTGTATAGAAACCTCCAGCATACTGTTGCGTGAATTAATGTGGGAAATGTTATAGTTAATAATTACAATAAAATAAAATAATATCTGTCATACCATCATATGGATACCCACCTACAGCCACGGTTGGCCGAGGTCGTTAAGGCGCGGACTCTAGAACAGGAGGTCTGAGGTTCGATTCCCGACAGGGAACTTTGCATTTCTTAAAAATAATTCCTTTCCCAATTTATCATTACATGTCATGCTTCATTACTGTTCACTGCCTGTGGTGTCTCAGTAGTAAAAACGGGCGTCAAACACTATTAAAAAGTTCTTCAATTATTAATTAAATTTAATTTGGAAAAAGTTGTGAAGGGCGTCGCGGGTGCCGCGTTGGACTACAAAGGGCGTCTAATTCCGACAAAGAAGACAGTCCTGCGTGAGGAAAATAAGAATTAGTTTAGCTAGACTGCTGGGGTATAAATAAAAATGAACACTATTATCGTATTAGGGAATAAAAATTAATGCACTTTTTGGGGCAGTCAGGTTGGGATAGTTGATTTTAACGGAGTCACATCATCTCCTAATAGTTTGTGTTGCGCAACTATAGGTACTCAAGTTTCACGAATATTTATTTTCTCGAAAACGCGGAGAGAGAGAGAGAGAGAGAGAGAGAGGGGGGGGGAGGAACAAAGTATTTAGAATTGTATTAAGCTGCAGATTTGTTTAGCGCGCTGAAATCCCTCCCGCTCTATAAGGACAATTTTCCTGGAGAAAACAGAGAAAATTTAACCGCGCATTTTCTGTGTTCAGTTTATTTTTAACACTGCTATGTTAAAGGGATTATTGGAAATCTGTTCTAATAGTTTATGGAGATATGCTTATTCATGGTGTCTTTGTGTATTTATGCCATATGCTGAGCATAGGTAAGGATCATATTAGCATTATCAGGAGGCATGTCAAAGTAAGCAAGCGAGCAAGCATAGTACCAAAACATTAATTTTAAAACACCGATAGACAAGCAAAGAGTTAAACTGCAACGGAAGCCAGATAGTGTGTATTAATTTTGCGCCATATTTCTTGTTTGTTTGGTATTGAGAAATATGGTTATATGGGTATATGGGTATATTAAAGGGTAATGGATTTGCGCCAACTATATATGGACTAATATTTTTTTGTTTTTCTGAAGTTGGTAGCGCACGAAATTGGTGACAGGAGCATCTATTATTCGATTCCCCGGTGAAGTATTTACATTGAATAGCAGACACACTGACTGGGGGACATAAACATTGTGAAATAGACTCGTGAACGTTATCATGGAGGCAGTAATAGAGAAAAAGACTTGATTGTAAGAGAGGTTTCAAGTTTCACAAAATGTACACACACATACAGAGGATGCCAAAAGCGTATACGCACTTCAAGCAAAGAAAAAACTGTGTTCACATAACAAAACTGAATTCATACAAACAGAAAATGATGAGCACTAATCATCTTAGACTTTTACAGTTACAACAGTTGCTCAAAATGCCCACCATTGGCGTCGATATACTTCTGAGTACGTTCAACTATATTAATTGAGCAACGTTTGCGAAAGTGTCCTCAGCGATTGCAGCACATGCCGTTTCAATTTCTTCCCCAAGTGTTTCCAGTGTAGCTGGTTTTCTACGATATAAACATCCTTAAGAGTTCCCCATAGGTAGAAGTGCAACGGCGGTTCTGTTCTGTACACAGGTCTCCATTGCCTTTGAACTTCAATAAAATTCTGTTTTCCAATACCACTTCAAAATTGCTTTCCGCTGTTCAAACGATAATCTTGGCTCCATTTTGTTGTAGCAATGCTATCATAACGTAATGTGAGTCACATCTGTTTACAGAACATTATACTAGACATTGCTGTTGTTTTTCGGTTCAACTTTGAAAAATATTTTTGTCACCCTCCGTATATATAGTTGGACATTTACGTTGGCGTAGTACAGTTAAGAATCGTCTTACCAAAATAATAACCTTAAACATGGATATGAAAACAGCAGTGGGTCATAATCACCAGAGCAATGAAAGAAAGCTTGTATGTCACAAAGTTCGTGCGTCGTTTAAAAGGAAAGCCGATAGTGATTTAAGTAAAACACCAAGCATTGCAATATCCAATACATTTAATGAGAATCCCGAGATTTGTCCTAGTGTATTGTATTTTACTGACGTTAAAAAAGTATTTCCAGAGGAAGTATGTGATGGTTTTATTTTTGATAAGGCTGGGAGTATACCATTATGCCCAAAAATTGATCAGTTCAGCTGCAATCTTTTGAGCTACCATATATCTGACGAGGCGATATTCAATCCTATAATACGGGCCGAGCAATCATCTGAAGTCACTCATACTATTAACATATGTGAGGCATTTTACAGTAAATTCAACTGCTCACAGCCTGACATTTTCAAAATAATTTCAGTCCACAAAACATTCAGACGGAGACTTAATTAAAAATTAATGGCATGCACCTATAGGCCCATAAAAGCAGAAAAATAGCAAACAAAGAACGTAAGGTTGAAAATTACATCAAAACTACAGAGAAGGCCGGATTTTTCTTATTGCTTTCGTGAATACGTTTCGTATTTAAACGGACTCGCTCACATGACAACCAACATAATTGCTACCAATTTTTGACAACCTGTAGTTAAAATCAAACAAGCAAATTTTTAACCACACCGCACGCATATTCCCCTGACAATCAGCAGTCTGTGAAGATGAGACGGAAAATTGTGCCTTAACACCGTAAAGTGGTACCAACCTAAAAGTAAAAAGTTGTATAACGAGTATGGGTTACTTATGTAAACACATTATGGACCTAAAGCAAACATTTTGGCGTAATTGCAAGTGGCGCAATCATAGTGACCCGGTTGGGTAAACCGCCACTGGTGGCCAAGGTCGTTAAGGCGCGGATTCGTGAGCGGAAGGTCTGAGGTTCGTCCCACTGTTGTTGGTGTTGTTGATTTGTTTTATTTACAGACGTTCTTTAACATTTCAGGTCATCGGCGTCCCATACAATTCAGGGCGTGAAACAAACGACAAATTTTGCTCAGAGGCCTCTTCTTTCAGGCTTGAGGTTCTTTTTAGTGCCGTAAACGTACGACACCTATCCACAGCTTTATTTCCCTTCCGAAGGAAGCCATACTTAACAATTTTTACGCCCGAAAAAATCCATCGATCCTGGTTGGGTTTGAGCTCGCGATCTTGGGTTTAAGAGGCAAGTATGGTTACCACTATACCACCAGGACCGACAAATACGACACGGGACCAACGGCTTTACTTCCGTTCCGAAAGAAGCCATACTTAGAATTATTACGCCCGAAAAAATCCATCGATACTGGCCGGGTTTGAGCCCGCCATATTGGGTTTAGAAGGCAAGTATGGTCACCATGGTTACCATACACCACCAGCACTCACATCCGTCCCGTCAGAATTGTCCTCCCCGACTGAGTTTTTTTTTTTTTTTTTTTTTTTTTTTTCCCCCATGTTTTTCTCAATCCTCATAAATGGCAAATGCCGGGAAGGTACCCTAAACTTAGGCCTGGAACGGTTCCTTCCTTAATAGTGAATCCTTTCCCAATATTTCATCACACCAGTTTGCATCGCCTGTGGTGCCTCTGTAGCAAAATCGGCCGTTAAACACTATTCATTGATTCATTCCGGTTGGATAAGGTGTGATAATTTAGGTATAGCCTACTTTCAACTGCTAATGCTTCTTTGTGAAATTTTCAGAACTATCTAAATGTGCATTTAAAATTGAGAGCAACTTGGTTTTCTAATTACAATCGTCCTCGGGAATAACGTTAACTATTTCGTACGTAAGGAGAGGAGAACATGCCCTGCTCTTAACACTTTCCACCGGATGGTTGTCGCATGCCGGTCCAACACGTGCTGAAGATGGCGCACTGAGATATGGAGGCGATACGGTTCCTACTTGAATTATCGCTTCCTCTGTTGCGGTTCTAGCCAAGAATGCGAAATGGACTTCATGACCGAAGCACTGCCACAGGGAGGCTATGAAGAGAGAGCTGGACATTTACTCTCTCGTACACGTGTCTTCCTGTCTTCTAAGAACTGCTGCCCACACGTTTACGTTTGGACCTTCACCTCTCAACAATGACGTGTACCTCTTTTCTCTTCGAAGGCATCATAATAGTAGGATTTTCCCCCCCCCTCCTAATGTTGGCTAGTATCAGTTACTCTTACTGCTTAAGTTGGTTGGAACCTTAGTGCTAGTTTACGCAAATATATATATATATATATATATATATATATATATATATATATATATATTCATTAATTTCTTCTTCATTATTCATTCTTTTAATATGACTATTTTTCGTGGCCCCCTTCCTCACCTTGTTTTTCTTGTTCTTTATGGTTACAACTACTGTCATTAGGGTCTTCCTAATTCTCCTGTGTTCTCGTCGGTCCTGGTGGTGTAGTGGTAACCATACTTGCCTTCTAAACCCAAGATCGTGGGTTCAAATCCGGCCAGGATCAATGGATTAAAAATCCTAAGTGTGGCTTCCTTCGGAAGGGAAGTAAGCCCGTGGGTCCCGTGTCGTGCAAGAACCTCAAGCATGAAAGAAGAGGTCTCTGAGCAAAATTTGTCTGCCGTTTCACTCCCTGAATTGAATGGGACACTGATGACTAAGCTGTTAAAGAGTGTCTGTAAATAAATGAAATTAATAACAAATCCTATATTCTCGTGCCTGCCTCCAAAAATAGAGCCATTCTGGGAAGGATGTTTGTAAAATTCCCTTATTGCGAAATTATCAAGCAATACAAGAGACGTAGTTTCACCATCTCCTATAAAAGCACTTCATGTGTGCTTAACAAAAAAGGCAAGGCCAGAACAAGACTTTTTCCAGGGGATTAGGCACTTCTGAGATAGCTCGGAAAGTTATTATTTATTTGTTTATTTACGGATGCTCTTTAACATCTCAGGTCATCAGCGTCCCATTCAACTCAGGGCGTCAAACGGCCGACAAATTTTGCTCAGAGGCCTCTTCTTTCATGCTTGAGGTTCTTTATCGTGCCGTAAATGTACGACACGGGACCCACGGCTTTACTTCCCTTCCGAAGGAAGACATACTTAAGTTTTTTACGCCCGAAAAAATCCATCGATCCTGATCGGGTTTGAACCCGCGATCTTGGGTTTAGGAGGCAAGTATGGTTACCATTACACCCCCAGGACCTCTTTCGGAAGATTAATGTCCTTGTCTCTGGACCATATTCAGCGACACAGGACCTTATTTACAACTGTAAACACCATTATCAACCAGAATTTGAACCTAAAATAGCGGTCTCTGCGTCAGTGATAGGTCTGCCTACCGTCTGCCGGGTGGCCGAGGTCGTTAAGTCGCGGACTCGTGAGCGGGAGGTCTGGGTTCGAATACCGCCAGAACCGTCCTCCCTGACTGAGGTTTTTTGCAGGTTTTCCTCAGTTCTCATAACTGGCAAATGCCGGGGAGGTACCCTAAACGTAGGCCTGGAACGATTCCTTCCTTAAAAATATAAATCCTTTCCCAATATATCATTTCATCTCATGTATCACCAGTGCCCATCGCCTGTGGTGCCTCTGTAGCAAAAACGGGCGTTAAACACCATTCATTCATTCATTCATTCATTCATTCATAGGTCTGCTTGAACCTGCCATTTTTTAAGGATGTGAAGAGAAAGAGAGAGGGAGAAACGAGAATGGTTTCAATTCCTTACAGAGACATGCTAATTTACTTGAGATATCGCTATGGATTTCAAAGCATATGGGTTAATGAAAAGAGCCTTGAAGCAGAAGATCACAGACTGTGAACGGTCTCTGCAAATCCTTCAGAAGGAGAGGAATATACTGCAGTAGATAATTTCTTTAATCTTCTTCTTCTCATTTGGCACTATAGCCCGGGACGAGCCTTGGCCTCTGCATTCTCTACTTTCGTCTCGCGACTTCATTAATAGAGGGCAGTATTGCAAGGGGGCATGTGAGCAGCATGCCGGCACCCCGCCAGCCACCTATCACGCGGCTTGCGTGATCCAAGAACGCCAGAACGCCACCTCTCCATCACGCAGCTTCCAGACCTCCCTAACTTAGAAAAAGCTCTAAGCCCTAAATAGGTACCGGAAATGGAACGGGGCCTCCCGGCAGGCAGTCAACAACGCTAACCACTAGACGGTCGTTTGGCTTTAATATCACTTAAAAGCAATCAAAATATATAACCCGACTTAAAAAAAAAAGTAAATCGTACCTTAAAATTTCCAATAATAGCTGTACTTTAAGTAATATTGCTGCTTATGTTGAAACAGGTGTTCCCGATTCATCAAAAGAACGTTTTGGAGAATGCAGAAAGTGCTTAACACGAAGAAAGTTCGTTACTTCAATGAAGCAACAAACAAAAATAAATTGAAATCAATAAAAATAAATATTAAAAAAGAGCAACACCAAATTACTTATTGATAACTGTAATTCCTGAATGCCACATGAATATAGTAAGGCTGAAATAATATAAAATTACTGATTATAGTTTTAAATACCCTTTCTTGGAAATATTCCTATATCGAGTAATAAGAATAACGAGTCTTTAACATAACCCTAGCATGCCGCAACGACAGTACAGTTTTCTATTTCTGTCTCTCAATGCCATTGGGAGAGAGTAGCCCGCCGATTGCTAACAGCCTGCTAGACGTAAAGGGTCTCCATCAGGAAGTTCTCCAGTTATCCTCATAAGACTGGTGGACTCCGTTGTAAACCTTCCTAACTTACAGAAAACCCTTCAATCCGAATAAATAAAATAAAACTATATTCCAAACTTGCCAGTGAATTCAATGGCGATATTAGTTTTTGATAAAACGCCATACTTGTTCACTACGGTCGCCTTACGCTCCGCCATGCGGGAGCTTGTGTCACACGCACCTATGAGAAAATGGTTGGAAGCTTGGATTGTTAGAGATTTTGTTTGATATGTTTTATTTATGGACGCTCTTTAACATCTCAGGTCATAAGCATCCCATTCTATTCAGGGCGTGAAACGGCCGACAAATTTTGCTCAGAGGCCTCTTCTTTAAGGCTTGAGGTTCTTTTTCGTGCAGTAAATGTACGACACGGGACCCACGGCCTTACTTCCCTTCCGAAGGAAACCATACTTAGAAATTTTATGCTCGAAAAAATCCATGGATCCTGGCCGGGTTTAAACCCGCGATCTTGGGTTTCGGAGGCCAAGTATGGTTACCACTACACCACCAGGACGGACTGGATTGTTAAAGATGGAGGAGACTATTTCGGTACTTCAGCCTTGATAACGACTAGCCAATATAGAGAAACTCCACGGACGTAAAGGATCCCTACTTATTAGTAATCAATTATTATTGTATTAACATGATCGAGCTGTAAGTATGGCGAAAGGAGCGTCATAAGATGACAAGATGAGCAATGGCCATTTTATAGAAAACCTACATGCATTTATTTTCTGACACTTGCACACCCTGATCATTCATAAAGAAGTGAGAGAATTCAACGGTCCTATGTGCATAATTATTTTCGTGAGATCCGCCCTTTAAACTTTAAAATGGCGCATGTTTTCAGAGATCTTTACTCATAAACAGTGGTGTTTTACAGGAAAATTAATATTGTCATCAAATTCAGAGTTAAATTAATTGCCTTTAACAGAATTATAATGAGATTTTTTGGTTCTTAACAGATAGGTACCCACCCATACCTTCCATCTAGCAGATAGTAACGCTAAAGCACAACACCAAAGAAACTGTACTAAATAATATATATATATATATATATATATTAAATAACGTTTTATAAAATCGCAACTATGATGACTAAAATGTTATATATATACCTTCCAGAACATTTGCAGAATTAGAAGCTCTAAAAAAGTGAAAAAGACAACAATTAATTTAATAAGACAATGGCAGTTTCCGCACTTTTATTTTGACCTGAAGTTTTGATAGTAGCACATAAAGAGTTATATGCAATAGTCATTTGAAATGAAAGTCACAATTGAACTTCTCTCCGTAAATGGCAGAATAGATGCTGTAAACTTTCAAACTAGAAGAATACTCAGCAAAACGCAGACTTAAAGACAGACCAATCATTTCCATGGTCTAGTGGTTAGCGTTGCCGACTGATGACCAGGAGGACTGAATTCGATTCCTGCTACCTTTTTAGGAATTTTTCGAGGTTCCAATCTCTTTAGGATAAATGGGAAACTGCCTGTTGGATAGGCGTGATAGGCGATTGGCGGGATACTGGCTTGTTGGTCACATTCGGGGGGCAACCTGCAATATTTCCTTGTACCAATAAGTGGTAAGACGGAGATACAGGTCGCAGAGGTCGCTGCGTAAGGCCAAGGCTCACCCCTGGTTGTAGCTCTAATGAGAAGAAAAAGGAGGAGGAGAAAAAATACAGATCAAAGAAGAGTAGAGATACAATGTATGTTCCAACAGTTTTCGGCCTGATTAGCTTTCATAAGTGATAGAAATAGATGAACTATGTCTTTTTGCAATAGAAATCTTGTTCGCTTTAATACTATAACTAGCAAATCCACGATTTTTAAGATTTGCTTCAGCGTTTTATCTGCAAAAATTCCTGTTATACCACTTTTAGGAGATAATAGTCATCGTGTGCTAAATCTAAGCCGCAGGGTAGGTTTGCAAACTTCAGTTCTCCACTGCAACTTTCGCAACAATAGTCGTATGGATTACAATAGTATTGTCATGGATGGAGCAAACACAGCGCTTCAGCATTGCTTTCTGTCTTTTATGATATCACGCAATTAGTGAATAATAACATTAATAATAATCTTCAACCGCTTTTAAGCAAATACAAACGTTTGACCTACCGCAGCGACCGCTGCGTCCTCGAACTCCGTCTTGCGACTTCACTGTAAGAGTGCAGTGCTACAAGAGGACATATGATCAGCACAACGTATTCAGCAGGTTGTTATCACCCGTCGGTTTGATCGGAGGTCGCTGTCTATCAAGCAGCTACCTAATTGTCCTTAAGAGGCTGGGTGGACCCCGTTTCACACCCCCTTACTCCAAGTAGGTGCCGGGGATCAACCCGCAACCTCCCGGCCACTAGATTAAGGGGGCGGACATCAGTATTTATTATTATTATTATTATTATTATTATTATTATTATTATTATTATTATTACAATTATAATAATATACCATCATACATAAAACCGTTTTCAATATGACTGTTGTGCTTAGGTGATAAAAAATGAACCATTAATAATTTGTTAAAGGAAATTCAGGACTTAAGGGAGATCCTATTTAAATGAGAACTTAATGCAGGAATATATTAGAGGTGGTTATTAAGAAAATCCCTTGATCGCGTGCAGCACATCTCGCGCCTCGCTGGGCTTGCGGTTTCGTTTCTTTTAATTTAAGCCCATAACTTTCCGTGCAGATTGACATAGGTTTTCGGGGCAATGCAATAAATAAGTTAATATAGCGCACGTAAATATAGAGACTATTGGCCACTAAATTATTCGAAATTCTAAAATTATCTAAATAGAAGCTTGTCCTTAACGAAAATGGAATATGAGTCTGTTAACTTCTTGGTTCGAAATCAGTGGTACCTCCATAATTTGAAAGGTCCATTTTATTTATATTTAGTTTTACATATATCAAAACTACACTTCTGAAAAAGTATTGCCAAAAGACAGCAATGTGACGTATTTTGCACGTGTTTACCGTGCGGGGATACACAGGAGGTAGCACTAGGAGGTGCCGGGTATAAATCCCTCGAGACAGGCAATCCTAACTTTTTTTTTTTTCGTGGTTTCCCTGTTCACTTAGGCGGATTCTGGCATGTATACTTCCTTTTCACAAATTTTTCTCTCTCCCATTTCATTTAATTTTATTCTTTTAGTTCTGTTATAGGCTGAAAAGAGCCAGGGCGAGGTACCCTTGGGCGGTGTATCAGTGACTTGCGCTTTAAAACGTTTCTGACACACCCTACATCTGGTATGGAAACGGATCTTATGAGCTGGAACTCCTAGAAACAATGTAGCGGGGCGGGGGGGGGGAGGCATCGTTGACCGGTGTCTTCCTCAGCTCATCCCTTCCTCCTGTAGGCGTAGGCACAAACGCATAGCCCTTGAGCAAGACTGAAGTACCGAAATACCTTCCTTCAACCCAAACAATCCAATCCATTTCAGTGTGTAGAAAAGATTTAATAGTAATAGGTTTTTTTTTTTTTTTTTTTTTTTTAATGCTTTAATTATAAGACACTCGCGATAGGACAATTGTATTATTTCTATTATTGTATGTTTCACGATAACAACTGTAGATGTATGGGTGTATTAAGAAATAAAACATTGTGCTTTAAGAAATGCTTTTTCGTCTGTTGCTGTCAGGAAACTGCGATCTCACTTCCTCACAATCCTAGTATGTGCACCATGTTGGGATTGGGGTACACATCCTTAACTTTCATCTGCACACCATTCATCGCTTCACTGATCACAGCAGCGCCATCCTATGTCTGACCTATCAGTTTATACTTTTCATTCTTTAAAATTACAGCGAGCTGTGATAAAATGCATGTTCATTGCATTTTGGCCAGAAGGTTCAAAGTAACCCCAGAATCTCTCAAAAAGACATCCTCGACATCTTAGCATAAGGACAAGTTGGAAACCGTCTGATATGTCTCATGACAGTCACACATTCAGCCTCAGCAACTCCAGCTAAAATATATTCTCTGCAGACCTCCAACATGCACTCTAGAGCCCCATTCACAATGAAAATTAAACGTAACGTAAACTTAAACGTAAAAGCTAGATGCTACTTATTGTAATGGAACCATTCATAATGAATCACGTAAACATAAAAATAAACGCACAACTAGACGTAAGCTTAGAAGTTTGCAAGGTCCAAGGTTTTGCACCTACGTCAAACTTAAGAAATCAGCCAATCAGAGCCAGCTCCTCTTTGTAGAGCTCTATGGTAGAATTTATCCTTACACGGAGCACGGAAATCAAATGCAGCTCTTACTGCTTGCTGCTGCAAGTCCCGAGCGACGGCAGAGAGAGTCGAAGGTAATATTCCACAGTTACAGCTAGATAATATGGCTTTCAAGCGAATATTACCACGTACAGAATGCGTTATAAATTGATGTTGATGAATTTATTTCTGCTGCAATCGAAGGAGATTTACAGAGATTTACCAGCTACTATCAATTTATATTTACGAAAAACCACTGGTCCGCCGGTTTCTAGGATTTACCGGAGATTAGCGTTAGCGTTATAATATGAATTGAATTAATTGCGAATTCCAACGAGCAGATTTACCACTGTTAGAATATTTTACCCGCCGAACAATCCCCTATCAATTTATATTTAAAAGTTACGGAGGACAGTGCATAGATTATATTATTACAAAAAAATACATGCAACACTTATACTGCCTCCGCGCACAGTAGTTCGGCTCTTTCTGCTGTCACGTAGGTCTTGCAGCAGCTAGCAGCAGGATTCGCACTTGATTTCCGTGCTCCGTGTAAGGGCAAGTTATGGCAGAGAGAGCTGAAGATCAGTAACTCTGTAGACAGAATGGAGTCAATGGACAAAAGATCAATTGCATTATAAGAAACCTATCCTTGTTCATATTACTCCAAGCAAATTAATAAATTAGTTACTGCACTTTGCCCGCGCATAAACGCTACCGTCGTCTGATCAGAAGCAGCTGTTAGTTGATCTTCGCTTGTTTTTACTTTTTATTGGCTAATACGTACGTTTGCGTCTTTCATTGTGAATGCCTACATACTACTAAGTTAAAATGTTTATGTTTAATTTTCATTGTGAATGGAGTCTGACAGTTCATTTTGAATACTGTTGGATGTACCTTTAAAGGAAAAACCCCTGTCTAAATAACATTTAAGAATTGAATCGAGTTTACAAGTGTATTTTATTAATGACAAAAAAATGCCGGGGTTTTACTATTTCTCAGAGGACTCGTATCCTCTTAGTGCTAGTTCATTTGAGGCACAAAAGTTTATTATTATGGACAACGCTTCTCTGTTTTTGCAAACTTCGTTGTTGTGTATCGCAAGACTTTTTTTTTTTTTTGAGTAGTGTTTAACGCCTGTTTTTACTACTGAGGCACCACAGGCGGTGGATTCATGAGATGAAATGATAAATTGGGAAAAGATATTTTTTTTAAGGAAGTAAGAGTTCCAGGCCTAAGTTTAGTGTATCTCCCCGGCATTTGCCATTTATGAGGACTGAGGAAAACCTGGAAAAAACCTCAGTCAGGGAGAACGGTCCTGCCGGGATTCGAAACCCAGACCTCCCGCTCACGAGTCTGTGCCTTAACGACCTCGGCCACCCGTGGCGGGTCGCAAGACTGTCTTGGTAAACCTTACTTAAACCCACACGAACCTCACCAGGTTCTAGAAGAGCAAGGTTAAGGACATTATTTACGTGATTTTCAGATTTCGCGTGTTTGTGGATTTTTTCATAAAGTCTTTTTAAGTTGGACACTTCTAATCATTCCAAGCCGCATTTGAAGCGTCGCCCGAAATCCCAAAGAGAAGACACGAAAAACAGAGAAGCCCATTTTAAACTTCACAGCCATAAAGCCAATCAAACTTGTGACTAAAAGTTCTAGTATATTGTTTTGCCTACTGGTAGCACAATGAGAAACGTTTAACATAGGAGTAGAACCCCATATGTTCTTATATCACATTTTTCATTTAGTGTTAAATTACTAAATTTCAATGATTTTAAAAATTTCACACTGATCTTATTAGTCTCCATTATTGTATTTGTCATCCACACAAAAACTACATCCAATTGAACTAATATTTAACTCGCCTACCAGCGCTCACTGAAAATGTCACACCATGGTAACCCATGTGTTTCGTTTTGTAAGTTGTAACAACTACGAACCCAATGGACTGCATTACCTGCAGCCCGGTCTGGTGTATGTAATGCGTGATGGAGAGGAGAAATGAAATCAAGAGCTTCGGTAGAAACGAATGTCATTGGGACTGCGAGGTGCAGAGAGGGATATAGGCAGTACGGTAGACAATTATTGAAACAAGGAGCAAGGACATATGACGCTAGATATTCAAAGTAACATTTGCAGATTGAAATCCCGGAAGGGGGGGGGGCCGCTGCAGCCCACCTTCAAAAACCGCCACTGGATTGGAGCATATTTAAAACAAGGTTTTTCGGAAGGACTCATACCAGTTGCAACAGAACAGAACGTTTTTCAGAGCATCATGGAAAGGTTGATAAAGACAAGGTAAAATAAGTTTGAATAGTCCTGGCGAATGAGCAAAAGATGCGCATTGGTTCCTGTTGAGCTCACATTCTGTTTATATGGGAATCAGGTTAGTGCGTACCTCTTGAACACATTAAAGGGATGGTTTATTCACCGCTGTGCCGCTCTCGTCTTTCTCGTTGCAATTGTTGGTTACATTTATTCAAATTTCCTAGAATTGTCTCGCACAGATCGATACAAGGTCATTTGCAGTACTATTCAAAATACACTCATCCTCTCTATTTCTTGGATTCGTAAGCCCAAGGTAACTTCGTTCCTTTCGTTAATTGTTGATTTGTTTTATTAACAAACGCTCTTTAATATCTCAGGTCACCAGTGTCCCATTCAATTCAGGGTGTGAAAGGGCTGATAAATATTGCTCAGAGGCCTCATCTTTCAGATTTCAGAAGCCATACTTTCACCGATGAAGGTTCTGCTATTTAAAGAGCTAAAGTGAATAGGTTAAGGAAAAACCTTTTCATTACTTGAAAATAAACAAATGCATAACAAGATTATCAACTTTGGGGGGGGGGGTGAACATGCCATGTTTATAAATTGTTTCATTCAACACATTGAAATTCTTTGTGTGCTTTTAAAATGTGTAAATAATGACAGAAAAATCCACAACGATCCAAAACAGGCAAAAATATGTAAATAAATAAAATAGGCAACAGAAACCAAAATAAGCAAAAAGGGGCAAAATAAAAACTGGCCCTATCGACCCCAAATGTACGGAAACAGGGTTATTTCTATCTGACTTAAGTACATAGAAAAAGAATTTTGCCTGAATTCCGGACTTTCGTATGTAATAGCAAAACATTTAACTGGTGCAGTTATTATTTTTACACTAGCAGGAATAATAACACATGACGTTCGAGTCTTATTTGTCTGGTATATGTTAATAATGTTTATTTGAATAATTAAAGCAACAAAACAGCTTAAATCCACTCATTATTGTCAACAATAAAATACTGTCTGTTGCCAGTTAGGGAAAGAGCAGAATTCAAATCATTGTTATGGTGCTCAGAGCTGTGTTGTATTTTCAGTTGGGACGATATTATTGCGCCGTTGTCCTTGAACGAACGCGCAGCGAAATGAGTTTAATTATACTAACATGTGATTTATCGACTCAGTTCCAAAATCCATTGAACGTTTGCCTTGTGTTTGACTGCAGTTCAGTAATTTAGCAGTAATTATGAGATGGCACTGTTTGTTTCTTACTACCCTTCTTCAAGATGATGAGATGACCAAAGGAGTCATTCTTGTATATGATAGTGACGCACTTGCGTGTTAAAATATAAATCATGTTTCAGCTGACAGTTTAGCATCATCTGAAGAAGGAGATGACACTTTGAAAGAAGACACAGGAAATTGTAACGCCTTTCTTTCAAAGTACAAATTGATTGAGTAGAGACCACAATCCCTCGGACTTACTGCACGTAATGTAGATCATCTTACCTATTGTCCCAACAAGTGATGCTACTTCTCATATCACAAACAAATATTCTGCTTTAAACTGTTTATTCCTCCATCTGTGAAACTACATTACAGTAATTGCATAGTAGTGCGTTCAAAATGAGTTGTTTTGTTTTGTTTGTTTTTGTTGTTGTTGTTTTTTTTTTTTTTTTTTTGACTCGTTCTATTTAAGGACGCTCTTTAACATCTCAGGTCATCAGCGTCCCATTCAATTACGGACGTGAAACTACCGACAGATTTTGCTCAGAGACCTCTGCTTTCAGGCTTGAGGTTCTTTTATCGTGCCGTAAATGTACGACACGGGACCCACGACTTTACTTCCCTTCCGAAGAAAGCCACACTTAGGATTTCACGCCCGAAAAAATCCATCGATCCTTAGGATTTTACGGCACGATAAAGCCGGAAAGAAGAGGCCTCTGAGCAAAATTTGTCGGCCGTTTGACGCCATGATTTGAATGGGACGCTGATGACTTGAGATATTAAAGAGCATCCGTAAATACAAAATAGTAGTAGTAGTAGTAGTAGTAGTAGTAGTAGTAGTAGTAGTAGTAGTAGTAATAATAATAATAATAATAATAATAATAATAATAATAATAATAAATGAAATCGAAACATTCTCATTTCAAACCGATATCTCAATTAACTGAAAGTTTGTCATATGTACGTTGTACATACCGAGAAACATTCTGCAATGCATCAATGTAGCTGGTTTCTGCTTCGGCATTTTGAAGGCGATTGAGCAAACATAATCTTCCCCTATTGTACAGCGTCAACTCCTGAATGAACTGCACTCCCCTGTCTCCCGCTCTTTTCGTAAATACGGACATAGTATGTTCTTACTAATTTAGTAATATTTTTCTGAAGTCTAATGATAAAGAAGAAATAGACCAATGTGCTTCTGAAGAACATTAACGAAACATTTGCCCTGGACAACTATACTAATCCTCACCAATAAAATCAACGCGTTACTTTTCACTAACAGTTGAAATCAACCATCCTTAAACTTCTAAAAGCTTTTGGTGACCCTTCTAGTACTATCGTGCATATGTGACTGTGTCACTGTTACAACATCGACCAATAAAACGTAGGGGTCATTAAATATCTCACTTAAAATTGTTTTCGTTATATCACTATTAAATGAAACTTTAAAAAAATACATAATAGCAACAAAAACATAATGTACAAAAGTACATTACAGCATGAAAGAAAATTTTGGATAATAAATGTGCAGGAGAAAATATCCGATTTAAGGCCCTAAATACTCATTGATAGCAGTTGTTTCACAATGCTATTTTAATATGTTCATTTTCATATGTTTGTATATTAGTTAAAAGCTACAGTGTCCAATATAAAGCCTCAAACATTTAATAATAATTGCTATTTAGTTATATTAATTTAAGAAGTTCAATTGCATATGTTATCACGTAAAATAAAGACTATAATGTGCGATTGGAAACTCAAAACATTCATTGATACGTTTTAAATTATATTAATTTAATGAGTTCATTTGCACATGTTTTATATATATATATATATATATATATATATATATGAAAAATAAAAATAAATAAACACTATTAACAATGTAACAAATTAACACTAATAATAAAAGTAGATAAAGATAAAACACAGAAAAAGAGTCACAATGGCAAGTTCTTGCCATTGAAGAACTCGCAGTAGTTCGAAATATAGCAAGTTAAAGTGTGACTCTTTTTCTGTGTTTTATCTTTATCTACTTTTATTATTATTGTTAATTTATATAAATATATATATATATATATATATATATATATATATAAACAAACATGTCTTCTTTCCATAGAAGAACTCTAGTAGTTCTATATATAGCGATTGCGACTACAAGTGTGACTTTCTGTTAGTGTTTTATTCTTTTCTGCTTATATAATTACTGTTAATTTAGTTATATGTATATAGAAATGATATAATGCTCAATATAAAGCCACAAATATTTAATGGTAATAGCTATTTAGTTATGATAATTTAAGAAATGTATTTACGTATGTTATTACGTTAGACAAAGGCCATAATATTCGATTTAAAGCTCCAAACGTTCATTGATAATGTGTTTTTAATTATATAAATTTAATAAGTTCATTTACACATGTTTTATGTTAGGTAATGGTTTTAATTTTCAATTCAAATAACAAATATTCGTTGATAGTAAGTTTTAAATCGTATAAATCCAGTAAGCTCATTTGTATAGATTTCATTCATCAGACAAGGGCTATTACAATGTATGTCTTAATGTTTGTTTGCTGGCCTTTATGAAAATATTTATAATATAAAAATGCAAGGATTCAAAGGAACGCATACATAGCCAAGAATATGAAAAAATTAAACTACAGATAAGAAATTTGTAATACGAAGTGAATCAACTAATGGCGCGTAACAACATTAATAATGTGTACCAAGAATGAAACACGAGACAGAAAAAATTATTGCGACTAAATAGAAATTAACGAATTTCATTCACTTAGTATACGTATGTTGAAAAAATAATGTATTGTAATGTATTATTAAAATTTTATTATAAAAGGTGACTGTTTATATCACAGAATGTTGGTTATGCGTTGGATTCCGTAGAGAGAAGTTGTGTTTTAAATTCCATTAGCAGAAATCGAGGTTCGTACACCGTATAGTGAAGCAACATTTTAACATCACGTAAAAATAAGTGGCGATTAATATTTCTTGGAAGAAATTACAAAATTATTATTTGTGGTGAGTGATAGAAGTTTAAATTAATATCCTTAGAGGAAAATGGTATAATGCAATATAAGCAAGTATCTTTGAAAACATAAAATACCTAAAGAACCAAGTTAAATGTTGCTACAGACTTTCTTTTCTCGTGAATATATTATGTTTTCTACTTCGAGCTTTGTAAATATTTCAGAAAATTATATTGTATTTTTAACCTTTTGATGTTGCAATAGTAACGACGATATAACCCAAAGCTCTTCGGCACATACAGTTATCTGGCATTACGCTGATGACCTGAGATGTTAAAGAGCGTCCATAAATAAATCAAAATTATCTGGCATTGGCCTTTTCAAAATGAGAGGAACGTTTTACTCAGTTATCTTACTTCCCAGGGAGGTTTATCTGAACTCTTGGCCGACAAATGCTTATTTAGTGACTCAATTCTTTATGTCCTTTCATTTACTTTTCACCTAGTCTTACAAATAGTCTGAGACATGCATATTTACTCGATAACTCCTGGCAAAACAAATTCTTGGCCGAAAAGTTTCCTTATTCTAATTAACTACGGTTAAAATAGCATGCATTTATGCCAACAATACTCGTACAATATAGAAAAGCAATGCAGAAGGAACTTTCATCAAGGCCCGTTTTACCTGCACTCTAGGAGATTAGAGGAGATTAAGGGTCTCGACCTGAGAAAACCAAAAATTCTACCAATTCACTTCATTTTTATTATGTATAAGAATAAGCCATGCATTTTCAGACAAATTCATGTAATATTTTCTCAGGAAGAAAATTGTGATTTTATGCACCCTTTAATTAAATGCTACTTGTGATTCAGTTTTCAAAATCTAATAAAAAACGACAGATTTGAGTTCTGGGCACTTAATAGAGAAAACTATTTGCACAATTTTCATCTGAATAAATTATTTTAGATAAAAGTCTTACTTTCCCTTTAGTGAGCTTTGTTCTAAATTTTAAGAATAAATGGAATGGATGATAAACTTTTTTTCATTATTTAAATTTTCATGTGGTTATTTTTATTTGTCCATGTAAGAGCCTTTGCTCTAAACTTCGAGTGGATTGGTGAAATTTAGTACCCCAAACAGCAATTTGAATTTCCGATGTGTAAGAAAAAGCAGTTTTGAAAAAACGACTTTTAATATTTAAGACGTGATCTCTACCCATTTGCAGGAGCATTGAAACAAAATGAAACTAGGACAAAATAATTTATTTACATAGATTTAAAAGATATTAAATTAATTAATATACAAAAAATAGATTTTTGGCTATTTTTAACATTTTTACAGGTCGGTTCCCTTAAACAAATATGCATCACATAATATTTCTTATCGTTTAGCCCTTCCCTGACATTTTTACATTTCTTTTATGTTACAGACACTTTTATTTATATAAATTAAACTTTTAATAAAGGTTCAATATTTTACAGATAAAATTACGGAGTCTAATATTTAGTATATATCGTTTTATGATTTTTAGAAATATTATTCATATTATGCTTCAAGTTTCTATAATTCTCAAACACTGAACTTTTTGTCCTAGGTGATTAAAATATAATCTTGCTCAGAAAGCTATTTATTCTATTCTATTCATTTTACGGTTCTTTCTCTTTTCATCTTCCACTATTCTCTTTTCGTTCGGTAAAACCTAAGATATGAATTAAACTCTAGCTCATTAAACCTCGAGAACCTCTTCCAAATCCTTGTGAACAGTTGAGACACTCACTGTAATATGATTCTCAGTAGAATTAGAAATTGCGGACAGTTATTAGAACTATCCATGCCCCCAAACAAGATTACCATTAGAACTCTGAAAACCAACCAACGAGCATGGCTACTGTTGTACCAACATAAAAGTTAATATTTAAGATAGTTTGTTCATTCTTTGCATTTTCCACATACAACTTTATTGATATTTGAGTATTTTTTCATCAATTGTTGCACAATCATTGGACATTTCTTAAGTCATTGACTGACAAAGAATGCATAAGAAGATAATGTAAAAGTTTCTGTTTAGAGATCTTAGTTAGAATACTGAAATGGCCATTAAGTTGCCACTTCCTTTGAAGAAGCGATGCAGCAGCAATTCTAGCTCCTCTACTGGCTATCCGAAAACTTCCGCATCGGCAGCCAAACAAATCACGTGCACCGACACCGGCATCACAGTTCACGAATCACGCATTCATTCCGAGAGCCGTGCCTGGAATTGCTTTGCCGATGCGACAACAGTTCTCTGTCAATGCCCTGTCTACTGTCCCGCTTCATCCAACATCCTCAGGTGCTAGATGAGGCATCGATCAATTGCAACACACAATACACTTTGTGTCATTCTGAGGTCAATGTGAAGAACCTCTCAAGACTTGAAAAGATCAAAAACGCACGTTCTAATGTGTATTATTTGCTTTAAAGAAAAGTGTGGCACAAAGACTACAAAAGTAAGAATTCAATCTAATATCAAACATTAACAATTCTGTCTTTGGAACTGAGCTGAAAAACGTTACGCACTTCTAGGAAGATGCAAGTTCTAATCCTACTTAGGTCAAGTGACTAAAATGCGGTTCTACTCATCTTGAAATGGCAAGTATTGAATAATTTGGGCATTTGTGGCCCCATCTTAATTAATTAATTCAAATCGCCTTCTGACAAAACTTTGCAATTGACACACGCAATAAACTCTAACAAATTATTAACCTTGGGTGGAAACTGAACTAAAATGATGAATAGTTTTGACATATTTAGGTAATTAGTGTCAAAATTCAGAATGCAGAAGGGCCTTCTCTCCATCTTATATTTTATGAGTCAATCCATTTAAATCACGCATTTGAGCTTTTAACTTTGTACATTTTCATTTAGGTTAGAAACGGATAGAAAAACTTTACCCATCATGGAAATGTTTTTGTATAAGTTTTACACTTCCTTTGTACATAGTGTTTAAAAGTTTGCAGTTAAATAATTAGGCAGAAAGGCATTATGACTTTGGTCGTTCACAGGGGTACAAACATATATCAGAATTACTTCTTTCTAAATAAAGAAAAGGGGTGGATCAGACGATAATGCTCGAGACTCGCTTCGGTATATCTAGAATTCGAATCCCTTTGGGACAGTCATCCTGAACTTAGGTTTTTTTTTTCCTTCCCCTACTGGTTGCATAGCCCAATGTTGGGATTACTCTTTACTTTCCACGAATTTTCCACTCTCCTATTTCATCTAGGTTCTGCTACAGAGTAAAGGGACAGAGTGAGGTGGGCTGCCCAATGTCACGGTGATTTGCTATTCGGGGTATCCTCCTATGTGGAACCATATTAGGGACCCCCCTCTGCTTCCGCGCAAACCCTGCCCGTGGATTCTGGCAGACGGTGGGTGCCTGGCTCCATCCCTCCCCTAGGCACAAACGGCCTGCCATGCTGAAGTATCCTCTTCCGCCCCGGACAGTTCCATTCACCCCACTCCCTAGCCTAGCCACTACTTCTACTATTACTACTGTTACTACTACTATTACTACTACTACTATTACTTCTACTACTGCTACTACTGCTACTACTACTACTACTACTACCACTGCTACTACTATTACTACTACTACTTCTAGTACTACTACTACTTTACCCTGTGTCATAGCCCCATGTGGGCCTTGGCTTACCACGAGGACCGCTGCGTCTTCTACCTCATCACCATCTGTGAATCGAACTTCGACTTGGAAGCTGAGTATCAGGGAATCTGTCTTATAATAATATCCGTACGACACGAGCCGATTCTGTTTCAAATGCAACTCGTACATAAATAGTCTTTTGGGGAATATATTATCTCCATGGAGTTACATTAAAGTAATTAATAAATTTTATAATGCCGGCTAATGAGTACGTAACACAATACACGTAACGTAATATTACGGCATCCAGAAAGTAAGTCCCAATCGCGCCTAGAGATGGCACCGCTAGTCGGATAGGAATGTGCATGCGCAGGAATAGAGAGGAAGTATGTGGTAATAATGCAGTAAAATTTTAGTCTTGTGACGGCCGTGGTTACCGCGCTGTGCTAGGAGAAAATGGGTGCTCTGATATTGTCTCCCGCCAACTGCGAAGTTCGTGCAGTTCATCCGAGGTTTGCACGCTCAAACGCAAAGTTCAGCAGAGATCCATCGCCAATTGTGTCAAGCTTCCGGGAGACAATTTCGTGTACAAGGGAGCGAGACATCTGGGGAATTGACAAGAGAGTTCTGAAATTGTGAAGCGCCGGTTCTGCTCAATTGCTTGCCGCACACTTTCCAACACTTCTGCCGTCACCAGGGACGGTCGGCCACTACGGTCGTCGTCGTGAATATAGGTTCGTCCTTCAGTGAACTGCCTGCACTATCGTCTTACCATAATGTCGTGTCCATACACTTGACACAATTGGCGATGGATCTCTGCTGGACTTTGCTTTTGAGCGAGCAAACCTCGGATGACTGCACGAACCTCGCAGTTGGCGGGAGACAATATCAGAGCAGCCATTTTCTCCTAGCACAGCGCGGTAACCACGGCCGTCACAAGGCTGAAACTTTACATTATTCCCAAATACTTCCTCTCTACTCCTGCACATGCGCATTCCTATCCGACTAGCGTATATTGTCACACAATATATTATAACACGTCCGTACTTCTTAGAGTTAAACTGGTGTTGACCTCCTCTTCCCTCCGGCTCCCTGGCCGGCTTTCAAGCGTGGGAAGGAGACGAGTACTGCAGAACTGAACAAATGCGGCCTTACTGCACTTGGGTCGGTCCCACGAAGAAAAAACCATTCAGTATTTCTTTCCTTGGGTTTAACCCATGCCTCTCTTGCTTACTAAAACATTTGTACAGCTAATTAGTACAGTTAATGTTTTACATACTTTTAGTTTAATTTCTATTCCAATTTTTCTTCTAGAGTTCTTTTCACCGTTACAAATATGAATTGAGATTTTATTTATTTCTAGAAATATCATCGCCTTTTTGTTAGCTTAAATCACATTCCAAATACCTGTTAATATATCTACCTCTAATTATTATTTTACACTTTACTACATATTTTTGGTCTTCTTCTTCCTTTGGAATGGTGTTTTAACTTCCGCTTTTACTACAGAGGTACCACAGGCGGTGGGCACTGATGATACTTGGGGTGAAATGAAATATTAGGAAAGGATTTTTTAAGGAAGGAAACGTTCCAGGCCTAAGTTTAGGGTACCTCCCCGAAATTTGTCATTTATTAGGACTGAGATAACCAGGAAAATACCTGTCAGGGAGGACGGTGCTGGCGGGACTCGAACACCAGTCCTCCCGCTCACGATCCGCGCCTTACGACCTCGGCCACTCTTGGCGGTCTTTGGTCTTCTGAATAAATACTTAGAAATTGCATTTTTCAGAGATTACTTGGAATTTACATAATAATTTTCCTAGGCAATCCCAGAAGTTCCCAATTTACCATATCAAACTCCTTTTCTAAACCAAAAAATAACATAATAACTATAGTTCTAATTTTTTCATGCCTTTTCTGTATAATTTGTTTCATAGTAAATACACAATATGTGCACCTTTGTGAAGTCATTTTGTTTCTCCCCTATTTGAGTTCCAATTGTTTGTATTCCTTTAGTTAATATCTTGCCATAACGTTGTAAACACTGTTTAAGTGTGAAATACACTTGTAATTTGGTGGTTCATTCCTGTCTCCTTTTTTATAATTAGTGTAATTTTCCCTTGTTTTTTAGAAAGGAGTATACAATGTTTTGTCCAAAACGTGTTCAAAAAGTGCAATAACCGAAGTATGAAAAACATATTTCCATATTTTAGGAGGTCTAATCACGCGATTTACGAAAAAATTCACTCTTCAAAGCTTTTTTTTAATTCTTCCATTTGTTGAAGATCGCCCTTATAGCTTTCAGCTTACTTTGAAGTTTACTCATAAGTGTTGGAAGTGTTTTATCCATTGTTCCTCGAGAATTAGAATCTGTATGTAGACTACTTCTTTTTCAGATTTATTTATATCATTAATTACTTTATAAACAAAAGTTTTGTTTGCCATTCAAGTCGTGTTCTAAATTTGACACATATTTATCTCAGCTTTCTTGACATGTCACCTTTATTATTTTCTTTGTTTCTTTTCTTAGCTCCTATCTAAGATAGGTTTGATGAATAATGATGAACAGGCATTGTGACATATATCACAATCAATTTCCAAATGGAGATATATTCATTTTATCTTAAATGCCTCAAATCATTCTTGCCGTCTATTTACAAGTATATCTTCGCCATTGATTTTCGATTTATCGAAGCTTTAATTAGCAAACCTAATAGTTCTAATTTCGTCTTTAATAGTCTTGACGATGACGAATCTTCTGCGTGGAATGAAATTTGTAAGGTAGTTTATATTTCACATATTATATGTGTTAAAATAACATTAATTAAGTTGAAACCTATATGAATGAATGAATAGTGTTTAACTCCCATTTTTGCTACAGAGGCACCACAGGCGATGGACACTGATGATACGTGAAATGAAATTATTTATTGGGAAAGGATATTGTTTTAAGGAAGGAAGCGTTCCAGGCCTAATTTTATCGTACCTCCCCGGAATTTGTCATTTATGAGGACTGAGGAAAACCTGGAAAATACCTCAGACGGTCCTAGCGAGATTCGAAGCCCAAACCTCCCGCTCACAAGACCACACCTTAACGACCTCGGCCACCCGTGGCGGTTTGAAACCTATAGAATATATTTGGTTAGACACTAACATTTGAAAGGTACCAAGTTTCAAATACATGGTTTGTCGTCCGTTTCATGACAGCTGGCAGGTCGGCACTCACAGCGATAACTCCCGGCGAAACGTATGTAACATCCGCGCAAATGATTCAAGGTCTCGTAATCACAACTAAAATAAAATTTATTATTAGCACGTACCTTATAACAAAAGATTTTGGAAAGTTGTCCTGCTACATCCACATACTTCTAATATATTTTTAGAAAATTGTTATTCACACGCAATTGAAATAGATTGAAATAGATTCAACTTAGTTTGAAAGCATACAGGTTCATTGTTGTCCATGAATTGCAGACAGACGGTCCCGATATTCGGACAGATTTCTGTAATTGGATATTACGGAACATTAATGATAAAATAATTGATGCATTCTTAATATTCAGTAACAGTATCCATCTTTTTGAGAATACCATAAATGCATAAAAATAGAGAATGAAATTCTGATAGTATGTGATGTGATTATTATAGTGGAAGATGATAAATGAATTGCATGGAATAAAGGCATTAGAAGAACTGAGAAAATATCAGGTAAAATTTTACTAAATTTTGGACGATGGACTGATGCGTGTGGATGGCAATTTAAAAAAAAAATACCCGAAATAAGTGGTTGCAGCAAAACAACATTTCTATAATCTCATGCCAAGCGCATAAGTAGGTGCTTGTTTTTTATTGTAATTGCGAGAACGTGAATCAGTTACGCGGATAATAAATTCGCTTTTCCGGGAGTTACCGCTCTGACTGCCGATCTGCCATCCGCTGTTAATCGGGTGACAAAACCGCGAAAGAACCAGTAATAAAAATAAAGAAAAGCTAGAAGACGGCATTGACTTTTATTTTGGTTGCAAAAATACACATTGAAACAATAAGAAACAGAATGAGTAACATAATGATGGTAATATATCTTATATTATTGCTGAGTGTAAGGAGCATGAGCTGAGAAATTAGAATTCTGCAAAGATATTGTCAAGGTATCAAAAGAGTTTGTAAAAATATAATAAAGTATACTAACAACACATACGGGAATTAATTTATTTTCAATTTCAGTTGGAAGCAACTTTCCTCTAAAAGGGCAGTGTAGCTGGGTGAGAACCAAGAGAAATTTACATTATAGTTTCCTTAACCTTGTACCGTTGTGTTTGGAAAAGCACGCACAAAAAATAGCGGCCTTCCGCTGTTGAGTCAGAGGCTGTAACATAAATAAGCTCTCTGACATTTTTCTTTCTCTCCTCATTTCGAAAGATTCATTGAGTAGGAAAAATTCAATGACACCGTGGGCGTTGAAGAAACACTAGGAGGCAAAACTTGATTACAAAATACTTATACTTTTGAATAAAATATTTAAAGCATAGTCATTTTCTGAAGTGGTTATATTGTTTTAGAAACTTTTTTTATTATTTCTTGCAAGTAGAGTTTGGGTTTTAAATAAGATTACATTGAACTATGTAAATGTTAAAAACAAATATTACTTATTAGATCTTTCTAAAGGTAATGGCAGTTCTGTATATTTTATATTATAAAATATTAATACATATTTTTAACTTGGCAGCTTATTTAAAAGCTTTTACTTGGCTAATCTATTAGTGTTATCGTTGCCAAACATTAAATTATATTTATTGCCTCTTGCAATTACACAAGTTGGACATAGGACGCACAAACCACTCGAAAAGTGTGTAAACACACGGGTTCAGTTTTGGTTTAAAAGGTTTCGAGCTGGGGATTTCAGCCTTTAAGAGGAGAACGGTCTAGGATGACTTAGTAAAATTAAGGATGATCAACTTAGGGAAATTTTTGAAGAACATTTACGTTAGGCTACTCTAGACTTTGCTAAGGAATGCAGGCCTGCACATTCAAATGTTTGTAATCGCTTGAAAGAAATAGGAAAGGCGGAAAACTTGATAAATGGATCCCAAATGAATTAAGCGATCATCAGAAACATCACAGGCTTGAAATTTGTTCTTCGCTGCTTTTACGCAGTAAAAATCGTTCGTTTTTGGATTGTATTGCTACCTTTGATGAAAAGTGCATTTTGTATGTAAACCGTAAATGGCCGACACAATGGCTGAAGCACTGAAATACTTCGAAAAAAAAAAAAAAAAACAGAGGAAGGTAACGGCGACTGCGGCTGGTATAAAACACTGCAATCTTCTATATCGTGGCGAAAGGTATTGTCAAACATTTACAAAATATAGCAATGCTGGTTATTTTAAAGGGCCTAATTAAGCCCGGCTATACATCTCGCAAAGAAACATTCCAGAAGCTGAACTGATCTTCTAAACTTTACCATAAATTTTCAATAACTAGGGAGAAGCTCTGACAGCATTCTATAGTCTCTAGAAGCCATGATGTTTTTAAATTGAAGCGACACAAATAAATTTGTTACTATATAGCAAAAATGTATGGATGAGATGGTAGTTATTTTGATTATATACATATTAATATGTATACAGTTGATGAACAAATTGACGTTATTCTGGCAGAAGTCAGGAAGTCCAAAAGTCTCTATTTTGTGATATTAACATTATTGTATTAATGTAAAGGGGGCTTATAGTCTTCTAGCAGATCTCATGAATGTTACAGTTACCTGTATTCTTAATGAGTGCATATTTTACATCTTTTAGTCTAGCAGAAGTCATTAAAATCGTGATACCTCAAAAACAGAATTTTGGACTTAGTAATTTCTGCCACAACGCCAAAGAAATGTTCTGAGGTTGTGTGTATTAATTAATGCTTGTTTTTCTTTCATACAAAACCGAAAGTTGAGTTTCATCCCCAAAGAGCGACTAAAAATCCAGACCCGCACCATTAGCCGAATATCCGTTGTTCGAATTCGGGCCATGATCTACAATTTTTCCAATCTGATTGCGATCTAAATTCCTAGCCACATGCATGCCTTGTATGAAACCTATGTTTAGCATACATAGTAAGTGGTTGGGTGTTTGAAAACTTGTAGATTGAGACAGAAAGGCTGTTCTCAAACTTATTTCAAGCGTTTAATATAAATAATGCATAATCCAATTCTTTTTGTTTAACTTTCATGTATTTAGTCAAAAAGAAACACACACACACATATACACAATTGTTATAAAATAACAATAAGTAGAAAAGTAGAAAAGAATACAACACTAAGAAAATTTCACAGATTAGTAATCACTGTATTTCGTACTGCTTGAGTGCACTTGTCTCCTTATCATAGAAGAACTCTAGCAGTTCGAAATATAGTGATTACTAATTTGTGAATTTTTCCTAGTGTTTTATACTTTTCTGATTTTATAGTTATTTTAATTTATATTACACACACACACACACACACATACACACACACATTCTCGTTTGAATGAACTTTGCTCGCTCAAGAACTGGATGTGATAATATACCTTCAACATGGATGCTGCTTTTGTTAACAATGGGTCTAAAATATTTTTGATTTCAGCTCCAAAAGAAATATTGTAGCTTTTATTCCAAAAACCGCGTAAAGTTTCTAAAATTATGAATTATGGCTTCTAACGAAGTTTTGTTCCCCTCTACGTATTGCTTATAAAGAATGCTATGGAAATAATGCAAATTCTCCTAATCAAATATAAATGCGTGTTTATCATGACATCAATTTCCTAGAATTCGTTGCGTCGTCTTCAGAACAGCAAAAACACATCTTTTGTAAAAAAGTTAATAATTGTAGGAGAAGAAGGTCAAAATATCCAACAAGGTGTCGATTCAACATAATAAATACACGATGTATATATCCCCCTCTGGTGTGACCAAGCGTTATGAACTTAATTTCTAATTGTACTACTACTGATTAATTTCAATTTTATTCTCTTAAATTTTCTCATTCTTCTAATACGAACGAATAAATCAACACAGAAAAGTGCTCATTAGGTCAAAAATGTAATGATGGAAGCAAAATGTATCCATCATAAAGGCAAAATAATGGAGTTTCCTTTCATCCGGGTATCCACTTTGGTTTTAATAACTGCCTAGAAAACTCTAAGCATTTGGTTTAAAGGTCTTAGGGAATGTTTTCATCTTATACTCTTATAAGTTATAAATCAATTTTATGGATACCTCTATCTAATTTGCTCCATAACAATCCTATAGATTTGCAATTCCGATTTTGGGATATAGACAAATATCTTTCAACACCCCTCCCTTGCTTTTCTTTATACAGAGGGTTCCAAAAAATGTATACACACTTCAAACAAAGAAAAAATTGTGTTAACATAACAAAATTGAATTCATACAAACAGAAAATGATCAGCACTAATCACCTCAGACTTTTACAGTTACAACAGTTGCTCAAAATGCCCATCATTGGCGTCGATACACTTCTGAGTACGTTGAACTACTGATTGAGCAACGTTTGCGAAAGTGTCCTCAGCGATTACAGCACATGCCGTTTCAATTTCTTCCCGAAGTGTTGCCCATGTAGCTGGTTTTCTACGGTATACAACATCCTTAAGAGTTCCCATAGGTAGAAGTCCAACGGAGCTAGATCTGGAGAACGCGGTGGAAACTTGTATGCACAATACTTTGTAGATTTCTGCGGTGAGTGCTCAAAACTTTCCAAAACCATAGCCGAGGACGCGGGGCTTGTTGCTGTGCGAGGTCTCCCAGATCTGCCTTTGTGAACATCGCATACGGCATCACGCGATGTTCACAAATTTGTCTGGAATGCGTGCAATTGTTACTCGCGTTGGCGGTTCTGTTCTGTATACACGTCCCCATTGCCTTTGAACTTCAACACCATTCTCGGTTTTCCAATACTACTTCAAAATTGCTTTCCGCTGTTCAAACGATAATCTTGGCTCCATTTCGTTGTAGCAGCGCTACCATAACGTAAAGTGAGTCACATCTGTTTACACCATACTACATATTACTGTTGTTTTTCGGCACAACTTTGAAATATATTAAATAGATATCTGCTGTGAAAGTGTGTATGCATTTTTTCGCACCCTCGGTATGTAGTCATCGAAGTTTTGCACAATTATTTTATGGAAGTTGAAAAATTTACCTACTATATGCATATCAGATAGCATGGCATGACAATGAATCTTTCCTTCAATTTTCTCAGTATCCTTAGCTGTTTTCCAGAAAAAAAAACATCCCTAAGCCATAATAAACCCTCACTATGTTTAACAGGTATGTGGGAAATCTCTGCTTTACACTGGTGGGTTAAATTGTTCTCCTGATAACAAAGGATCGATATTATCTAGATCATTTATGTTAACAGATTTTAGCAATTGTTGCCTTTCTGCCACATGCCCCTTCAAATTAGCTTATAAGACTTCTTTTTATGTTGGAACAGACAGTCATCTACTAGTTCTGCACATATTGTGCCATAGTTGCAATATATTTATCATTACTTGTACATTACTCCCACAATATAAAGCCGCATCCCAGAGGCAAGCTCCTTCTCTAATTCAAATGACGTCTCATACAACAGGCGCATCAAGTTCCTCCACACAAAAGCAGAGAGGTTGAGAAAACAAGCGTACACCGCGGAAAATTCACTGTTTAGCTCATGTACTGTTCAAATGCTATCAAATTGTAGTGAAGAACTTGAGTCGTGTTAATACCACGCGAGTAACCAATTAAACGTACAGTTTCACGTTTATGTTTCTCCAACACAAAAGCATCACTCTTTATGAATTACAAAGTTTAGAATGATGTTTTAAGAATATGAAATATATGTATTAATTAAATAAGTAGTTTATGTTTTTTTCGTATTGTTTATAGCCCCTTTATGTTTTATAAAAAATAGGATTTTTAATTCAAAATATACTATTTTTTATTTTATTTGTATTTATTATGAATATTGGTTAGAGAAACATAACCGTGAAACGGTACGTACAAAAAAATCACTCTCAATTAATTAAATACTGATCTCATGCAAAAGAGCAAGTGTATTGAAATTAATGAGAAATAGTATAATTTACTTCCTCATATTCACTTAATTAGGCTTCATTTCTCTTCTCAGTATTTTCAAATCTGAAATACTTGCTGGATCAGGTTAATATTACGCTTCCGGAATGTTATAAATGGCATATAACTGTTTCTATTTCAAAACATGAATCTTACAAACTTCTCATTCACCGTTAAAGTTACCCAAGATCGCGGGTTCGAACCCGGCCAGGATCGATGGATTTTTTCGGGCGTAAAAATCGTAAGTATGGCTTCCTTCGGAAGGGAAGTAAAGCCGTGGGTCCCGTGTCGTACATTTACGGCGCGAAAAAGAACCTCAAGCCTCAAAGAAGAGGCCTCTGAGCAAAATTTGTCGGCCATTTCACACCCTGAATTGAATGGGACGCTGATGACCTGAGATGTTAAAGAGCGTCCGTAAATAAATAAACCAAAAAAAAAAAAAAAAAAAAAAAACCTTAAAGTTTAGTTATCTTTCGATACAAATAAAAGAATCTAACAATGTAGATTCCTATTTATATATGCAGGTATATTTGTAAATAAAATGTAACGCCCTTTAAAACAAATACACATTTTCTTTCTGGTTCATATCCCTATATGAGTATAATGAATATTGTTTGTAAAACTAATTATGTTCATGAGAAATTTAAACCGTCATTATGAGCGTGAATTTGATAAAATAAAATGGAGAGTTAAGACTGACTGGCTGCTATCCGTTCCTTTTGAAAGAGTTTCTTAAACGAAGAGCTACTTCCAGCTTCAGCACCGACTCCGTCCGATATACTTCCTTCTGGAACAGCACCTAAGAAATGTTACGTATTAAGGTAAACAATGGGAACAATAATGACAATAATCTGTGCGTCAGAAAAGAAGCAAATAGTTGGAAGCTACGGTCCGCCCAGCGGTAGAGGTCCCGTGCCGCTTCCTATATAATTCCCCGTTTGCTGCCACATCTAACGACCAGCCTCAGCGGAGGCTCGTGCCGCTGCACTGTCCACCGTAAAGTAGTGATTATTGATCTCTCGTGAAGAACAGATTAGGTGGTCATGCATCGCTGCAGCACATGAAGTGCAGCTTTTTCTCTTCTCCCTAACGTAACAACGGGTCAAGTATGACAGAGTTGACATTTTCGCAACCAAGTAAGGGAATCAACGGACTTTGTGGTAACCGAAGATAAAAGTGGGGCAGAGCAATAAGGTAACCCAACCCATGTTAATTCTGTTCTTACCTTTAAAATCTTCTTTCTTTATTTCTATTTCTTTATCCCTTTGTTCTTTATTTTCTCTTTTATTTCTTTTTATTAGTAATACTTTATTTATTCCTGTCCTTTCTTGTATTTCCTTATTTTGTTCTTTCGTTTACATTTTCCGTCCTTCTCTTCAATTATTTACTTTTTATTTGCTTTTTCAGTCTTTCTGCATTGACTTGGATAATTTTGTCTCTTCCTTCCTTCCTTCCTTCCTTCCTTCCTCTTTTTTTTTTCTTTTATAATTTCTTTAATTTCTCTCTGCTAGGCTTTGTTATAAAAATAAAGAGATGATATTGAAGTGATAAATGGTTTGTTTACAAACTAAATGCTATAAACAATTGCTCCATTTAGAGAATTAAATTGGACAACTTAAGAGAGTTTTAAAGTTGACAGTAATATTAGAATTGAAACACTAGAGATGCTTAACATATTAGTAGAACACACTCATAAACTGAAGCAAAAACAGAACATTAGAAGCCAACAGGTTGTTAATGTACATATGACAGATAACGTTAAATAAAAAATGTAGTGAAATGCATTTTGTGCATGCAAGATATCTGAATTAGAAATGGATATTTGCTGTGGCTAGCAAAACGAAAAGCATTAATCAAACTAAACGATAATTGGCGATTACGTAGTCGAGCTCACAAAAGTTAGAACAGAAGCTTTGCATTGCCCGCAATTGTTTCATCATCATCATTATCATCGATAATCCATGCTTAGACCTTATGGCCAGTTCCCACAACACATCTTTCCATTTTACTCATGGTCTGACCTGAGTTCTGTTTTCCTTTGGTTTGTATTTAAATGCAGCTTAGGAAGCCATCCATTCTTTGAACATATTGAACCGATTTATTTTCCTTCTTCTCCCCCCCCCCTTTTTTTACCATCTCTTTCAATTATATATAATGAAAGGAAAATAAAGTAACTTTTGTAACAATGTAGCTAAAATAAAAGGAAATAGAGAAGTGAAAATACTCAACGCTGAAATAGTACACAATATTGGGAAGCGTTTGTGAACAAGTGAAGGTGGTAAATATTGAATCTCGGAGGTAACGAAAAAGATAAAATAAGCAACAGCGGAAATATAATAAGTGGAAAGAGGAATATTAACACGTCAGATTTAAACCCGGTGGTGTATGCGCTTTATGCAAAAATATAGCTGCTATCTCTCTGTCTCTGAAGTAATTTTAAGGATATGAGTCGGTAAATCATCAATCAATAGGTGTTAAATTAAAGCATGCATTAGGTTACCTTCGAGATTGAATATTTACTTTTACCGTCTTCACTACTTGTCTTCTGCCTTTGAAGAATACAAGCAGATCGAAAATAGTGATAATTGTTTTACTGTTCAATTATTTCCGCTTTTCTAGTTCTTATTTATATATATTTAAAATCAAAATAAATAACACTATAAATTAACAGCAATTATAAAAACAGAAAAGGATAAAACACTAAGAGAATGTCACACTTGTAATCGCTACATTTCGAACTACTAGAGTTCTTCTATGGCAAGAAGACAAGTGACGGGGATAAAAGTAAATATTGAGTATCGAAGGTAACGTTATGCATGGAAACAGATGAAACTAGCAATAAGAGTTTGTGGGGGAAAAAATTAATATGTAAGATTTAAACCAGGTGGTATACGATGTGTAATGCTTTTAATTGAACACTTATTGGTGCGCTACCTACACATAGCTCTGAAAGTTTACTCAGAGATAGAGAAATGGCAAATATTTTTTTACGCAAAGCGCGTATACCACCTGGTTTAAATCTTACGTATTAATTTTTCCCCCCTACTCACTCTTATTGCTAGTTTCATCTGTTTCCGTGCATAACGTTACCTTCGATACTCAATATTTACTTTTATCACCGTCACTTGTCTTCTTGCCATAGAAGAACTCTAGTTCGAAATATAGTTAGAATTGAAGTTGCCGTCACCTTATAAAGCTTTCACTGACGTTTCCTTCTGGTGTGATTTTCCGCGTCCTCCTTATCGTTCTAAGCTTGTATATTTTATTTTCAGTGTCTAATTGTTTTACATGTAAGATGGATATGCTAAATGGTTAAACCTTCAGTATTTTTATTCGGCTCTATTTTACACGGAAGATTATTATTTATTTCTAAAAAGGCAATATATTTTGTCTTTTTTGTAAATCTTTTAAAATTAAAAATTAAACGTTTTAAGTGTGTCATCTAGCTCATAAATATATTTCTGTAGTTCGTTTTCTAAAGTCACTTATAAGCCCCTGGTCGTCTCAAATAATATTATTTTTAGTTCTTGGTTGCCAATATGAAATGTTAGAGATACCTTGCTTTTCTAATAATTCCCAGAGCTTACTTCTGTTTACAATATCAAGTCGCAATGATTTAATATATGTTTACGATACAAGTTTTAAAAAATGACATTACTTACAAAATTACTTTTAATACGTGTATCTTGAAGTGTATTTAGACATCTATAAATTAAATTACTTCTGAGACCTATCCTGATATCTGTAGATGCTAAGTGTAATTAAATTCAAAATAGTTCATATGGAACAGCCCTAAGACCTAAACCTTGTAAAGCAAATGATGAAATTAACTTTATTACAGTGATTCCGGAACGATTTTTGCTTTAAGGAAATCTGATTTCGCGTTTTTCTCCATATGAAAAGCGTGGAAGAAACATTATCAATATCGGATCGTGGAAATTTGTGATTTTGTTAAATGTAATCGGTGATAAAGTTCAAAATTGACATTTTGTTTTTAATTATTATTACATTTCGTTATTTAATAATAAATGACTGTCTAAAAATGTAATTTTCTCAGCCTGAAAAAAAATAAAAAAGATATAGTATGCACTTGGGTATACGCAATAATCAGCTGTTGTTGATTTTTTCTCTTCAAATAAATCTTAGAAACCAGTTTTATAGTTATTATATAATATCACTAATTACAGTATAGCCTGATTTATTTCAAAACCGCCTTATGGTTCACAAAAGGTATCATTGGTATCCACTTAAATATATTAATAATCACTACATTCCTTATTAAGTCACAATTGGTAATACTTGAGTGTCATGAAATGCAGTTTGTAATTTTAGTGCGTGTTAAAAGAACTACTTTTAGTATGAGTTGTATAAAAATGTACTTCTTAACATCGTTGACGTTTAAGACATTTTCACAAATAGTGCAAATAGTTCACCACAATGTCTAGCGTTTATCTTTCGCGTGTTATTTGACCTGGACCAACCACAAATTTGGCCTTAATCTAAACATATTCGCTGTAGCTCGGCATGAAGAAGAAAGAGATGCACTAGAGCAACCATTTCCATTTGTCTAATGCTGTGTAATATAATTTCTTTTGCGACCTTTTGGTACATTTCCGAAGATATGTATTTTTGTCTTAGAAATCCAAGTCAATGATATTTTTTTCAAACACATTCCACATTTTTCTCGATATTTTTGTATGTAAAGGTATAAAGAGCATAACGTGTTTTTAAGAACGAGGAATATTATAATTTTATTTAAGATATTATAACACCCAACAAAATTTGTTATTAAATTAGTAACATTAGTTACGTGGATACAGAGTGATAAAATAGCTCCTCTCGCAATAATAACATTTGTTGGTCTTTTATACGCCCTACTGTAATAAGGAAGATAGAGAAAAGGAGAGCGGGGAAGAACAGAGAGAGATAAGAACTTAAAATTAATGCAGTATGTATTAAACTTTCTTACAACATATGTAAGGTTGCCAGATTTCATATTATTATTATTATTATTATTATTATTATTATTATTATTATTATTGTTCTTATTATTATTATTATTATTATTATTATTATTATTATAGGAATTATGAAACTGCTACCAATTCCATTTTCATTGATCCAGTAGTTTTGTATAATCAACAGTAAGTAATCATTTACATATTTCCTTTTTATCTTCATTTTTGTGCCAGTACCATTTATTTCTATACATTTCCGATTATGTGCCAGACTGACCCATCTCTTTAAGATTTGCGCGTATTGTGTCTCAAAGTCTCCCTAGCTATTGGAAAAAAGTGAGAGAATTTCTCTGATTTTCATCAAAAACATCTGGCAAATCTAAAGTATATTAAATAACTCGAACACTGCATCGTTTTGTAATGGACCATTTAAAAATACGCTTGTTTATTTATTTATTTATTAAGCTGGATTAATTTAAATGACAATGCTTTATCGTTTTCTAACTTTTTATTTTGTCTTTAACGTTTCGTTATCAGAAAATGTTTGGCTTGTTGTTACACAAATGATGTTCTTGAGAAAGCTATCTGAATGTCTGTGCGTTTCCGTACTTCAAAATGTAGCTACCGTTAATTCTCAGGCAGTACATGTATAGCTTGATCTCGTCTCCTTACCGACGGTCACAAAGTACCGTTCGATTTCCTCTCGATACTTATTAGGGATGGCCGCTGTCATTGTATTCTCTCCGATACCTCTTCGGTTGTGTTGGCGGCGTGGCGTGCTAATTTCTATTTGGAACGAAAGTGCATGAGAGACCTTTGGTTGAGACGACAAGGAAAGAGGCGATAGAAATTATTCACTTGATACTTGGTTTCGATTGCTACAATAATGAAATGCTACCTATAGAGTGTGAAAGCGCAATTTCAATTAAAAGAATTTACAACCATAGATCAGGAATTACGATGAGATAGAACGATAGAACGAAAATTCTTAGTGTTATGTAATGACAAAATTTACATTGTAATACTCTTTAACGAGAAGTCAATACATTCTACACTACACATATGTAAAAATAGCTATGGAGTAAACTTAATCTAAATGAAAGCTAGGGCCGTCCACAGAAACAGGTGGAATGCCATTGACTGAAATTACAAGTTTCAGCTCCGTTATACGTTATGGCTAACAGAGCTACAAATAGTTCTGAGTAAGTAAAACGTATTTTTAAAACAACTAATGAAAACTCAATGTTTGTCATGCCTAATATTGGCTATGACTATATACTAACTTTTGTACTGCTTATATTCATTGCAAGTACTTTGGTTTATTCGTGGTTCCCCCTGAATATTTAGCAGAATGCTGGTATGATACTGTGGACATTTTGAGGGGCTTCAACTCCTTGGAAGGGGGCTCCGCCGGCGACCTCAGCTAATCCCTTTCTTCCTGAGGCGACTGCATCGGATATAGGCATAAACGGCCAGCCGTTGAGCAAGGCTAAAGTACCGAAATAATAAATTCAAAAGTAGTCCTTTAGTTTGCTAATAAGAGCATGCAGAATAAAAGGGAAACCATTAAAAAGTATTACAATATAAGTGATGAAAACTAATTTAAAAAAATTAATCCCCAACTAGACTGAACGGCTAGAGAGCATATCTTGTATAACTATTGCAAAAAATATTAAGATAAACCATTGAAGACAAATTTTTAAAAAATACAAATACTACAAAACGAAAGTCTAAAAATCTCAAAACCACAGATATTAATTCTACAAAAACATCTCCTTAAATGTCAACATTTCCTCACAAAATATTTTAAAATTTTTAGCTAATCGGGAATATTTTTTTTTTTTGAGTAGTGTTTAACGCCCGTTTTTACTACTGAGGGATTACAGACGGTGGGCACTGATGATACATGAGATGAAATGGTATATTGGGAAAGGATTTTATTTTTAAGATGTTCAGGCCTAAGTTTAGGGTACCACCCCGGCATTTGCCATTTATGAGGACTGAGGAAAAGCTGGAAAAAATTTGTCAGGGAGGAAGGTCCTGGTGGGAATCGAACCCCAGACCTCCCGCTCACGAATCCGCGCCTTAACGACCTCGGCTACCCATGGCGGTCTCTCGAATATCTGTAATTCCATATAATGATTAAGGAATTCATGATATCAATTAAGGCGTTAGTAACCAAAACGACGACGATGATGGTTTGAATGTTTGGTTGACTTCAAAGTACGTTTTCAGAAAGAAGAGAATTTCTATTGCTTAACAAAATGTCATTGCAACTAAAAGTTACAGAAATAAATTAGCTTAAAGACAAAATTTGTGGAATAATGTAAATATTTTGCAGGAAGTATAACTGGAATTTAGTAATATAATAATTTTCACATAGCTAATTACAAATAAAATTTATTGACGTTCAGTACAGTTAGCGGTAGAATGGGAGGTATAATGTATTGTACCTACATTTATTGGCATCAAAATCTAAGCTGCTTCTTTTTTATCCTTATTGTACAATTGCAATACATTAATAGAGACGATTTCAAACTGTCAACACAACACGTTAAAAGAATATCTGTTAAATTACACTACAGCAAACAGCTGAATTAGATTAGTAACTGTCTTAGATTGGCGATTGTCAAATTGTCTAACATTTTTTTAAAATTAATATTCAAATCAATAAACGATGCTCAAACAAGCATTCTTTTTCTTTCATGGTATACATTGTTATTCATTGTTCACAGAATTCCGGTCCACTTTGTTCGAATAGAAAATCCAATCATGCTGGTGGAGTAAAGACCTTCGGACCTGATTGCAATATCTGTTCCTTCAAAATGCATGCATCACTAAATGTGAACTACGAGAATATATAACCTGAAGAAATGGACGATAATTCTGGAACTTTTATAGTAAACATGTGAATACTTAAAAATTGAAATTCTGTGGAAACGTTACAGAAAAATATTATTAAAATGCAATGCAACAAAGTGTAGAGTTAGATTTAAAAACACAAATGTCATTGAATTTATAATTATAGCGTTAGAGTATATAAATATGTCTATTTTTAATCATATGATGCCACTGAAATGCATAATTAATATACTTGTTCTAAAGTATATTAATTATATTCTTTGGAAAGTGCATGCCAGGGCGTAACTGAGAGCCCCGCATGCCACGCGATGCGGAGGGGCCGAGGTCCTAGGGGACCAGCTGTCAAAAAAAAAAAAAAACGAAAAGTTTGAAAATAAAAACCGGGAAAAAGGGAATGTAAGTAGATTTTCACAATGAAAGAAAAACCAACAGACTTTTTAATAGTGTCTTAACGACCGTTTTTACTACCAAAGCACCATAGGCGGTGGACACTGATGATACATGAGATAAAATTATATATTGGGAAAGGACAATTTTTAAGGAAGGAAACGTTCCAGGCCTAAGTCTAGGGTACCTCCCCGTCATTTGCCATTTATGAGGACTGAGAAAAACCTGCAAAAATCCACACACAGAAAGGATGGTCCTAGCGGGAATCGAACCCCAGACTTCCGGCTCACGATACACACCTTAACGACCCCGGTCACCGATAGAGCTCATTATCACGCCGTATCATAACAATCAGCAAAATGAGTATTGAAAATTAACACCACACTGTCGTTTATCGTGAGCCGCGGGCCGCCAATAATGCATATTTAGGTATTGAGGCAGATGCACTGTCACTTGCCTTAGATTGTTCGAGGGTAGGTCCATAAGTTCCCGATCTCGCCGATAAGGATTATCGCCTTCACAAAAATATTATCTGCTGTCATACCTTATCCTTTAAGTAAATACTTGCAGCTGTAACTTCCGCTCCGTTGTGTTCAGTTATTCAGATACAGTTGCATAAAGAAGGCTATGTGTAGAAGGTTGTGCCATGTTCAAAATGAAGTATCGAGCTGTTATGAAGTTCTGCATAAAAGAAGGACTTACTCCAAATGAAATTAAACAGCGATTGAACGGTGTATAAGGGGAAGCATACCCCTCATATTCTACCGTAAAAGAAAGGGTCAAACTTTTTCGAATGGGTCGAGAAAGCATTGAAGACGAAGAGCGTACAGGTCGGCCTTGGAGGCGCTCACTCCTGAAAACATCGTTCTTGTGGAAGGAGAAATTATGGAAGACCGGCGGCTCAAAGTTTCAGAAATTGCAGCATAGTTGGGCATTTCTAAAACAACAGTCCTTCAAATTATTCATGAACATTTAAACATGAATAAGGTTAGTGCAAGATGGCTGCCTAGATTTCTTTCCTCATTTCAAAAGCAGAGGCGGGTCATCTGTTGTCGGGCATTTTTGAAGCTCTGCCGTTGCAACGAGAGAGAGAGAAGATGTGCAAACCATTGTTACAGGAGATGAAACTATAATCCACTATTATGATCCCTTGTCCAAAAGAGAACCAATGGAGTGGCGTAAACCTGGCGAAGCACCGCCTCTAAAGGCCAAAGTCGCCCAGTCAACCATGAAGATCATGGCCACAATCTTTTGGGACTGTGAAGGAATACTCTTCATTGACTTCAAGGAGAGGAACACCCAGTAAATGGGAAGTACTATGCTGGCCCACTGCACAGACTACATGCTTCCATCAAAGAGAAAAGGCGAGGAAAGCTAAGTGGTGGTGTGCACCTTTTTCACGACAACGCGCCTGTGCACACAGCTCTTGTTGCAAAGGAAGCTTTGAAGAAATGTGGCTTCAAGGAGATTAACCATCCACCCTACAGGCCAAATCTATATCCCAGTCACTATTTCCTCTTCTCAAAACTCAAGAAAGACCTTCGAGGAAGGATATTTAAGGGGGGAGAGTATTGAAATGTTAATTCAGAGATGTGAGAAGTGTATTGCAATAAAGGGTAACTATATCGAAAAGTGAAATATAGTTTTTATCTTTATCATACCTAGAAAATGGTTAGACCGGTAACTTATGAACCTACCCTCTTACATCAAGTATAGTGCGGTGGTAGAAGTGAAACATAATTTTTGACTCTGGTCTTGTGTCGCTTACATATTAGACTAAAAATATCCTAGTTCTAACTGATGTAAAATTTAGTGTTTTATTTTTTTTTATTTTTTGAAATATTAGCTTCAAAAGTGAAAAAAGATTCTTTCTAATTCAGAAATAATAATTGAAAATTGTAATAGCCCAAATTCTAATAGGTCATCTGTTTCTCTAATATGAAATGACAGTAATGCAAATTCACGCAGTGGTGCAGTGAAGTATATTAGTGGTGAATATAAAAAGTATGTGAATCTATACTGGTAAGAAGGCTGATATTTCTGCTGAAATTGAGAATGGAAGTAATAGCGCACAGCAGAATGTAAGTATTTCTTTTGATCATACTACTAGCATTAGAGAGGAATTTCCTACTGATCGTGCTAATTTTCCAGATATTTTAAATGATGACACAAAACAGTTTATTATACGGCAAACCCCAAGGTATATTTCCGAAAGATCCTAAGCAAAATAATAAATGTTTCTCCAGTAATTGCTTTGAAAATTTAACAAAATCTGGGGTTAAACATTACAAGAGAATGACTCTGTTATTCTAGAAAATGAGACTTTGTTTATCGTAAACAATGCCGGTTATTTGCTAACAGAGTTAGCATGGCATTCGTAATTGGCAGTGCTTATCAAAATAAATTACCATACCAAATGTCTGGTTCCCATCTGGAGTCATGTGCTATTTATAATGTCTGGAAAAGAAAAGAAACGGTTTATTGAAATCTGGAATGTGACTTAAAGAAAGAAATGAACATATGGAAACAAATTTTTGATCGCATAGTTGATGTCATTATCACATTATCAGTATCTAATCTAGCTTTACGAGTTCATAGAGGAGAATTATGGAAAGCTCGCTGTGGAAAAGTTTTAGGTATTGTGAACTTATTGTCTTATGATCCGGTATTACATGTACCGAAGCATCTGAAAGATACCTCAGTTCAAAAATCCAAAATTAATTCAGCTGTTATCGTAGAAAGAAGGGAATGAAATCAAGTATGCGCCATTTTTATTATTATTTTGAACACTAAACAAGATGTGAGCAAAAAATATAAATTAAGTGAAAATTTCAGATATGTTCATATAGGTAAAGATTTTTTGAAAACCTTGTGAAATAAAAATAAATGAAAGCTTTTTGGGTACAAAGAGATGGAAGATGTCATTGCAAGCCGAAATTCTTAATTCAATGGACGAAAAGTGTATCTCATTAGCCAAATGCCGTGAAGTGCAGCGAATATAACGGAGTAAAAACAAGGATTGAACAAAAACAGAAGTAGCTAAATATGTTCATTGCGCCGCACACAACTTGAATCTAGTTCTGAATTACACCGTTAGAAATATATTAAAATAAGATGTATTTGGTACATAGTTGATACACTTTATTTGTTATTCAGTCAAAGTGCAAAGTGATGGAGAATGTTATAGTTTCTTACTCTTTTAAAAAAATTGTCCTACACGTTGGGCTTGGATTGGACTCAATAAAAATTGTTATTTAGATGTTATGGAGGCACTAATTACAATAGTGTTGGTATCAAAATATATCAACACTGTAATCAAGCTGCTCTTAAAAAAACCAATGGAAAAGTTTTAATTTATTTTCCAAGTTGTTCTGCATTCCAAAATACTAGAAGTTGCTGCAATCTAACGACGTTTATTTTCCCAAGCTTCAGTGTAACTCTAAACTCTACAAATTTGCTAAATGACTACGGAAATAATTTCCAGGAAGCATTGTTGTGAAACAAGTGTCATGCAAACATGGGGATTGGACGCAAAATTTAAAAACAGGAGATTCCACAAAACTAAGAGGCATTTAATGAACTGGCTCAAGATGAGCATCTGTCAGATCCTGACAAATAAATTTCAAGTAATTTTCACATGACATTACATATCATTGTTAATCAAATCAAAATTATATTCAATTGTATGAATTATTCAATAGATCTGTTCAGTGTACTCACCCCATAATTTCTGGCTACTGTAAACGATGGAGAATTGCATAGTAAAGTACATTTATCAATGCAGTATGTTGAAGACTTAAGAGAAGATATTTCATTTCAGTTACATGCATTAAAAACGAGATAAAGACAAAAGGTTCGAAATTTGACACACCTCTTGCTAGCCGAAAATTACTCTTTAGCGTCATGTATACCATGTTTGCACTGCTTTGATTTTATTTTTATCTTTACCTTAACTGTTGCGTTAGCGACCCTTTTCAAAATTAAAATAAAAACATATTTACGCAGCACCATATCACAAGCACAATTAAGTGGATTCGGTATTTTAAATATTGAGTGTGACAGAACAGGAAGAATTGACTTTAGTGAATTAGTGGAAACTATTGATTCAAAGAATACTAATGAGTGTGTCTATAAAATAGCACACTGCTTTATTTGCTAATTTCCTACACTGCCGCCACCGCCGTCACCACCACCACCACAACCACCACCACTAATAATAATAATAATAATAATAGTAATAAATTTGCAATAAAATTATTATTAATAATAATTTAACAATAATAATAAAGTTATTAATAATAAAAATAATAATAATAAAGTATCTACCGGTAGTAATTCTGCCCACCGTAATAATGCAAACAAATTTTAATGCTTCCGAATCCTCTGGAGTCCTCTCAGGCTATCAAATTTGACATTTCCCTCTGTCGAAGACATGCTACTGAACTCTGAGACAGATCTGCCGCTCCCTATTCCACAAGAAAACAAATCTGCATAGAGAACAAATGATAGCTTATTATTATTATTATTATTATTATTATTATTATTATTATTATTATTATTGTTGTTGTTGTTATTGCCTAATGTCTCGTGTATTGTAAATAGAAAGAAGCAAAATTAAGTATTAATATCTAGCTTATATTATGTAAGAGTTTTAGAAAGGAAACAGTATGATCAGAGGTCTGATATCTTTTGTCTATTATTTTCAATAAGTAAAGCTATGTAAGAAAATTCCATGTAAAAAGAAAGCGTTTGCAGAACAGTATGTCGCTTTGTACGCCTCAGGCGAAAGACACGAGATAAAAACAATAGAATAGGTCACCTGGCAAGGACAGGCTATAACAATAGCTCTTTTGTATGTTAGAGAAGATACTAATGCTGTAGGTACAATAGAATATTCCTAAAGAGACGTTAGCGCAGGTGTTTTTTCTTAGAAGAGCGGAAACGTGTGGTCGGAAGCTCACCTATGAGAAATCAATATTTAAAAGGGGTGAGTTAGAGTTCCGTCTCAAATCAGAACCTTAGATTTCAAATAATAGGAGCCCATGAGTTAAATCATGAAGCCCCGTAGTGCATCGTCGACCACGTGGTGACATTTTTTACAATGAATATGAAAGGGGCAAACTTCCTGGTGAGTATACAGTTCACGCATTCTCCGGATTTCAGTGACGCATCAATCGGCAGTCGCTAGATTGCTTGAAAAGGTTAAGTTCAAATGTACAATTATTATATTTTTGAGCCAAGTTTAGAAAAATTATATTTAAATTCTTAATTTTATTCCTGAAATATTCCTAATTAATATCACTAGAGGGTCTGAGTTTTCCAGATAAATTCACCCACTACGTTCATAAATTTATCGATAATCTCACATCCTCTCTAGGCATTGCTTGTGTCTATTTCACTTATGTGATGTCATCATAAAATCGACCAATGAAACTAAACACAATTTTGAATTTTGACCAATCACAGCTCGATATTGCAGTGAAATTATCGTAAAATTTTATCAAACCCGTTTTATCACGCGACGTGCATTTGTTTGTGTCAACTCTATACCCACTATATAATTCCTGAGCATGCGTCACTGACCACTTTTCAGTGTTTTTAGTAGTTGTAAATTTAACTAACTTAATCTGTATTCGCTCAATCATTTGTATTATGTATATTCAACCAAACAGTCTAAAGTTACTTCGTAAATTATGTACCAATATCTGCCTAAGCAACCACACATTTTAATAAGCATGTTGTTCATAATGGAAATGCTATCTCAGTTTTGTTTTTCTCAGTTGGTATTAATAAATCGAACGGTGGCGACTGTAATAGTCGACTTTCGGCTATTTCATTCGCACGACTTCTGAATAGGTATGTATTCATAAGTAAATATAACATTTTATACAATTGATAATAATCTCTACGCGAATTTCAAATACATTTTATTTCTAGTTTTATTCTCTTCATGAAATAGTCCTAAACCCATATTTGACTCTTCTCTATTGGCATTACTGACAATCGACATTCGTCTGTTGTTAGATGGCTTGAAAAGATTAAGTATTCATAATGCAATAGTACATTTATTACAATATTGTAAGCCAACCTAACGGGAATTTATTTAAATTCTTATTTTATTCGTGAAATAGATCGCTCGAGGGTCTGAACTTCCCAGATATTTTCAGTTCGCGAATTTATCGACAATCTCAAACCCTCTTGTGATAATACTTGTTATAAATCTTATCCATCGACACCTGTGGCTATTTGAAATGAACATTTCTTTATATTACTTGTTGATAAAAGCATGCTGCGGAAAAATGAAATACAATAGCCTTAATTAGCGACCAATTTTAGCTGCGAATAGGAATAACAAATTTAATTACCAGAAACATTGCGAAGGCGCAAAGAAAAACATGGACAATGTTCAGTATTGAGAGATCATAATTTTTTTTATTCACAAAATGTTTGTTATACAATATGCATTTTGTGTTATATTGTTAATAATAGGTACCGACTATTATGAAACATTTTTTGCTTACTATGGTTACGGTTTAGACATGTGCAATGCAATCAAGTTGATACATATTTAGCTTCGTATATGGCCCCAATAGAACAATGCGTTGCTTTGAAACTTGTTATTGTATCGTAAGAAATCTTATGCAAAGGCTTATTCGGTGTTACAGAATCTGAAGGCCCTATAGTGCTCTGAACGTTTACAAAATGTTCAGAGATGGAAGAGAGACTTTTATCAAAGTACATCAGTTCCGTGACTTCAATCACAGCTCTTATGAAGACAAACATTAAACCTGTTGCTGCAGTTGAGAGTGAAGGTCGAAGTACAATTATAGTAGTAGTAGTAGTAGTAGTAGTAGTAGTAGTAGTAGTAGTAGTAGTAGTAGTAGTAGTAGTAGTAATAGTAGTAGTAGTAGTAGAAGTAATAGTAGTAGAGTAGTAAAAGTAATAGTAGTTACAGTAGTAGTATAGTAGTAGTATTAGCAGTAGTAGTAGTAACAGTAGTAGTATAGTATTTAAGCAGCAGTTGTAGTAATAGAAGTAGTAACAGCAGCGGGAGTTGTAGTAGTACTAATAGTAGTAGTAGTAACAGCAACAGCAGTAGTAGCACTAATAGTAGTAGTAATAGTAGTAGTAGCAGTAAGAGCAGCAGTAATAGTACTAATAGTAGTAGTAGTAACAGCAGCAGGAGTAGTAGTAATAGTAGTAGTAACAGTAGCAGTAGTAGTAGCAGTAGTAGTACTAGCATAGCAACAATAGTAGTAGTACTAGTAGGAGTAGTAGTAGCAGCAGTAGTAGCAGTAGTAGTAGTAGTAACAATAGTAGTAGCAGCAATAGTAATAGTAATAGCAGTAACAGCAGTAGTAGCACTAACAGCAGCAGTAGCAGTACTAATAGCAGTAGTAGTAGTAGTAGTAGTAGTAGTAGTAGCAGCAGCAGCAGTAGTAGTAGTAACAGTAGTGGTAGTAGTAGTAACAGTAGTAGTAAAACCAGTAGTAGTACAGTAGTAGTAGTAACAGCAGTAGTAGTACAATTACTAGTAGTAGCAGCAGCAGAGTAATAGTAGTAGTAGTAGTAACAGTAGTAGTAGTAGTAACAGCAGTAGTAGTAGTAACAGTAGTAGTAGTAACAGTAGTAGTATTAGTAACAGCAGTAGTAGTAGTAACAGTAGTAGTAGTAGTAACAGTAGAAGTAGTAACAACAGCAGTATTAGTAACAGTAGTAGTAGCAGCAGCAGCAGTAGTAGTAGTAGTCGTAAAAGTAGTAACACTAGAAGCAGCAGTAGTAGTACTAGAAACAGTAGTGTAGTAACAGTAGTGTAGTAGTAGTAGCAGTATTGTAGTAGCAGTACCAGTACTAGTAACAGTAATGTAGTGACAGTAGTGTAGTAGTAATAACAGTTGTTTAATAACAGTAGTAGTACTAGTAACAGTAGTATTACTAGTAACATTAGTAGTAGCAGTAGTAGTAGTAACAGAGGTATAACAGTAACAGTAGTAATAACAGTAATTGTAGTAGTAGTAATAGTAGTAACAGTAGTGGTACTAGTAACGGTAGTAGTAGTAATAGTAGTAGTTCGTAACAGTAGTGTAGTAGTAGTAGTAACAGTAAGGTAGTAACAGTAGTGTAGTAGTAGCAGCAGCAGCAGTAGTAATAGTAGTAGTAGTAGTAATAGCAGTAGTAGTAGTAGTAGTAGTAGTAGTAACAATAGTGTAGTAACAGTAGTATTAGTAATAGTAGTAGTAACAGTAGTGTAGTAACAGAAGTAGTAGTAATAGTAGTAGTAACAGTAGTGTAGTAACAGTAGTGTAGTAGTAGCAGCAGCAGTAGTAGTAGTAGTAGTAGTGTAGTAACAGTAGTGTAGTAGTAGTAGTAGTAGTAGTGTAGTAACAGTAGTGTAGTAGTAGTAGTAGTAGTAATAGTAGTAGTAGTAGTAGTAGTAGTAGTATTGTAGTAGAAGTACTAGTAACAGTAGTGTAGTGACAGTAGTGTAGCAGTAGTAACAGTAGTGTAATAACAGAAGTAGTACTAGTAGTGCAGTAACAGTAGTAGTACTAGTAATATTAGTAGTAGCACCAGTAGTAAAACAGTAACAGTAGTAGTAAAAGTAACTGTAGCAGCAGCAGTAGTAGTAGTAGTAGTAATAGTAGTAGTAGTAACAGTAGTGTAGTAACAGTAGTGGTACTAGTAACCGTAGAAGTAGTAATAGTAGTAGTAACAGTAGTGTAGTAACAGTAGTGTAGTAACAGAAGTAGTAGTAATAGTAGTAGTAACAGTAGTGTAGTAACAGTAGTGTAGTAACAGAAGTAGTAGTAATAGTAGTAGTAACAGTAGTGTAGTAACAGTAGTGTAGTAACAGAAGTAGTAGTAATAGTAGTAATAACAGTAGTGTAATAACAGTAGTAGTAATAGTAGCAGTAACAATAATGTAGTAACAGTAGTGTAGTAACAGCTGCAGCAGCAGCAGTAGTAGTAGTAGTGTAGTAACATTAGTGTAGTAGTAGTAGTAGTAGTAGTAGTAGTAGTATTGTAGTAGAAGTACTAGTAACAGTAGTGTAGTGACAGTAGTGTAGCAGTAGTAACAGTAGTGTAATAACAGAAGTAGTACTAGTAGTGTAGTAACAGTAGTAGTACTAGTAATATTAGTAGTAGCAGCAGTAGTAGCAGTAACAGTAGTATAACAGTAACAGTAGTAGTAAAAGTGACTGTAGCAGCAGCAGTAGTAGTAGTAGTAGTAGTAATAGTAGTAGTAGAAACAGTAGTGTAGTAACAGTAGTGGTACTAGTAACCGTAGAAGTAGTAATAGTAGTAGTAACACTAGTGTAGTAACAGTAGTGTAGTATTAGCAGCAGTAGTGGTAGTAGTAACAGTAGTGTAGTAACAGCAGCAGTAGTAGTAGTAGTAGTGGTAGTAGTAGTAGTAGTAGTAGTAACAGTAGTGTAGTAGTAGCAGCAGTAGTGGTAGTAGTAGTAACAGTATTGTAGTAACATGTGTAGTAGCAGTAGTAGTAATAGTTGTAGTGTAGTAATAGCAGCAACAGTAGTGGTAGTAGTAGTAGTAGTAGTAGTAGTAGTAGTAGTAGTAGTAGAAATAGTAGTAGCAGAATTAGTAGTAATAACAGTAGTAGTGGTAGTAGCAGTAGTGTGGTAGTAGTAGTAGCAGTAGCAGTATTGTAGTAGCAGTACTAGTAACAGTAGTGTAGTGACTGTAGTGTAGTACTAGTAATGTAGTAACAGTAGTAGTGCTAGTATCAGTAGTAGTACTAGTAATATTAGTAGTAGCAGCAGTATTATTAGTAACAGTAGTATAACAGTAACAGTAGTAGTAAAAGTAACTGTAGTAGTAGTAGTAGTAGTAGTAGTAGTAGTAGTAGTAGTAGTAGTAGTAGTAGTAGTAGTAGTAGTAGTAATTTTTTTTAATTTGGTTTAATTACCAACTCTCTTTAACAGCTCAGGTCATCAGCGTCCCATTCTATTTAGGGTGTGAAATATCGGACAATTTTGCTCAGAGGCCTCTTTTTTCATGCTTGATGTTCTTTATCGTGCCGTAAAATATTCGACACGGGACCCATGGCTTTACTTCCCTTCCGAAGGAAACCATACCTAGGGTTTTTACGCCCGAAAAATTCCATCGGTCCTGGCCCGGATGGAACCCGCGATCGTGGGTTTAGGAGGCAAGTGTGGTAACCACTACACCACCAGGACTTACACAGTAGTAGTATTAATAGTAGTAACAGAAGTAGTATTATTAAACGCAGCAGTAGTAGTAGTAGTAGTAGTAGTAACAGGAGTAGTAGCAGTAATAGTACTAGTAGCAGTAGTAGTAGTAGTAGTAGTAGTAACAGAATTAGCAATAGCAGCAATAGTAGTAGTAGTAGTAGTAGTAGCAGCAGCAGTAGTAGTAGTAGTAGTAGTAACAGTAGTAACACTAGTAGTAACAATAGTAGTACCAGCAACAGTAGTGTAGTAACAGTAGTGTTGTAGTAGTAACAGTAGTGTAATAACAGTAGTAGTACCAGTAACAGTAGTGGTACTAGTAACAGTAGTAGTACTAGTAACAGTAGTAGTAATAGTATTAGTAACAGTAGTGTAGTAGTAGCAGCAGCAGTAGTGGTAGTAGTAGTAACAGTAGTGTAGTAACAGTAGTAGTAGTAATAGTAGCAGTAACAGTAATGTAGTAACAGTAGTGTAGTAACAGCTGCAGCAGCAGTAGTAGTAGTAGTAGTAGTAGTGTAGTAACAGTAGTGTAGTAGTAGTAGCAGCAGCAGTATTGTAGTAGCAGTTCTAGTAACAGTAGTGTAGTGACAGTAGTGTAGTAGTAGTAACAGTAGTGTAGTAACAGTAGTAGTGCTAATAACGGAGTAGTAGTAATAGTAGTAGTGTAGTAACAGTAGTGTAGTATTAGTAGTAGCAGCAGCAGTAGTATTGGTAGTAGCAGTAGTAGTAGTAGTAGTAACAGCAGTAGTAGTAGTAGTAGTAGTAGTAGTAGTTACAGGAGTAGTAGCAGTAATAGTACTAGTAGTAGTAGTAGTAACAGAATTAGCAGTAGCAGCAATAAAAGTAGTAGTAGTAGTAGTAGTAGTAGTAGTAGAAGCAAAAGTAGTAGTAGTAGTAGTAACAGTAGTAACACTAGTAGTAACAGTAGTAGTACCAGCAACAGTAGTGTAGTAACAGTAGTGTTGTAGTAGTATCAGTAGTGTAACAACAGTAGTAGTACCAGTAACAGTAGTGGTACTAGTAACAGTAGTAGTAATAGTAGTAACAGTAGTGTAGTAACAGTAGTGTAGTAACAGTAGTAGTAATAGTAGCAGTAACAGTAATGTAGTAACAGTAGTGTAGTAACAGCTGCAGCAGCAGCAGTAGTAGTAGTAGTAGTAGTAGTAGTAGTAGTAGTAGTAGTGTAGTAACAGTAGTGTAGTAGTAGTAGTAGCAGTATTGTAGTAGCAGTACTAGTAACAGTAGTGTAGTGACAGTAGTGTAGTAGTGGTAACAGTAGTGTAGTAACAGAAGTAGTACTAGTAGTGTAGTAACAGTAGTAGTACTAGTAGTGTAGTAACAGTAGTAGTGCTAGTAACGGAGTAGTAGTAATAGTAGTAGTTGTAACAGCAGCAGCAGCAGTAGTAGTAACAATAGTGTAGTAACAGTAGTAATAGTAATAGTAGTAGTAACAGCAGCAGCAGCAGCAGTAGTAGTAACAATAGTGTAGTAACAGTAGTAATAGTAATAGTAGTAGTAACAGTGGTGTAGTAACAGAAGTAGTAGTAATAGTAGTAGTAACAGTAGTGTAGTATTAGCAGCAGCAGTAGTAGTAGTAACAATAGTGTAGTAACAGTAGTAGTAGTAATAGTAGCAGTAACAGCAATGTAGTAACAGTAGTGTAGTAACAGCTGCAGCATCAGCAGTAGTAGTAGTAGTAGTGTAGAAACAGTAGTGTAGTAGTAGTAGTATGAGTAGTAGCAATATTGTAGTAGCGTACTAGTAACAGTAGTGTAGTGACAGTAGTGTAGTAGTAGTAACAGTAGTGTAGTAACAGAAGTAGTACTAGTAGTGTAGTAACAGTAGTAGTACTAGTAGTGTAGTAACAGTAGTAGTGCTAGTAATATTAGTAGTAGCAGCAGTAGCAGTAGTAACAGTAGTAGTAAAAGTAACTGTAGTAGTAGTAGTAGTAGTAGCAGTAGTACTAGTAGTAGTAACAGTAGTGTAGTAGTAACCGTAGAAGTAGTAATAGTAGTAGTAACAGTAGTGTAGTAGTAGCAGCAGCAGTAGTGGTAGTAGTAGTAACAGTAGTGTAGTAACAGCAGCAGCAGTAGTAGTAGTAGTAATACTAGTGGTAGTAGTGTAGTAGTAGCAGCAGCAGTAGTGGTAGTAGTAACAGTAGGTAGTAACAGTTGTAGTAGCAGTACTAGTAGCAGCTGTAGTAGTAATAGTTGTAGTGTAGTAGTAGCAGCAACAGTAGTGGTAGTAGTTGAGTAGTTGTAGTAGTAGTATTAGTAGCAATAGTAGTAGCAGCAGTAGTAGTAGTAACAGTAGTAGTAGTGGTAGTAGCAGTAGTAGTAGTAATTTTTTTTTTAATTTGGTTTATTTACGGGCGCTCTTTAACAGCTCAGGTCATCAGCGTCCCATTCTATTTAGGGTGTGAAATATCCGACAAATTTTGCTCAGAGGCCCTTTTTTTCATGCTTGAGGTTCTTTATCGTGCCGTAAAATATACGACACGGGACCCATGGCTTTACTTCCCTTCCGAAGTAAACCATACCTAGGGTTTTTACGCCCGAAAGATTTCATCGGTCCTGGCCCGGATGGAACCCGCGATCTTGGGTTTAGGAGGCAAGTGTGGTAACCACTACACCACCAGGACTTACACAGTAGTAGTATTAATAGTAGTAACAGAAGTAGTATTAGTAAACGCAGCAGCAGTACTAGTAGTAGTAGTAGTAGTAACAGGAGTAGTAGCAGTAATAGTATTAGTAGCAGTAGTAGTAGTAGTAGTAGTAGTTTTAGTAGTAGTAGTAGTAGTAGTAGTAGTAACAGCAGCAGTAGTAGTAGTAGTAGTAGTAGTAGTGGTAGTAGTAGTAGTAGTAGTAGTAGTAGTAGTAGTAGTAGTAGTAGTAGTAGTAGTAGTAGTAGTAGTATCTTTAATGTTATAAAATTCTATATGGATATAACAAATATATATCATGCATAGATATTCGACTGTAATTGCTTAAGTGTGATATACAATTAGAAAGAGGAAAGATAATAATTTAAAGTCAAACCATATTATAATATTAAATAAACAAAAAAATTAATCGGGAATTTCGGTATTATGAATGTAACATACAATATATTATTTATAATTATATTAGTTATTGCGTTCTACTAGAAAACAAATTGCTTCTATGAGGGAACGTAGGCTTTCACGGCCGGAGTCGCACATATCACTATATGTATCTTCTGGGCTGTTATGCCATGGAGGAAGCATGCAAGCCAAATACTGAACCATTCAACCAAGACTTCGATGCCAACATTATTTTCAACATCGCAAATATTCAAACCACGTGCATATATAACAAATTGCGCAGAACCTACCCCTCAGAGGTGAAATACATCATTTAGCATCTGACCAATGGCTAAGCTCCTGGTCCGGATGAAATATCAAATTTGGTCCTTAGAAATCTGACAAGGAAAGCCCTAGTCCTGCTAGCAGGGATCACCAACTTCTGCTTGTGTACCCTTCTTCATCAGATGCAGTGACGCATTCTCCAAGGAGACTTCATTCACCCCACTGAAGATATGCGGCGCAGTTGTGGACGAAACGTCTGGAACTCCTAGCTCCAGCAAACTAGGGTGTAACATCTAGTTTCGCGCACTTTGTCTAGGAAAATGGCCATGTTAAACCCTTTAGTGCCTTCCAGAAACAGGCCCCAGCATGCCAAACGACCTCTGATTCCCATTAAAAAAAGGAAATTTTTCTCAGGTTATCCCAATGAGTACATTCTGCCAGAATATGTACCCATTCCTCACCCCCTTCACAAAATGGGTGGATTCTCCTAACAGAAATTGCCGTTATTTTTGGGGCTTTCCAACTGATCTCGCCTTTCTCTCTAGAACGAACCCCTATACCCCAGCTGAACTTAACAGCCTCAAGGAGACTTCCGAATTACGTTCTGCCTCGATTTTGTGCCTGCTGATTACCTCTAGCCCTGTTTTAAACTTCTTCCATACGTTTTTATTATGCATTGCCTCGTTGTCATGTTCAACCCAGGCCAATTTTATGTGTCCTCTTTCCACCTCTGCAGCCCAAAACGTTGTGTTGTATTTTGCACCTGATATCTATAGCATTTAGCGCGAAGATTGGACTGATCTTCCTGCATTAGTTTAAGCCGGTATTTCACCGTCCTTGTTTTACTAATAACCCACCTCCCTTATAATCGCAGTTTGACGTTCCTTTGGAGATCGCGAAGACCCTTTTCCAAAAATCGACTTGAATTTTATTTACACGTTCAGCTTTCCCCCATCCCCATATTTAACTTCCATATAACAGAATAGACTTAATAATAGCATTAGACATCCTTTCTAAGTGTATCTACTGGAACGCGAGTCTGAACACGTAGTAACTAATTTAATTGTGCTTTATAATTAATAATAGAGAAGTACTTATTCCAATTACTATTCATATTAAAGGATATTCCCAAATAGTGCAAAAATTTAACATTTTGTATTTTTTGTCCACTGTAGGTATCATTTTTCATTTCTGGCATACATTAGTCATTTTTAAAAGTCATTGTTTTGCTTTTATTAATATTTACTACCACACTCCACTTCAGAAAACAACCTTCTAGGACGTGAACGCCTTTCTGTAAACTATCTCTGAAGCACAGTACATACAGTGGGGACGCTTGTGGATTTCGCGAGATCAAATTCTAACCACGTATGTCATAAAATTTATTTTATTACCTGTATTCTTCTACAGAGGGCTCTGCATAAATAAAGGGGTAAAATTGAATGCAAACTGAGAGTATTTATTACTATTTTTAATAAATTAAACAGACATCAGGCATGTGTATGTCATTGAAAACCCAATAATAAACATTACGGAATGTAAGCATTCCGAATTTTTTTACTAATTCCGAGTTCAAAATGTTTCTATGCTGGAAAATGTTAAAAACACTGAAAAACGTTCTGCCAAGTAATAATACACACATTAAAACAAATTGCGTGTTTCTTTCTTCGTTATTATTATTGTTATTATTACATTATTAATATTATTATATTATTATTATTATTATTATTATTATTTCATATAATGTTCGGCATTCATATGTGGTAAAAGGCTGCCAAGAAAATAAATACAGAAAAATTAAGCACTCGAGTTGGTATTTGTGCAGTGACATTTCCTCTCGGATAATTGCTTATTTTATGTGTGGTAATTTTACACAACACCACTCATATCTCTTTACGTTATTCCTCTCTCCTTTCCTACTTGATTATCAAGCAAGAGCATGGTAAAGCTGCAGTAAAGCGTGGAAAAACACAATATTCGCTTTTCTGAGAGAGAGAGAGAGAGAGAGAGAGAGAGAGAGATATCTGTCATTTACTGTAATTTTATATCAGTAACGTTATGATTTAAAAAACTTCGTAATACTTTCTCAGGTAAAAATAAAGTAGAAATTTAGGAGAAAAAGAAATAATAGTAGTACTTAAAAACACTTGATCGCCATTCAAAAACCATCAATAAACAATCAAATCGAAAACCATATTTACAAAACAACATTTATCCGTCTTAATGAATGCGGTGTTCTACATAATTACGTTTTATTTTAATTTCAAGTACGGAGATTGCATATATACTTTGAAAAAAATCATTACGGTTAAATTTTAATTGGCGAATCCGTAACTTCCACATTTACAGCTGATTACTAATCATAATTTACCTGCAATGAGAAAGCGTCATCTATGGATTTCGGAGCCGGGTTTTAGAAGCACGAACATCAAAGGTGCCCCTTCCATGTATACTGTGGTCCAAACATCATATTAAGACACTCAATGGTGCGCATAAGAGAATGTTTAGGTGAGAAAGGTGACAGGTTTCTTTCGAAGATTGTCACTGGAGATGAAACTTAGCTGAGAGTAAGCAAGAAAACTCTGTATGGAAATCCTAAATACTACCACTGTCACAAAGGCCTATGATGTGGGTAAAGCCATCTTTTGTTTTTCAAGCCTCCTTTCAGGAAGTTGAAGTGTGAAAAAGTTCCTCCAAACCACCTCTCCTGAAATATAATTCATGTAGGCCCAATCATCATATTTTGGCATTGTAATTAGCAATATAAATAGTTTACATATATTTATATTTGTGTGTGTGTGTGTGTGTGTGTGTGTGTGTGTGTGTGTGTGTGTGTGTGTCATAAGCTTTAACTTCCAAGGGAGAATCGTGCAAAAGAGAAAGCCTTTGATGTATTGTTGCGGAAGCTTGGTAGGCGTTGTACTGTTAGCCTTTAAACTAGCCAATGCTGACAAAATGTTTTAAACTTTCAAGAAGTAACCTGCCACATACAAACATACATTTTATATTGGCCGGTTTAAGTTAACCTGCCACACGTACAATTGGCACGTTACTTATTTTTATGTAATGTTAAAATACTGCTTTTTTATACGGAGTAAGAACCACGATTTCTGCTAATAGGATTTAGAACACAACTTCTCTTGACGGAATCCAATGCGTAACTAACAAATATTTAATATGAAAATAGTCACTTATTACAATAGTATTGAAAATACTATTCATTACAACGCATTATATTTTCAACATACGCGTACTAAGCAAATGAAATTCGTTAATTTCTATTTAGTTACAATAAAGCTGTCGGTCTGTGTTTCATTCTTGGTACACATTATTACTGTTGTTACGCGCCATTGGTTGATTCACTTAGTATTACAGTTTTCTTACCTGTAGTTTAATCTTTTCATATTCTTGGCTATGTATGTGTTCCTTTGAATACTTGCATTTTTATATTATAAATATTGTCATAAAGGTCAACAAACAAATATTAAGACATACATTGCAATAGCCCTTATCTGATATATGAAATCTATACAAATGAGCCTACATGATTTATACGATTTAAAAGGTATTACCAACGAATATTTATCATCTGAATTGAAAATTAAAACCATTACCTAACATTAAAACATGTGGAAGTGAATGAACTTGTTAAATTTATATGATTTTAAAAACACATTATCAATGAATGCTCGGAGATTTAAATAAAATATAACGGCCCTAATATTATTTAATAACAAACACAAATGAAATTCTTAAATTAACACCACCAAATAGCTATTACCATTAAATGTTTGTGGCTTTATATTGAGCATTATATCCTTTACTAATTATAAAAACATATGCAAATGAACTTATTACATTAATATAATTATGAATATTTCGAGTTTCAAATTAAACATTATAGCCGTTAACTTACGTAATAACATTCGCAAATGAACTTCTTAATTAACATAGTTATTACTATTAAATATTTGTGGCTTTATATTGAGAAGTATAGCCTTTAAGTAATATACAAACATGTGAAATTGAAATAATATTGTTAAACAACTGCTATCAATGAGTGTTTAGGGCCTTAAGTCGGAAATTTTCCGTTTCCGGTGGAGCGCCATTTTGCATAAAAACAATGTGTTTGATATCACGATTATGGTATTATACAAAGTCTTACAACATAAAAAATATCGCTGCTCATTTACCGTTACTTTTACTGTATAGAAATAAGGTTTGTTATAAAATGTGACGTAAAACTACCCCACAATAACCTGGACATGTGTAATCTTTGGTGAACATTTGAGTTCGAATTATTTTCCGCCCAAATCATGAAATTGTAATTGTTAACACCTTCATTTAATTTGAAATGTGCATCATCTGCCCACAAGATTTTGTCTAGACATTTAACGTTATTCTGAACTTCTACTAAAAGTTGCAAAGTGCAAGCGACGGGAACTTATTCATCTTTTCTTTGAGTTTAAATATGTTTTCTTTTCATAAGTATAGTGCTGAAGCTATCAATTCCGAATTTGCCACAGTGTTGAAAATCTCATCTCCAAACGCTCTGCAACTTTATTAACACAACAAACATTATATGCAAAATTTTCAAGACCTTCCTAGATTTCGCAAAACTAGAGATGCACTCAATTCGATCTACTCAATCACTTTTTATCGGGAACTGCACCATTTCTAAAAGTTGTTTATCAGCTTACGAAATGGTTTTACAGAGCAGGGTCAATTTTTCAATCAATCTAATGTTCGAAATCTTCTCAATTCATTGGATAATTGTACATTACATTCTCAATAGCATTGATGGAGGCCAAAACCATTCAAAATTTGTTTTTATAAGGGTGACGCAGCTGTCATAGTAACAAATGCACATTTTAAAGAAAAATTCATACTGTCTAAAGCATAATGGTATCTTTTCAGAACCAAACGGTTCAGAGTATGTGCAGAAAATACTTTTCTGTTTAAACAATAAGAGGTGAAACATATTCATTAGACGAAAACCATAGATTAAATTGTCGTTTCCTCAACTCTAGGACCCTTCCGACTTTTACTCGAGAAAAATTATTGAAGAACAAGTGGAATTTTAATATTATTGTTATCAATTTTCTGATGATATTAAAATATGTAAAATTTACATGCACTAATGTCTTTAATTTTGCTTTTCTCCTGTATTTTATACAATTATGTTCATTGTATACTGTATTTTCGCTCGATTTATTCGCTTTAACCCCCAGGATAAATAAATGAATAAATAAAATAAATAATTCGAATTTCCAAAATCAATTATGTCTTCTATATCCATCCATTACAATAATAAAAAGGCAATTGACATGCATAGAAATAATTAAAAAAATGTTTTTGTATGCAGGAAATAATAAAGCAAATACAAGCGCCGCTCTTTTTGGATACGAAAAACTTCTTTGTGAATTGAAACAGGAAATACAGAAAGGAGGTATACCTTCAAAATTACAAAAATTAGGTAAATATCACTCTAGATATACTTCATTGGAATTCATAAAATATGAAATAGTGAAAAATAGTGCACCTTTTAAACATAAATAAATTTTGCTCAACTCAAATTGTTGGTATTGCAGAAATTTATGTTAAACATTCTATTTCCCCCCCCCCATATTTTATTAAGTATTTAAGTGCTTTTAAGCAATTTAATGTTCATTGTTTGTCCTCAAAAATATTATAGTAATTTGGTTAGTAAAAGTTTATGCTGTTAATAAGATCGTCCGAGAAATTAATTCCAACAGGAAACAGAAAATCTGATCCATAAACAATGAAAAGAAATCGTATTAAGTAAACCATGGTTAAAGGTAAAAATTTTAAAAGATACACTATTCTGAAAAGAAAACTGGTGATAAGCGTGAATGGCATTTAAAATATATTCATACAACCAGTTCAACTATTTTATTTAAAATGAAATTCAAAGTTCACTGATGGGCTTCTCTAGTATTGGTAACACTATTTAGAGTAGCAAGATACAAAATACAAAGAGGAGGAGGAGGAGGAGAAGAAGAAGAAGAAGAAGAAGAAGAAGAAGAAGAAGAAGAAGAAGAAGAAGAAGAAGAAGAAGAAAAAAATGGGCAACATAAAGACTCTGCTCAGAAATCTACCCTCAATGGAAAAATCAAAAGGCTTGCGGGGAATGAACCACATTTTGTATCAAGTCTTTTGTTTACATGTATTATATAGAAAGAATTATACATTTCTTGCATATAAAACTGCAAACCTACTGTACACATGTTGCATCTATTTTGAAAAGTGGAATTTAATTTTTTTTAAATACATCCTCATATCTATAACAATTATACATCCAAAAACTTCGCTAACTTATGCGAAAATAAGCGTATACTGTTACTATAGTATTAAAATCAAACCTCTATTTTTTATTTCTCCTGTAAAGTTTGAAAATAACATATATCTTTTCTGCACAGATTTCTTCAACTGGTTTTGCGTTGTCCATATCCCTTTAATTTTTCGTAGGTTTGTAACCATATACAATGTCAAACAAAGAAAAACGTATAGTCTTAAAGTGTAATATTTAGAAAATAGTAATGAATTTTCAGCCTCATGATCAACGCGATTTGGAACTAAAAGTTCCTTTATTGATCGAGATTTGACATGTTACTTCCACAGTTGTCAATCATGGGAATGAAATTTGGAAGTTAGATCGTAAAGTAGAATTTTCTCCAGCTTCTGTATGGCTGTATATATTCTATAAACAAATGCTCGTCAACCATTGTCATCTTAGCTGTTATCTGTCCAGGAAAAGATATTTATGAGGGGTTTCTATTATGCTGCCTCTTTAGGGATGGTGCAAAGGTCGGTGATCAAGTCTTTCCGGGGAAATATTTTGAAATTCCTTTTGTGTCCAAACCCCTCCGGAAGCCTTATTTTGCTTCGGTCCATCCCTCGCACATGACAAGCGTGCCTTCAAATGTTCTGTAAGAGAGTTTTCCCTTGGGACAGTCACTGACCCCTTGGCGTTCGTCGCCCTCTCAAGGCTAATTGGGAGAAACTGTTCTCTCCCAAAGCACTCGAAATATCTTCTGCTCTGGCAAACTTTTCTCATCTAGATCGAAATACTTTTAAGACTTGTCACCTCCTTCAACATATTAATACATAAGGAAAACAGTTTTGGAGGTAATTTATGAGTTTGGTTCCTTCTTCAAAATAAATAAATAAATAAATAAAAATAAAAAAAAATTCCATTTTCATCTCAGTTTTTAAAACTGCTAAAAGCATTATCATCTTAGCAATGCACACTTGAAAATTAAAGCACTTATAAACAAATATTTTAGGCTATTCTACTTCGCAGTAGAAGAATATCAAATATAAAAGTAGGAGCAATGATAGTAACAAAAAGCGTTTTATAGCAGACGAAGCATATAAATAAAATTACAACCAATTCCGAACTCATTTGAAAACTTCCCTATCTGAATAACAACATATTTAACGCAAATGTAATTTAAACAAAAAATACGTCCATTTAGATATTAAGAAGTTTTAAAACCAATGTTGATTACACATTTTATTGTTACTTTGAAATTGCTAATTGCTTTCTACCTTTTGATGCTTAAATTTTATTGTTATTACATATTTGATTTTGTATCATTGCCTGGCAACTTGGACTGTTGTTATTTTGATTAAACTTGATAACGAGCATTTTAATGTAAAAGTTGTGTTGTTAATAAACTACTTAAAATGGTATACAACCTGCGGAGGAGTTCAGAATTAGGCAGTATTACTGTAGGTAATATACTTGTAATTTTACGCATTGGTAATAATTTGCTTTTTCATCCTACAACTATGTGATTTAATTTTTATTCTGTCCAAATGCAAACGCAATCAAATAACTGCCTGAAGTTTAAAATCCATGTTACTTAAAATTTATATTTTACCCTCTCACTACAGCCACCCTCACGTTGAAATTTCAAATGATACCCTACTTTTTGATACTGAAATGTTAAATAGAATACAAATGTTATTGTATATTTTTATTTTCTATCCTTGTCTGGCACTTAGACTGTTGTTATTTTAGTTTAAATTTGAACAGAATAATAGATAACAACTGTTGGATGAAAAAAGAATTTAAAATACAATTATTAATATTACAGTAATACAGCCTGAACTGCAGACTAATACATTTGCAATCTGCTTTTTCGTAGAGGATATACACGCTATTTTGAAAAAAATATGTTACCAAAACATATTTACATTAAAATTTCACTAGTTTTTATACAAGGTAATACTCTGTCTATATTCAACCGACAACATAAACAGCAACAGCTTGGCAAGTAACAAAAAGCAACAAAATTTGAGATATCAACGTATTCTCATAAAGATGTAAACATTTAAATTTCAAAGCTGTGGTGGCTGCTGTCGAAAACTAAAATGACATCAAGATTTGTTTTAAATTTTCCCTAAATATCTAAATTGATTAATTATTTCTTTCAATCAAATTATGTTAAACTGGTAATTATTCAGATCGTGAAGTAATGGAAATGAAAACTATGTATTATACAGCGGGATTATTTTATCATCACATCGTATGCCTTGAGCACACTGACATTGTCACGCCTACAACAAGACGAGGCAATGTGCCATACATTCAGAAACACCTTGGAATTTTTGGAAGAAATGTTTTATGATCGCTTGATCTCAAAAGGCCTGGAACCACCTCATTCCTCTGACTTATTGTCACCAGATCCTTCTTTCTCTGTTATTATTTTTTAAAGGGCTGTATATCGAGCAAATCCAGGTACTCTACAAGACCTGCAGCGAGCCAATACGCAAGGAGGACTTTTCAACCGTTAACAGTGCCTTTGTTTTGAAAAAAATAATTCATGAGAACCTAAGAAATAAAGGATTATTTATTATTTATTGATTTATTTATGGACGCCCTTTAACACCTCAGGTCATCAGCGTCCCATTCAACTCAGGGCGTGAACGGCCGACAAATTTTGCTCAGAGGCCTCTCTTTCAGGCTTGAAGTTCTTTTTCGTCCCACGGCTTTACTTCCCTTCCGAAGGAAGTCATACTTAGGATTTTTACGCCCGAAAAAATTCATCGGTTCTGGCCTGGTTCGAACCCGCGTTCTTGGGTTTAGGAGGCAAGTATGGTAACCACTACACCACTAGGACCGACCGATAAAAGAGTAAAGCTATACGGTGTTTTTGCAGATTTTAAAATGGCGTTGGATACTGTAGCTCTATGAGAAAAATTAAGACCTAAAGGGTTTTCTGAAAAAAAAAGTATGCTAATGTATAAGGAAGTGAAATTTGTTATTAAGACTGGTCGGTATAACAGATCTGAGTGCAATATAGCGCGGGGGGGGGGGTTAAACAGGGTTGTAAATTATCGCCCTTACTCTTTAATTTGTTAATTGATGATATTGTTAATATAATGAAGATACACCGGTAATTGAAGATCAACAATACTTAGTTTTTATATGCCGACGATAACGCACTACAAGATTATAGTAAACAGTGGGGCATGTAAGTAAATATACAGTTAAAACGAGCTCTCAACTTTAAAAATGGCAATGTTTACCACAAGCTGGAAAAATAATCCAGTCCTTAAACGATATGATTATCATGGAATAAGATTTGACATGAGTGGAAAATGGAATAAAGTTTTTTTTTTTCTTTTTTCCCTAGCGCAAGGGCAGCAGTCAACTTTCTGAGATATTGAAGCTGCTAATCCGGATCCGGATATGCCAGTCAAAAATTAAAAACTATGCATGAGGCAATGATTGGGTTCCCATTGTTTTATGCAAGTGAGTTTTGAGGGTGGGATAAAATACACGGTATAAATAAATTACAATGAGGTTTCTAGAAGCGAATACTAGCGGTGAGGAGGGGCACATCGAACTATAGTGTATGGGTTGCTGGGAAGTGCGGTCTACAGATATATAAATACTGGATATATAGATACTGGTTAAGAACAATTAAGAAGATTACAAACAAACTTAAGAGCAATATGCTACCGGCACCAATTAAACAACATGCATTATCAAAATGGTGGGGGTGGTTGTTAGGCAGGAATTGTCAAAAATGGTTTAAACGATATTTGGCAAAAGAGTGTTGAAAAATAATATGGCGTAGTGACAGAAGGCAAAAGATGCCTGTTTGACATAAACTGGAAGTAAATAGAGGCGCGATGCATGCAGATGTCATATCTGGACCTGAAGAGCGAAATTAAAACTAGACGGGGTAAAGAGATTTATATCATGGAGCTAGGAATGGAACAGAGGTAATAGCATGGCTTGTGTGGGAGACTGGAAGGCACATAAGGTTGTTGACGCGGAAGACAGAAGAATTTGCCTATAATGCTCGGAACTGGAAGACTGGGTGCACATTTTGGCTAAGTGTACACAGACAGAAGATACTAAGATCAAATTTCTCCGGTATTCATTTTTGACTTCCAGTAGGGGGAGGGCGGTATGTTGGAACTTCATTGTAAATAGACAAAATTGGCTAAAGCCAGGCATTTTCTTAGATGAAATGCCAGTTTTCGGGATAAGAAATTTCTATAAATCTTTTACATAAATAATACGAAATGTATAAGAACAACAGAATTATTTTATGTGTGTCTGTTTCACGTATGTTTGTTCGCTCTTATTAATGTTGTTGTTTTCTTTTGTTGGAATTAATTTCAGAAATGAAGTATTTTATAAGAGTATGAACATTCTTACGATCTATACGACTATCATGTGCAATATAAGTATACCTAGTTTAACTGGAACAATAAATACTACTACCACCACCACCACCACTACCACCACTACTACTACCACTACTACTACTATTACTACTACTACTACTACTACTACTACTATTACCACTACTATTACTATTACTACCACCACTACTACTACTACTACTACCACTACTACTACTACTACTACTATTAGCACTACTACTAGTATTACTACTACTACTACTATTACCACTACTACTACTATTACTACCACCACCACTACTACTACTGCTAATACTATTTCTACAACTACTACTACTACTGCTGCTACTATTACTATTACTACTACTACTATTACTACTACTATTACTACTACTACTACTACTACTACTACTACTACTATTACTGCTAATACTATACTACTACTACCACTACCACCACTACTACTACTATCACTACTACTATTACTACTACTACTACTACTATTACTACTACTACTATTACTACTACTACTACTACTACTACTACTATTACTACCACCACTACTACTGCTACTACTATTTCTACAACTACTACTACTACTGCTGCTACTATTACTATTACTACTACTATTACTACTACTATTACTACTACTACTATTACTGCTAATACTATACTACTACCACCACTACTACTACTACTACTACTACCATCACCACTACTACTATTACTACTACTACTACCACTACTACTACTATTACTACCACCTCCACTGCTACTACTACTACTACTACTACTACCACCACCACTACTACTACTAGCACTACTACTATTACTACCACTTCTACTACTACTATTACTACTACCACCACCACTACTACTACCACTACTACTACTATTACTACTACTATTACTTCTATTACTACCGCTACAACTACTATTACTACTATTACTACTGATATTACTACTACCATTACTACTACTACCACCACTACTATTACTACTACTACTACTACCACCACCACTACTACTACTACCACTACTAGTATTATTACCACTACTGCTACTACTACTGCTCCTATTACTAGTATTACTACCACTACTACTACTATTAGTACTACTACCACCACCACCACCATCACTACTACTACTACTGCTATTACTACTATTACTACCACTACTACTATTACTACTACTACTATTACTACCACTACTGCTACTATTACTACTACTGCTACCACCATTACTACCACTACTACTACTACTACTACTACTACTACTGCTACTACTACTACTACTACTGTTACTACTACTGCTGCTACTACTACTATTACTACTACTGTTACTACTATTACTATTACTACTACTACTACTACTGCTACTACTACTGCTGATGCTACTACTACTACTACTACTACTACTACTGTTACTACTACTGCTGCTACTACTACTATTACTACTACTGTTACTACTATTACTATTACTACTACTACTACTACTACTGCTACTACTACTGCTGATGCTACTACTACTACTACTACTACTACTACTACTACTACTATTACTGCCAGCTACTACTATTTCTATTACTATTACTGTTACTTCTACCACTACTACACTACTACTACTACTGCTGCTGCTACTATTACTATTACTGCTACTAATATTACTACTACTACTACTATTACTACCTACTACTACTATTACTGCTGCTACTACTACTACTACTACTACTACCTACTACTACTACTACTACTACTACTACTACTACTACTACTACTACTACTATTACTACTGCTACTGCTATTACTATTACTAGTAAAGAGATAAATTCTACTAGCTCTGATGTTCTACAAGAGTTCGTATCTGCCTTCAAGAAAAGGTTGACATTTCCAACACTTGCTGTAAGACTATTAGTGCTTAGCTACATTTCATGTATAAAATCAAATGTGACTAGCTCTGTGTTGCGGAAGTATATGGTATCATGATGTACATGATGAAATGATGGCACTACGATGCAATTGGTAGTTCAGAGGGTCCTACGATCATAATAAAAACACCAAGAATAACCTCAGAATCTTAGTTCTAAGTTACAACAATTTAGGAAATTCATGGAATAATGGAATGGATTGGAATTCCTTAAGCCAAAATTTAAAGTAATGTCTTCAATAAATAATAATTGTTTAAAGTAGTAATGGAGAAAACCCACCAAGACTCTGTAAAAAAATCCACAGACTGCTGGTTTTTGCCTTAAATACCTAAGACAGCCATTTCCATAAAAAAAATATTAAATGCTGCGTATGATAATGGGATTTGAATCTCTCATTGAGGTTCTACTTCCAAGTTTCCAGTATTTTCATGGTCTCTGAATTGGATATAGCCTCGGACCATGAAATATAAAGAAAAGCATATAGGTAATACTTTCAGCGGGGATTACGGCAAAAAAATGTAAGAGCAATTAAAATGAATGTCATGCATGCTTTTTTGGTTACAGAAATGGAAAACGCTGCAAACTTCCTCCTAATTTCATCCGTCGAAAAGACGTAAACCATATCTTAAAAACAATACATTCCACGCTAAATGTACGATTTAGAGAAATCAATTTAATGCTGAACAGCCCTAGTGAAAAATCAAATGTAATCAACAGTGTATCCTGTATACATAAAATGTGCAGTAAGCATTAAAATTTGTGCCTAAGCAAGAAATAAATATTAAATTAAACATTTTCAAAAACTCTGTAACCAATATGAAAATCACTTCATGGGAATAAACTTTAAATCATAAATCGGATGGAACAAGTCCTTCCATTTCATTTCTGCAATACGGTCTCATAGGTTAGGATTGTTGAAAGCAGACATTCTTTACCTTTCGTAACTTCATCAGAAGTATGTCCTAAAAGGTCCAAGGTATGCACAATTACTGACTACTTCTAAAGATCTGCAGACGTGCATTGAATTTTAGAATACTTTACCAATTGCATGTATTTTGTTGCGAGGAACCTGCTGTTTCCACTGACCTTTTCTTATTCTTATATATGCAAGGAGTAATCCATATCCCTTATAACTGTAGTTATATATTCCCTTGATATTTCCATGCTTTATCTTTGAAATGCAAGTCCTTCGGAATCTATTTCCGGAACTTTAGATAATCTGTTAGAGTGCAGAACTCCTGCTTATTTCTACAGAGAACAGCATTTCACGAAAATAGATTTAATACATTCATCTCTGTATTATTTTCAAACATTGTGGAAGCAATACTTAAAAGAGACAAAAGCAAACAAATAAACAAACGACAACAAAGAAACTGCAGTGTAGGTTAATACAAAGTCAGATTAAAATCCAGTCCAAGGTAACACCGCTAAAACTGTATACTCAGGACCAAAATACTAGGGTTAATAAAGTAAAATCAAACCTAAGAAATAAAAAGTATAAAATACCTAATATTTATTTGTCACTGTATTAACATTAAGTAGATGCTAATAAAGAAAGGCACTGCGAGATTAAAATAAAGCAAAACAGTAATGACAAACGTAAAAACTTATTAACATAACAATTTGGCGCCTCACCCCTACGTATCAGATAAGATGCCGCAGCGCAGTTTCATAGCAGAATCTTACAATGCTTTCACAGTCTATAGGGTAACACACCTTCAATATCTGGATCGTTGAGATAATTTCATTTAGTTTCTTCGTCTTCATTTGGCAATGAGTTTTCATATTTGGCAAACTTTCTCTCTCTGAAAAACACTTTGAACACTTTCGACTTGCGAAGTATGGTATTGCCCTGTTCATCTCAAATACAGGATGTTAAAAAGTATTCAATCTTTTGAGACGAAAAAAAAAGTGTGAAATTGGTATTAAATGAATAGCATATCTTCAAATCTGAGCCCTTTGTTTATTCCTTATGGGCATACTCTCTCTGGGCCGCATTCCACAAAAGTATAGTTAATACCGTATTTACGCGAATCTAATGCACACCCCAAATTTGAAGCTTAATATGGTTAAAAGAAATGGCATATTGTTGTACGGCGTCTTAGAGATTAGCCCGCCCGCTTCATTAAACGATCAGAACATAGAATCTATAATTGAACTGTTGATATATCTTGAAGCACGTAGGACAAAACCCACAAACTGTGCTGTTGTCAGGACAGTTGGCGTAGGTCAAAGAAGAAAAAGTTATTTCTTATGACATCACTAGTTGCAGATTGTTAGTTCTTCCTCCTTTCATTTACGAATTCCAAAACTTTTTTTCAATGTCACGATGTCTTCTTTTGCGAGGACTGTGTATTTCTTCCTATTAGATCCAGTTGCAAATAATGTCAATTTGTGCTGCCGCCACAAGCAAATGCAGTTCTCAGCTACATTGAATTCTCCTTCTGCCTTTCTGTTACCATTTTTTAAGCATAAAGAATAACTTTACTCTTGAAAGTAGCATCATAAGATGTTCTTCTCTGTTTGCCCTTTATTTCGTGACTACCCAATATTCAAATGCTCTGTGCAATAATAAGCCAACAATAAATGTAAAGAAGTAGGGAAGTGCAGCAATGCATTAAGGCGTTATTAACCATAAATTTGAATCAAGTTACCGGCAAACTATGGAAAGGATTTGCACTCGAAAATAATGCGCACCATAATTTTGAATACTACAGTTGCACAAAAATGTGCACTTTAAATTGGCGTAATGCGGCATATTAAAAATGTTTTAGCACAAATTCTTGTACAGTATGTAACTTATGTTAACTTTCTGCCCCATAAAAGAATTTGCAACATTTGTAAAATTATTTATTAGTAAAAGGTTACAGTGAAGTCATACAAGACCAAGTTGGAAAAACAGCTGTTTGCCATACTTCGCCATACCCTTGAATTAGGTTATGCCCACTACTTACTAATAAATTCTTATTTTTTAATGTATATAGCAGATTATTGTCTTTCTGTTAAATGAACCTTGTATTTTAATCAGAAATAATGATAATTTAAATACTTTATTATATTCGTGAATATTCATGCATAGCAATTCACTTTGGAACGACGGTCGCATATTAATTTCAGTCATCGAGTAATGGCAAAAGAATCGAGCTTCTCGATTGCGTACAGTCATTTATTTATTAATTCATTTGATAAATTTATTTGCATTTGTTTGTGTTTTTTTTCTAATAATGTTGAAAATGGTATCAAAAGAAATTATTTTCGTGGCTGTAGCAATAACCTTACCATATATACTCTCCTACTCTCATTATTATCGTCACGTTCGCTAATACGTCGCATATTTAGGTCAACTGTCTCCCAAAATTATTAAAAATATATACTTGAACCAGTATTTGAATATTCCTACCGCAGAGAAATTTATACAAATTACAAGTGCTCCATGAATACTCACTTGTATACTTGTAAGTATGGAGTTGTGTGGACCAGGATTCTAACTACAAGTTACAAGTCCAAACACTTGTAATACATTTATGGAACAGAGACCTGGAATGCAGGAAACAAGAGTGTGACAATGTCCACAGTCATCTGTCTGTGCAGAAAACAATACACATTTGTCTTGGGCATGCGCAGCAGGCTGTTTATTAAGCAGCTAGCGGTAAAGTTCTGTTAGTGTGTGTGCATTATATAGAATTCCTAATTCTGGGTGAGTATAATAAGTACTTTCTTATCTGTTATAATTCGACATCGTAAAGAAATGTTATATAAGATTGTCTTTTTATTTTATTTTGGAGGATTATTAACGTAGTTTTGTCTTTGAACTTGGAGCAAACGTTATGGAAATTATTATTCCACACGGGAATTGGCAGATGTAATTTTCTGCTATGACCTAATAAATGAAAGTAATCTGAAATCCATGCTCTCTATGCAGAAAATTAAGCTTCAATATATGCATCTCACTTTCAAGTTTCCCTTCCGTGTATATGAAGTAGTTTTAAACTTACGTAATATAGCAGGAGAGTAGGTGGGAACATTATTACAAAAGTTTTCCTTTTGTAGAATTCACTCGAGGTTAGGTCTAAGCATCCACTGTTGTATTTATTTGGTTTGTACTTATGAAAAGGAGGCGAGCAGAGGTCGTTAGACCATAGCGAGCCGCAGTAAACCGCTGGGTCTTACGGTTTGTAGCATTCACTTGAGGTTAGGTCTAGGTTAATGTGTGTAGATAAATGAATTTTGTTAAACCCAAGTGTTGGTATGCAACACAAATAGAAGTTTTAAACTTGCCTAGAACAACAGCAGTGTGAATAAAACTATTATTAGGAAGTAGTTTGACTCCGTTAAAAACTAGTACCCTAAAGTACCGCCCTAAAAAGTGAATCTACTTTTATAACCGAAATCGCACCAAGAAGGAAAAAATGACAGCTTAGTGTACTGTAGTCACCAATGGTCTTAGGAATTCCATTATTGCCGAAGGTTGTGCTTATACTTAAGAAAAGAAGAAGAGCCTGTTACTCTATGTAAGTTTCACCTGCAGAAATATATGACGCGCTCAGGATTCTATGCCATAGCTCATTCAGGACAGACACTACACAAAATGGCGGAGGTCAAAGTTCAGGCATGTTATTGCTCTTAAATACATGGGTTTATTTGGTTCCTTGCAATCACGTGTTTTATTACATTTGATTATAGTTGGAGTAAATCAACAGTAGTTCTTTTTTTAATTAAGTTAATTTGATTTAGTGAAATTACAACAGGAACTAGTGTAATAGAAAGTGTTTAGTACAACATGGATTTTTCTTGTGTGCGCGGTTGTACCTCTATGTTGTGGCAGTGTACACCACATACTACCATATTTAAATGTCCTAAAGAACAGTCATTAAATCATAAATGGGTAAAGAGTATACACTATGTGTGTTTTAAACGTTTCGTATCAAAATTTGTGGTTAAGAAGACGTTTTCCTATGCAGTTTTCCCTGATCTACCATCATATGTGGCAGTGAGGTTTAGCAATAAAAGGAAAGATCCGGAAGAACGTATAAAACGAGTTTTGTAGTGAGTTGAAGAGAGTTTTAATGAATTGTGTGCGCAGGATATTATAACACGTTTCGATTCCTTCGCAAGTGAGGTTAAGGGATGACAGGTATACCCGTTTATAACTATTGCCAAAGGTGACTTGTCCTTTTCGTTAAAATACATGATAAATATGACGCTGCCCCATCTATATCCATTAGGTTTAAGGTGTTCAGACATTTGGAATATATTTTTAAAATTTTGTTTTTGCCTGTGGAGAAGTTCAGTTCGATCTTGGAGCGAAGTGGAGTAAGAAGTGAATATGTAAGGAGAATTTGGATAATTTAGTGAGTCGCCTGACTAATTATAATAATAATTCGCTCATTGAAGGAGTGACTTTATTAATAAATGTTTTCAAGGAAAGGTTATTTCTAGATTGGATACAGAGAAAACTGATAAAATAAATTTTACATTAGAACAATTGAAGTTTAATTATTCAACAGAGCTCTTGATATGACATATATAAAGTAAATTGTATTTGCATTGCATTTTTCTTTTCCAGTAGTTTGTTCTACTTGTAGAGAACATTGTAATTAGATGTAAATGGCTAACTATTTTATACCTGTACGACTTTACAAAATCCAAAAGTCAAATCTATTTATGGATGCATGTATCCTTGAATTGTGTATTAATTTTGCACTGCAGAAATTTTATTTAAAATGGTTACAGTGTTACAAATGTTACAATAATGAAAAATACTTCATTAAGTTATTCTTGGTTCAATTTGTTGGGTTTTTCCTGGTTTCTCCATGTCACTTAGACAAATGCTGGATGGATATTTACAATCAAAGAATTTTCCGCTCCAGATGCGGGCTCTGCGGACCCTGAGTGGTACCTCTGACATTTGTAGAGGAACGCAGGACTGGACTATTCGAACCCCTTCCTTCGGGAAGTGTCCGGATGAGTTGCACTCTGTGGGACATGTGGTGATGACACCCCGGTAAATTGAGTACTCGCGGCTGCAGTGTGCCACTTGGGAGTGCTTCAGGTGTGTACCATGTTGACAGATTAAGTCCTCAAGCGCTGTGTGTTGGGGGAAGGTTTGTGAGCTCCCTAAATGCTCTGGTCAGTTAACTTAGGTTAACGAATGAGAGGCGTGTGCTAGGTAAGGCCGGCCGGCCGAACGACCAGCTGTTCCGTACGAAGCTCGGAACGGTGCGTTTGGGAAGCATCACTTGCCTGCAGCCGAAAGGCGGTCGGTTTAGCTTCTAGGTACCACCCCAATACAAAATTCCGCACGTACTCGAATTATGTAACTTGATCAGAAGTCGGCGCGAGCCCTGAATAACCTCCCATTTCATATTGATTCTGTTATAGAATCGAATGTGTCAGGACGTGGTGGACTGGTGCGTGTGATAGTGGCTTGCACTTTGGAAAGGTTTTTGCCCCTGCGTCTGGAATGGAAGCGGGCCTTCTGAAGGGCTCGTACAGCTTGGTAGGAGGCTCCACAGGATTAGAGGTGGTTTATCTGCGTACGCGCAGTCACCCCCCATATCTTCCTCACACACTCAATGGGGGCATAGGCATAAAGGACCAGCCATTAGCAAGGCTCAAGTATGGAAAGTATTCTCCTCGCCCTAAACCATCCATTGATCCATCCATGAATGAGGAATTGTACAAACGAGTACAGAAAGGCGGTGTCTAAAATAGACAAACAAGCCTGTAGATGTAGAAACTGCTTTACTGTAGCTTAAACTGTTTTGATTCACCATGCTTTCCGTTCAAAGCGAATGTTTTATCCACAACAAACTCAAGGCATTTATCTTGCAATATGACCTTGTTGCACAGGTGGAATGAACAGAGTATTAATCAGCAGTATATAGCAAGACACGCCTTTGAGACCGGTTCCCCTCATACAGGCATTTGTTTTTCAGTAGCTTCATGGCCGATTAAGAGATATGCTCATCGATTGCGCAGATGGAAGTGGATGGACGTAAAACTGGCCGAAATGTTGCAAAGATGGAGAATGCGGTTTGGGGATAAGAAGCACAAGTCTATAAGTGGCGCAAAATTTCCACAAATACAGAAGGTATGGGAAATTAAAGTCACCAAACTTGATCTCGGATGAACGTAACGAAATAAAACATTCGGACCGTCCAGCACCATGTCATCGAGTATGATGGTGGATTAAATTACAATACTTTGTTTCAGATTACTCGAGTTACTAAAAAATCTCGGCAAAGTAGGTTTCTTGAATTTTTACTGAGAATCCAAAAGGCTGCAAGTGTGGGAGTGTTTCAGAGACTTTTGGAATATCGGGATCAAGAAAAAATCGTAAATTGACACCAGTATACTCCTGAGTCTGAACGAGCAACTCGCCTATCAGCTGGGAAGTATCTCGTGAAGTTTTCTGAGGCTCCCAAAGCATTTTCTTCATTAATATTTTTCATGAAAGTCGATCAGTCAATGCAGCCAGTTTTTGGTCGATACAAGACCAAAGAAGTCAATAATCGATTCGAGAAGTTCTGCTTCAAACAGGCCCATGGCTATTTTAACAAGGGAAAAACTCAAAGAAATCCACTAGACAGCGTTTAAACACCCTTCCTATAGTTCATACTTGCTGTCTTGCGATTACCATATGTTTGAACCATTTGAAGATCGGCGATTCGACATGGAAGAATTTTTGCTCAATTAGCTATAAACTCAACTCCATTCTTTCTTCAATAATGTGATTATGAATCTTCCTAACCACTGTAAAAAAATGTGTAACTTATGCAGAAAAACTACGTGTATCTCCTTTTTTATTTATTTTGGTTTCGATAAATTACAAATAAAATCCGGTTTATATTTGATTCACTCTCATAGTACAACAGGGAACAGCAAAAGCTGATAAGCACTTATGACCCAGCCAACGCAACATACTGTTTCAGGTTTCTATAGTTTTATGTTTCTCAAACGCAAAAATATCGCTCTTATAGAATGACCTTTTAAAACAATATGCTATTTACTTACTATAAAACCTAGCCTCTACGTAATTATTAATTTTAATTTAATTAAAGCCGATTTTATGTAAACGAACAGGTATATTGAAACTAATGAGCAGTAGTGTATGAAATGCAAGATCGTAAATGAAGCTGGAGGAAAGGGAGATGCCAATCATTTTGTTAACATTTCTTTTTAGCTATTTAACCTGGACCCTAAGTATAAATTGGAAACGACAAACAGAAATGTAAGTATTACCAGATTCAAAAGTGTACTAAGATGACCTATCATAAATACATGTCAGATAAAAGGAAAGTTGGCTTCACAGTAAGAAGAAGGAGGTTTCGTAATGTAAACATAAAAAAGACAATTTGAAACATTCCACAAGGATGATCTGATCGGTATTTGTTGAAGCTTATAAAGATGCAATGAAATCAGATTTCAGATACGGTCAAACGCCTGTAGTTTCGTAACAAACATAACAACACAATGCAACTGTTCTGGCTTCCTCAGCAGTTACACACAGAAAGAGCTAAGGCGGGAGGGGGGTTGTCGTCCCGTTTCCGTGAATATTGCGTGAGTTAACAATAACTTGCCTGCCTACACAGCAGATAACTTCTCAGATGAATTCACAATGGTATCCAGTAACAGCTCTTGAGCTTGACCCCAGTCGTGTACTGCAGTGTAACTGTTGAAGATAAATAAAGCGGACACGAGGCATCCCTAGCACGGCTGTCTTATTAACATAAAATTCAACAGGTTCGAATTAATAAATTACACTTTTACTGCGGTTGTTCTTGCCTTGGAAGAGCCTGAGAAAGGCTCTCCAATTAATTTTTCAGTGATATAGTGCGTTTGATGCTTTGGTTTTGCAGCTAGAGAAACAGAGAACAACATTTTCAAACATGTCGTAATTACATGGTTACCTAAGTCAAACAAGTTTGCCATTTTTTAATAATTAAGGTTTTTAAATAATTAAAACAGGAAACAATTAACAAATAAGAGTCAATAATAACAATAATCTAACAGTTTAACAAAGCAATGCGCATAAATGAGTTAATGATAAAATAATGTTGTCTAAAATGACTTTGCACATTGAAGGTTTGCTTTATTAAATGAATTCTACAATTTATAGCATTTTATTTACTTTCAAGTATTAGGTTGCAAAGAAATTAGTAGCGGCTTTTATTACACCCAAATAATCCACCAATAAATTCAAATTTAACTTTATAAATCAACATAACCACCATCCGCATTTGTACGTTTTTGCCAATTAGTAGCAATTGGATTAAACCCGTGACTTCTAGAGACGATGCAACTTTCCTATGCCACAGCAGCTTGTTTATGGCAATTGAAGACTTTATTCTTCAGGAAACTGTTTGAATAAGTGAAGGCCAGCTGGTGAGTGCTTAGTTAAATTTGTTGAATGAGACAGTTTCATAGATTTGTTTGTTTCATTTGGTTTATTTACGGACGCTCTTTAACATTTCAGGTCATCAGCGTCCCATTCAATTCAGAACGTGAAAGGGCCAACAAATTTTGCTCAGAGGCCTCTTCTTTCAGGCTTGAGGTTCTTTTTCATGCCGTAAATCCATCAATCCTGGCCGGGTTTAAACCCGCGACCTTGGGTTTACGAGGCAAGTATGGTTACCACTATACCAGGACCGACAATTTCGTAGCCCAGTTCATTCAGTTCCTGATGTTTCTTTGGGAGAACATGACCGGGAGGCCCTTTCTGATGCATTTTGTACGTTTCTTGATAATACTTTTTCAAAATAATTGTTTCGCTACGAGGCAGAAGATCGTAGTGTACCAAACCAGTATCAGACCATATAGCCTTCCTCTGTATTTTTGGTTTTGGTGTTTTATCGAGATTGAACTTGTGCCAATCGTTTGATGTTGTCTTAGAGAATCCACTTTTCATCACAATCCAAAAGAAGATAATGTTTGTTGCGCAAAAGCAGGGAAGAACGGACTTCAAACCTATAGTGTTTTTGATCCTCTTTAATTCATATGTAATCCATTTGTCAGATGTTTTCGCTGTTCTTATTTTTTTATCTCTAATAAAACATTATTGCAACAAAACAAAAAGGTCTACATAAAAGGGATAGAAGAATAGTAGAAAAAAATAACAAAAGCATGTCTCCAAGGGTCGGTTCTAGGACCAATTTTCTGGGACATTGTTCTTGAAACACTATTAGATTGTGCAAGAAGAGCCGGAAACAGTCAGTATCATAGCACATGCCGATAATAACAGAAGAGAGGTAGAAGTAAAGGTAACAACATAACTGACAAACTGACAAACTAAAACTTTGGTGTAGTAACTCACGATTACAAATAGCTCCAGCAAAATCAGGTAACATGATTTTAAAAGGAAAGTTAAAAAGAGACCCAACCATAAAATACAGTAATCAGTCAATAAGGAGGCTAAAAGAAGTTAAAATTTTGGTATATTATTGGAAGGAAAAATTCTACTTCAGAAACCATTCTCAATATATAAGCAAAATGGGAAAAAAGCACTATGCATTTGACAAGGATAACTCAACCAAAATAACACTAGAAACAATATCAATTTATCACAATAATATATATGCAGCAATTATTACCTATGGGGTGGAAGTATAGGCATCATGTCCTAACTGGAAATCAATTAAGAACAACCCAGCGGAAAACACTGTTAAGATTCATTGGCGCAGTAAACACAACGCCAACAATGGCCCTATTTATAACCAGGCCATATGAACAATTTATTATCTAATAAAGTTAAGGGGAGAAATCTACTGGATAAAAAAGGAGAATTTTGAGAAAATAAGATAAATAAATGGAAGTTATAATTACTCAAAAATATTAAAATAACAATAAAAGCAAATTGGCAGCGTGAGTGGGACCAATGTGAAGTGGGAAGAACTTTCATCTTTAACAGCGTCTATTTGAGATTACAATTAAAACACGTAAAACCTACTGGCACAAAATTAATAAATCTTCTTATAATATTTGTTACAAGGGACACCATAACATAACCTTTTTGAGTGCGTATATTATTTTCAACAGATAAGGATGAAAAGGAAAATTTAGGTGGATTACAAATATCATCTATTATAACAGATAAACCTTTACACAAGCATTTGGAGAAACTGGCTCAAAAAATTAGTAGACTTGCATGGGAAGAAAAGTTGGAACAGGTTGAGACAGAACAAGCTTAGGATGGGATTAGAAGATCAGCCAGATTACAAATATTAAATTCTACAAGTGCAGCACCAAGCTATGGGGAAGAAGAGAATGAAAGAAATAGTGAAGATGATGAGGGAAGACAATAAGGCGGAGAAGAAAGAAAGTCAAAATGAAGATGAAGAGTGGGAGGAAGGAAGGAGAACAAAGGAGTGAGGAGTAAAGTAGGAGCTGGTGACAATTATAACAATGACTTTAAAATAATAACTAATAGTATAATGGCCAGACATGAAGAAAGAAGAGTGAGGGAAGGTGAAGCGGACAGAAAATCAAGAGAAGGGGGAAGTGATAAAAGTTCAAATATATCATTAATACGACACCAACAACTATTCAAACCATCCAAATGTTTAAAAAGAAAGAAGATGTGATGGCTACTATAATAAACAACACACTCAAGGGGGGAGAAGAAAGAAAACTGAAGGGGAGGTAAAGACCACGAGGAAAGGAGGAGTCAGGAGTAGAGCAGTTCGAGGAGAAGGTAATGTTGGTTAATAAAAGGTGATGGTATAAGTTTAAGTGATTAGATAATTGTAATTGAAATATCTGTGAAGAGCAGTGAGTAAAACATATAGTGAACAAGGGTTATATGTACAAATAAATACGAACTGGTGAATAATGCAGTTTACTAATTGAAGAAATATGTAGGGTAATGTAGATATTAAGTAGGAACAGCTAACCAGGGTGAGAAAGATCCTCACGTTCGGTTTTCGGCGGTTAAACCCAGTTTAAGTAGTTAGCTGGCTACCAACTAATGGCAACATTACTGGTTTCCAGTGTTTTATAACTTAATAATGAATTGTCCAATTGATCCAGTGTTTTACTTTAAATTATAAAAAAAATCCTTTAAATGGCAATGATTCTTTTTATTCAATTTATTTTTTATAGTTTATGATCTGTAAAATAATTATGTTCAGCGAAATTAATTCAAGAATAAATGATAAAATTTTGAAATATACGTTTGTTTTATTTTGTTCTTATTTTCTTCAAGCGATCATAAACAATTCAAGGTGCAAACTTAAATTACTTAACAAGTTCTCAAGTAGTTTAACGGGCATTTTCCTACGAAATTTCCCTGAGTTCATAATCATTAATTTTATTTTGTCATCCTTAACCCTTCTCGTCTCCCAGGCTGAAATTTCCAGTTAAAATTTTCCTGTGATTTCTTTTTGTCCATGCTTATACAACTTTTCGAGCGGTTTGCGTGGCAGTATGTTCAAAATTAAACTCGTATAAAATAGTACACACACTTACCTGCTTCCCGACATAATTACAAGACGCTTAGCACAACAAAACTTTAACTTATTTTCAAATATGGAACACTAACTGATTAGACCAAGCATAAGCTTTAAAATGAAGTATTCAGTTAAAATAAGAAAAGTAAGCTGTTAAGCAAAAGTTTTGTATCACATTGAAATAAATGTCAGAAATTGTGACAAAGGACTTGTTAAAGTTTTGTTTAATCCACTAATTACACCAAAAACTAGTAGGCCCAAAAATGTTTTACATATTTTTCTATTTATTCTTAATTCAGTTTTTAAATTTATGAAAATTCAGACATTTGTAGCTTATTTAGGCCACACTCACTTCCAAACTGTCCATTCAACCACTTGAATGCATATAACAATATAACCTTCATCATTCTCATGTTTTACTCTTAGATTGCTTTTAGAGGATCAAATTTCTAGGAACTATCGAGATTATGTTATGCCTCGTGACAATGTTCTAGATAATCACAAATGTCTTAAATTCCTTAATTTGCATGTACCGTCGTATTCTTATTAAATGAAAGGAGAGAGAAAAACTGTCAATCAATAAGGAAACAGAGAAAAATGAAGAAAAAGGAGATTCTTTCTTTCCTTTTCTCTCCTTTTTCTGAAGAGGAGAGGCCAAAACCGATAATTTGATAATATAAACGCGAAGGTGCGCGAAGAATGGTTCAAAATTAAAAAAAAAAAAAAAAAAATCCTGCTTAATATATGTCTACGTCTAGTCATAAAATGATTGTTCATGTTTATACCAAAGTGAAAAGTAATTATTTAAATAACGTGTGTAATATAAATACAGCTCTACTGGGAAATTACATATTTATATCTTTCGATTTTCAAATACAAATATGGTTTATTTATAATGGGCCACTCAACATCTAAACCCCTTGTTTAGAAATGTTTATTATGCCACTAGGCATTTTGACTGATATTAGTACATCTTAGATTTTAGTGGGAAGCATTAAATTCTTCTTTTTTTTTTATGTACTACTTGCATCAGCGAAAACGACAATTTAATGTTTACATATTATTTTATAAACTTGAAGCTTAGCTTAGCCTTTTACAAATGGCACTCTCATTACAAATATATCGTACAATAAAATAGTGTACTGTTGGTGCCTATGTAATGGCAAATAATTTCCCCCGCCTTTTTTTTGTCTAATTATTTTATATGTATTTTTATTTATATTGTATATATACAATGAAATAACAGACTATGATTGTCTATGGTATTATAAATGTTTGTCTAATGGTTATTCTTTATATATTTTCATACATATAAAATACACACATACATACAGAGTGTGCCAAAGAATGTTTACACACTTCAAACGAAGAAAAAACTGTGTTAACATAACAAAACTGGATTCACACCAACAGAAAATGATGAGCACTAATCATCTTAGACCTTTACAGTTACAGCAGTTGCTTAAAATGCCCATTATCGATATCGATACATTTCTGAGTACGTTGAACCACTGATTGAGCAACGTTTGCGAAAGTGTTCTCAGCGATTGCAGCACATGCCGTTTCAGGGTCATTTTCATTTAATGCATGCAAAAGTTTTGGGATGAGAACTTTCAACTTTGCTGTTTTAATAATACGACGTCCTTTGGTTCTGCTAATCCCATTCTCACGAGCACATAGCATTGTAGATTTCTGCGGCGAGTGCTCAAAACGTTCCAAAATATAGCCGAGGATGTGGGGCTTGTTACTGTGCGAGGTCTCCCAGATCTGCCATGGTGAACGTCGCATACGATACCATGAGTTTCAAATTTGTCTCGAATGCGTGCAACAATTGTTACTCGCGTTGGCGGTTCTGTTCTGTACACACGTCACCATTGTCTTTGAACTTCAACAACATTCTCGGTTTTCCAATACCACTTCGAAGAGGCTTTCCGCTGTTCAAACGATAATCTTGACTTCATTTTTTTTGCAGCAACGCTAGCATAACGTGATGTGAATCACATCTGTTTACAGAACATCATACGATAACCTTGGTTTCGTTTGTTCATTGTTGATTTACCTGTCACGTAGCAACACTAACATAATGTATTTCAGTCACATCTATTTACAGAACATCATGCTACACATTACTGTTGTTTTTCGGTCCAACTTTGAAATATATTAAATAGATATCTACTGTGAGAGTATGTATACATTTTTGACATCCTCCGTATATACCAGCTTCTTGGTCTGGTGGTAACCGTTGCTGATCGGAAGGCCCGGATTCAATTCCCATACTTGCTTAGGCATTTTTCTAATTTTGGAACGGGGTTCACCCAGCCTTGTTAAGAAGCTGCCTTATGGAGAGGTGACGTTCTTCGATCACGAAAGTCGCCCGATAGGCGACCGGCGGGGTACCGGTATGCTGATCACATGTCCCCCTGCAATGCTGCCCTCTATCAACAAAGAGGTAGAGGTCGCCTGGAAGGCCAAGGCTCACCCCGGACTGTAGCGCCAAGTGAGAAGAAGAAAACATATCTTCATACATAGTTTTTGTTAATGTAATAGATAATCCTTCTCTCTTAATGCTTACCACAATTTACAAGTGTTCGGAAATGGTTTACAATAGCGATTTTTACGAATACCGCGAAATCAATGGGTACTTCAATACCTAGAGCGATGTATTGATACTAGTAAGACATGCAGAGGTTAGTTGGCGGATAAAAGTGATGTAGCGAAAGGATAGTGTTCGTTTGCTATCAAGTAGAGAAAAACGTGGATAACATGGAAGGCGACTATCTTAGATAAAGATAAACGAACTGCGTGGTTTTTGAGAACTACAGAAATTCATAGGCTGCAGTCTGAGCTTCTACACAGAAGACTGAGTCAATGTATTGGCCAGGGAATCTGGTCATCCCAGGTTGTGTCTGAATTGATTATGACTGATAGCCACATAACCTTTGATGTCAGATAGGCCCGTAACCCATTATTCACGACGATTCGAATTTGAAAAATATGTAAACACATTGAGTTCCAAAGGCACAGAAGGGTAAAAGATTCGAAGTCTACCGTCGGTCACTGAAAATGCATAACGAGGATTCGGATTTTTTTGAGAAGCTGGGTGACTAATGACGAATCATGCACCAGAGAAAGTCCAGTTCATGCAGCAGTCAGAGTGTCTCCGGTCCAAGAAATTTGGTACTGCCCCATCTGCAGGCAAGCAGATGATCACCTCTTTAGGGATACTTCAGGCATACTGCTGGGTTGCTCAACAACCAGGTGTACTGCGAGATCATTACACACCTTAGACGCAGGATTAAACAACGGCCAAAGGAGGAGTGCTCCTCCAACACAACATTTCGTCCGCATCGCTGTACCGTATCCACCGTGTTCGTCTGCCCTCGCTACATCTGATTGTGCCTTAGTCGACAGCATGAAGGACTCGCTGCGAGGTAAAACAATTCGGCAACAACAATGAAATTCATACAGGTGTTTACTAAGACAATCATGTAAATTAAGCCCAATTCTCTTCAATATGTTTATTGATGATGTTTTAGAAGAAATTAGCAAAGGTAATGTACATTTGCCTGCTATGATACCGGGTCTGCTCTTTACAGATGATTTGGTAACAGGTTCTTTAACTAGTTTTGGGATTAAAACGACCATTAGAAACTATAGGCACATTTTGTAGAGAATGGGAGCTTAAGATAAATAAAAACAAATCTAAGATTATGGTGATGAAAAAGGTTTCAAATTAAAAAAAAAAAAAAAACATGAAAAATGGTGGTGGGAGGGTACAGAAATTGAGGTTGTCAAGAAAATTGATTATTTAGGTGTTAGATTGTCTAGTATTGGGAAATGGAAAGCAGCAGCATAAGGAAAAGCAGCCATGAGTGTAATTAGATTTGTGTAAACAAAATACCAAATATGCAAGTAAAATGGTTAGAGAGAATATATGACTCAATAATGGAGAGCAGAATGGTGCATGGAATAGAATTTTGGGGACCAGATGAAGGATGGAAAGGAATAAATATGATAAATAGATTATTTTGTAGAATTTTTCTAGGCATACCTCGATCTTCACCTAACGAGGTTGCCCTAATGGAACTTGGAAGATTGGGCTATAAAAGCAAGGTCATAGAAAGAGTATTGAAATATTGCTACAGAATAGGGAAACTGAGGAGGAGAATATTATTATCAGCGTTTGGTAGCACAAGGAAAAATTAACGGGAGAGAAACTTGGTTATCTAAAATCCAAAATATCCTACAAGAAGCGGGCATGGGACTAGTATGGTACGAGAGAGAAATATTGGGTAAAGGATTTTGGAATAAGATAATAATAAGAATTGAGAATATAGAAAAGCAGAAAATATGGGCAAATCTTAACACAAAAAATCTCAGAAATTATATAGTACACTAAAAAATGTGTGGGGAAGAGAAAGATATATTGAAATTTGTGATAAGGGAGGAAGGGTGGGGTTGGCATAGTTTAGAACAGAAGTAAAATGTTTAAGTGGATTAAAAAATTGATACACTAAGGAGAAATGTCCTATGTGTGCAGAACCAGATAGTACTTGGCATTGTATACTAGAAAGTAAGCAAACTAAGTTTTGGAGGGAACATTCCTATTACAAAAATGAGAAAACCTACCAGATGAAATAAGAGATAGAAGAATTTTAAATTTAAAATCAAATGAAAACATTAAGGAACTAGGAAAATACATAGGCAAGGTAAGACAAAAGTGGTTATGGGTATAAAATACTTAGAAAATGTGCATGAGAATAAAATTGTCTGATAGTGAAAGGAGGATGGAATGAGTAGGGGAGGGTATAAGGCTAGTTGTCTAATATGAGTTAAACAGGATCCTTATATACCAATAACCAGGGTGTTAGTGTGTATAAGGTCCTAAGGAATAAGATAATCGCAAAGATAGAAATTTGGCCGAATGGGTTTACAGGTGTTCACAAGTGGTGGCATATACTTGCAAACAACGGTTTCGGACATCACAATGAAGATACCAGGAAGAGGCGATGTTGGTGGGGAGTATATTCAGAGATTCCGTGTGCATTGGAAGTTGCATAATAAATATTGTAGATCATTTCTTGCTTTTCTGATTAATGAGGACATTGATCATAATCTTCACTTCTAATTCCATGATGCTCTTCGTTAAAAATCTGAGTGAGAGCATTTAATATTCTTGTTGTAATTTTTGTATATACAGAGTGGAAGGGAATGCAGTGACACAAGGAAAGTAAGAAACACTAAATACTTTTTTCTATACCTCTGATAGTTTCGAAAAATGAAATAATTTATCTTGAATCATATGGCAACGATAGGCCTCGGTGATCTAGGAGTATGGCGCTTTCTTCTGGACCTTTCGTCGAAGTCGATAGGTTTTTTGGATGTAAAAATCTCGAGTGTAAGTCTTCCGGAAGGCGTTAAACCAGTACTTTTATGGCACGTTAAAAAGCTCCATACCTTAAAAAAATTTCCCCGAATAAATTACCCGCCATTTACTTCAAGCAGTACCTAGATAACATTTGAAGCGATGTGCTGATCACCTATACTTCTGATATATGTAGGTACTAAGTGTAAATAAATTCGAATTTGTCATATGATCCCTGAACAGGCCTTAGGCCTAATCCTTGTAAGTCGATGGTGATAACATATGGTGACATTGCATTATATTATACATTATGAATTTAGAACCTCCTAATTGCAGATATTCAGAGTTTGTTTGCATAACCTTACAAGTTCTAAGCTAGCGTTGCTCACTTTTTTATTCTTTGTTAACATTACCGTCATGTGCACGATGTTATAATACCAGAGATCAAATTTTGAAGAAGAATCTAATTTTAATTTTTTTTTTTTCAAAATTTGATATATAATTTATTGTAAATTCCAATTATACGTTATTTTAATAATGTAATGTGTTTTATGTGTCAAACTACTATTTTTAATATCCCACAATATCACATAAAATGAAAATATGTGTGGCTTCAAATATCAATAACAGTAATGGCTACATGTGTGTTTAATTTTATAAGCAATTGGAAAGTTTTGGGTTTTGAATTTTACAAGCTATACGTATCAGTTATCTTTTCTAGATGCATCTAAAACTATGCCTATATCCACAGTGTTTTATAAAATATTTAAAAAGCAAAGTAAATATGCATTACAAAACCTATCTATTCAAGCACGTTACTTACACTCTCTCTAGTGCTCCCCCCCAAAAAAAAAATCTTGTAACCATATGGAAGATATTGAAGACAACAAAGGAAATAATAATACAGTAATTAGTTTGAAATTTTAATTACATCGTTGAATGAAACTGTAAATTGTAATGTGTGTGGTGGTAATATTACTTTATGTTAAGATGTAGGTGCCAAAAATGCGTTAGTATATCAGTTGACAATTAGTTGTTTTAACTTTAACGCTATTTTAGTTGTAAGTGATAAATTCACAACATATGTACCTTTTTATAATGAACAAATGAAGATTGAAGCATGAATTTTTTACAGCTGATCTACATTATAACATCCATTGCTGAGCTCTAGTTTCAGGTCATTTGCATAAGAACTTTTTGTACATGAATATAAATATACTTTTGTTTTTATAAAAAGAAGCCTGTTACAAAAATTAACTTATTACCTCAGAACTTGTAATGTAATGAAAAATTAATAATATAGGGCCTCTGATTTCGCCCCAAAGTCGGTGTTGCCGTGTATAATTTTGTGACCCTAAATGATTCACATAAATCCTTTCAGATGAAAAAATAATAATGAAATAATTTGTTCTATTTCTGTTTACCTTTCCACTGTTATAATCGAAATATATCAATTCCGACGCATTAATATTTTACAGTATATGAAAAATAGCACAGTCATTGGTTAATTTCGATCAACACATCAATGGTCAAAATGACATTAGAACATTTCCCTCCATTTATAACACGGAATATCCCGTAAAATTATGGCATTGAGTTTTCCTTCATCCTATATTTAAACAATACATTGAAGAAACTTTTCTCAATTGTTAAGAACTTTTAAAAACCAGACAGTTAACTGATTCTTTGCATGAAAATGTATATAAACGCGATTCAGAATATGTTTCGGATATTAAAAATATTTATAAAGAGTACATTTAATAAGTGTCGTATTGACATTATCGTTCTATTATTATTTTTATTATTATTATTATTTGAAAGAATGGCAAAACTGTTTCTAATTCATAAGAGTTAAAAAATAAACAATTTTCTTTCATTCACAAAATTAATTTAAGCACTTAAATTGAAGAGTTAGATTGTTTTATATCGCATTATAAGAAAAGCATGTATCGATATGGTTTACTGTACAAGAAATTTGAAGAAAGTAAACAAGTAACATTTGCCCTCTCTAGATAAATAAGATGTAGAGGGAATGGGGAAGGCAACAAACACGAACATATTTAATAGATATTCTGCATTTTGCTGGTGGTGGGCTTGGCGTTATGATTGCGCTATTTCACATCTTTAGAAAGAACGTAGGAACGAATAACGGAAGTCGCTTATTTTAAGCATCGTTTAGAACTTTATAAAGTATTTTCCTTATAGTTTTACACTTTGTGGTAGTCTCATAGGTGTGGTTAGCAGTCCCTTACTCTTGTATTCATTTTGCAAAATTGTGGCCAGCATCCCATAAATGAACAGTTCCTCAGTGAAGTGAGAGCACGACGAAAGCCAATGAGCATGTTGATGAGTTCCGCTGACTGCACGTGCAACAAGTGAAGATCGTGAATGAATGCGGTTCGTCCCGCCCGACTGAGTGGGGCACGAGCCAAGTACTCTGCTCTCTATCATTTGTTTTGCAACATCTATCGCCTGTCCTTACCATCTTTAACGGCATGTTTCAACTGTTTAACCATTTCCCCTTCATTTCTCACAATTTTCTTTTTCTTTGAGAGTATATCTCATTTTATAGGAAAGCTCTTAAATCAGTTCTAACTGATCGTTAAAGCGATACGCTCTAGCAAGTCTGGTATTGCGGGCGGGTTCGAATTCCATTCGTATGTAAATGTAGGTTAAGAATCGTTAATGCAACATAAGTGCAATTTTAATTGTCTCTATGGACAATAATCCCCCATCCACATATAATTTTAAAAATTTGTAGCTCCCAACTACAGACTACAAGTGGTAAAAAATAAATGCTTTTGAAAATTTGGTATAGAATGAAAATTTGTTATTCTCTATATCTGACGAGCAAAGTTTTTTTTTGGGGGGGAGCTATTTTAGTAGTTTAAAGAGTGGCCCACATAAAGTATTTTAAGTTATAATCTCTTAAATGTATCAATAGAGTATTTTGTAAACTTTTCTGAGTAAGGGATCTTTATGATAACTTCATATCTTCACGACCAGCACTTGGTTATATGGTATACACCATGTTTTATATTTAACTCTTTAACATCCTCCCCTAGATTCTTGTCATTCTTTTGAGTCTGATTTAGAAAGCGTGCTCTGAAAGTACCCTGAGTATGGTCGGTAAGTAGTTTCACATACAATAGAATTGTTATAACAAATACACCTTTATTATAATTAATTAATATAATTATTATAATTTGAACTTACAATGCTTTACGAGAGATCATCAAACATTACTGTAAGTATAAGCAAAGCTAGTTAAAGTACATTAAAAATTTCCCGTACTTGCCTCCAATTAAAACATTTAAAGTTTAAAAATGCAAATTAATGTAATTAAGAAACACCTTAAAATTTAAAATAATTGTAATTACAGAAATGTCTTGGTCAGTGGGTGTGATGTGCAGAAACAGCAACATGCCTATAAATTTTTAGTAGTTGGGCAAAAATGTCTTTACCCCTGGAAGTCGCTATTCCTTCTCCATCTATAATCCGAGTCACGCCCCAAGAAGCCCGTCATCATACTCGATCCCACCATAGCAGCTATACCAGAGGTTCTCAACCCACTGCCTGGTGGTACTTAAGAAGTATAACAAATGAAATGAAATGACATTTGCTTTATAAAAAACAAATACTTGACAGTTTTACTAAAAGGAAACAATCGATTTTGCACTATCATAAAAAGTTTGTGTGCTACTGTTCAAAAACAATACGAAAGTTCAATTTTAATCCTACAACAATGACAGTGCAACGCGAGTATATTCGATCACACAACAATGGGATACATTTTAACGTTTGTTTAGCTGCGAAATGCATTTACAGTTAAAAAGCAGTGGAGCTACATTATTGCTATTGAAAGCGATATTTTATTTGTTAAATTACCAGAGTTATATGTTGTTTGTTAGATTCAGAAGTGGATAAGTGGAAGCGAATGTTAACTGTTTTCTGGACCATAAGGTATGCTAGGAGGAATGACAAGGATGGAGAATATTATAGCACTTAGGTTTTGGATCCTAATTTGAAGAACTGAGGTGGCGGTGTCAAAGACAGGAATTTCAAGGCTGTTGCTTATTAAAGGAATCTACTCGAAAAGCTCAAAGGGAGAAATGAGTGTAAGGGGGGTAAATAATTCCATTCTGCCAGAAGTCAATACATTTAATGCTAAGCATCCAACAGAGATCATCATTGTATATGCTATCTCTCATATGGTATCACATATATTGAAGATGGATATGAAACTATCCCAATGCATCAGTATGTGATTTGTCATGAAACACTTTCAAATCATTTGATGAAACTTTCCGTTTTGGCACAAAGTATGGCGATTCCAAACACAAAATGCTGCAATATTTTCAGAGAAAACTATCACATTTGTCATCAAGGAAAAAACAAATAACCTCAGATGCAGGATCTAACATGAGGGCTCTGGAGGCTGAAGTCGTTTTAATGGTTGATGTGTCGATATAGTTGTGGAATATCTACCCGAGAGTCCCCTCTTCGTACCTCGGGTCTTTCAGGGGCCCGAAATCACGGTTGGTGCTCTCGTAGTCATGGGAGAAAGGAGATGAAAGGAAATCACACGACAGTGTTTCATTAAACGCCTGGAAGTGTTTATTCACGAGATAATTTGTTGACGGCCACCCGGTTCGTTACCTCTTTAACATTAACACAACGAGCTATGCACGCTGCCCGAAAATGCATCTACCGCCCTAAAACTACATTGTATGACTCTCGTTTTTCACTTGTCTACATTGCTGACTTGAAATCTAGAAAAATTGTAAGCTCAAGGTCCAGACTGTATCTAGAACTGCCTCTGGTAATGCGTTCTGGAAATGTTCTCTGGAAAATGCCTTCCGGAGATGCCTTCTGGAAATGCCTCTACTGTATCTGGGACAGCGATGCGTTTTCTAAGTTTTTCCCCCTTATATATTAATTTCAAATCGTCCCCACGTGTTTGTGAGAGCTCACGTGGTTCACAGAACAGCGCCCACGGATTACTGAGCCTTCAAAATATTCCAATATTATTGATGAGTTCTTGTGCTCCCAGAGGCGCTCACTTTAAATTCATCACTTTGACTTCTCATTAGGGAGCTCATGATCTTTCGATGTAATGACGTCATCGCCGACACCTGCTCCTTTGGTATCTTTAACGAATTTCCGAGCATCTCCAACAACTAAGAATACAAAAGACCTATTGTTCGACTGCATGCACTTAGATTAATTACAATAAAAAGACATTGCTGAAAACAGCGAGTAAGAATACAAAAGATTACAATAGGCAGCCTTTCCCTCGCGTCAAAAAGGTATGCGTCCAGGTAGTCTAAATACAGTTTTCTGATACGTGAAATGTTCTTACTACTATTACTATTTAAATTGTGTATAGACATTCACTCTCAGGCATGCGTTGATGTGAAGGCCTGTCACTAGGCATCAGTTTAAGAGTAGCTAATGCGGGAAAACTTCACACGATCAGAGAGTCATTAATATTACCAGCAGCTATAGATAACGTTAAAATAATGTTGGAGATATGGCAGTTGGTGACTCCTTACCTTTGTGGATGTGACTTTTCTTCTCTAATTTGTATCAAAATCAAGTTCAGGAATAAGTTTAATTTTGATTCCGATTTAAGACTAAAATTAGGTTAGTTGAAAGCAAACATTAAATAACTTTGTTTAGCTAAACAAGCACAACCTTCGTACTTGAACAAAAGTTTAAAACATAAATTATTTAAATTGTAGTAAAGTTAATAGCTTTTACTGTTTGTAAGTCTGAGTACTGCAGTACCTGGAGCAGAAATATAGTTATGTCGAAGTTTGCTTAAATATTCATTCACTATATTTTAGCCTTAACAATTTTAATTTTAAGGCATTTCACATAACTATCCATTGATTAGGAATAGATTGAACAGTTTTTTTTCTCCAAATAAATTACTAATTCTAAATACTACATTGAAGAAATAATTAAATAAATCACTGTTATGTTATAAACATAGAGTTTTTTTTTTCGAAATGTTTAATGCCCTAGTTGTACAAATTACTTACCCATGTAGTATTGTACTACAAAATCACGTAAATTTTGCTTACTGGTACATCTAATATCCTTCGTTGAATATAATGAATGGTACGTCATTGGAAAGGTTGAAACCTCTGGTTTAGACCAAATAAAATAAATCGGTTACCGTATAGATGAAAAAAGAAAGAAAGATACACAAAGATTTGGCATATAGCAACCGAAGAGTCGGTGCAAAGACGACTCTTAACAAATTAAGGAACTATTTTTAAAATCTTTTTAATTTTTGCGAAATCAGGGTTCGAAACATTACGATTTTAGAAACAGGTTTGGCAATTTTGGTTGTTTCGCTCTTTTATACTCAGAACCATGGCAAGTTTGAAGTAATGGTAAACATGCTTTTAATACTGGGTGAATGAAAGAGATATTCTCAATTTGTAGCCAAATTGTTCAGTGAGCAACACGGGATGCAAATGTTAAATATGAAGGTCAATTGGCTGGAAGTGCTGCTAAGTAAGGAAATGTGAAAATAAAGTGAAAAGTGAATGGTAAGAATGGTTAATGCTCTTGCCGTTGTACTGTAACCAACAGATAAAAATTGAAGAGAGACAGCGAGTCAGGCATTTTCAGTCCACTAATGGTGCCGATCAGCTCTATTTTTTAAATTAATTTAAACCAGCACCCACGGCAAAATTATCAATTTCAATAATAACAACACCGCCCTTATAGAACGTTTTAAATACGATTTACTCAACCGATAAGATGCCTTTACATAAACAAATATTTTATTTATAAAAACATTTGATCTGTTACATACATTTTGTCTGTTCGTTATTATAATCAAAATACATAAAATTCAATGCATTGATATATAGCAGAGAAATAAAAAAAAATATTTGTTTATTCAAACGGTCTGTTCGAGGGCCAAAAGGCATTAAACATTTTTGTTTTGCCATGAGCTGTTCGCCAGTAAGTTTCTTTCCTTCTGTTTAATTATTATAAAATGTAACAAATATTTTGAAAAATACACCAATGTATAAAAGGGAACGCATGGGAAAACAAGATACGATTATTTACCAAAATGTTGCCAAAGCTTGAAGTTTTATAGTTTAACTACAAATAGTAAACATACAACAACTCAAATATTTTTATTGCTGTTATGGTTATTCCTGCCTAAAGTAAGTTAGGAATGAATTAGTATGGACTGAGGAGGAATTTTCGGAACTTAAGCTGGCTCAAGGGCTGGCCGTTTATGCCTAATGACTCTCTTTCGTGGGGAAGGAATGAGATGAGGGCAACACCAGAGAACACTTCATCTTGGCGGGATTTCTGTTCTTCGCTTTTCCGTACTTGTGCGTCTTTTATTTAATAACACTGTGTGCATCTGTTTAACTAAATCATTTTACCTCTTCAATAATGTATGTAAGCTAAAGCAACGACAATTTGAGGGGTGAGGAAGATGAGGAAGACCTCCCTCTCAGGGCACCTGTGTTTACATGCATCGAAAATCATAAAGAAAACACAGAATTCTACTGCAATACTACATGGGTAAGTAATTTGTACAACTACGGCATTAAACATTTCGGTTTCTTCAATAACAGTGCACTCACTACTGTTTGCACATCCACTGTTTCCTTGAAAAAAATGGCACAGTGTGATATATATTTAATAGCTCTTGGAGAGGACAAACGTATTGTTGAATAAACTGAACATGGTGTAATTAAAAATAAAAAAGCTAAGTTCTATCCAGTATCTCCTGCATTAATACAGATACAAAAAATATGCCTCAGCAAGAACTTCTTCATAATGTTAAAATATTTTTGTTTGAAACAATTTTTTATTTGACGCATCTGAAAGAAAGTTATTTTGGATGAGCAAGATAAATGGGATGTCCAATATATAATATTTATTGAGAGTTTGAATTGCTGTTTGTCTATTATTATAACAGAAATTTGTGGGTTGAGATGCATTAAAACCTTAAGGTACATAAAATAAAAAGCAAATTCTATTTGGACAAAGGGTCTGAACTGGACCAAATAATTATTATACATTTTGTTGCATTAATTTCATATAAGTCCTCCACTTTTAAGCACGCTATCTCCAATAGTTTTTCTTTGCTAGGTTTATTCCTTAATTAGCTTATTCATTCTTCCTCTCCCCCCCCCTCTCTCTCTCTCTCTTTCCCGCTCGTCCATTCCTTTATCAATTGTGTTCATTCATCTATTCATTTAGCCATCCTTGCGAACAGGTTTTTTTTTTTAACTAAAATTGCGTAGTCATATATGAGTAGTCCCACTCCAGTCATGAGAAAAAGGACGTGTAACATTTACATCCGGTAGCAATATCTGAGAATGAAAAAGTTTAAAGAGCCTCTCATTTGCTGTTTAAAAAATGACAAATATAGGACCGAAGTGCAAATTTAATCGATTTATATTATTTTTCACAGAAATATGTCACTAATGCTAAAGATTTTGTGAAATTAAATTACAAAATACTCGTAAAATTCTCCACAATGAATACATTAAAAAAGAAGTGTGCCGCTTCCAGCGATTTTTTTAACCAAGAAACACTGAAGAAATCTTTTTGTTTGCTTTTAGCTGTTAACGCATTAAGTGACTCAGGTCTGCTATAGACAGCTGTACAAGTTGCTAAACACTAGGAACTATGCCTGGCTGAATGTTAAGTCATTGATCTGTACGTGCAATAATACCCCGCGGTGTTGGCTCCTTATTCAACATGGCCAGCTTGCTTACAGATCTATGAGTACAAAAACGTTCACTTAAGTTTTCCACACGATGGTAACAGGGTAGTACATGCCTTTTTTAAAAAAGTTCATATAGGTTAATATCGTGATAACTTTTATGAATGTGAATTCTGTACACGTTCTGCGACTCCAAACTTTACTCGGGTGCCTTTGGATGAAAATCTATGGAATGTCTTTGTACAGATGTTGCTTTTGCATGTTGTTACTATTACTTTTCAAGCATTTCACAGAGTCGTCATGTACATTTATGAAGAAGGTACTGACCATCATCAGACAAACGATGAAATGTCTGTACAACATTTTAACCGAAAATGGTTGTCCTTTCTTTCTAAGATGGGTAATGACCTTTAAAAATACATTGTATATTAATAACTTCATTGAATTGTGTAACTAAGAGAAACATTGAAACATCCTATATTTCGTGTCATCTTTCATTTATATTCTTCATTTTAAATACTTTGATATTATTATTATTATTATTATTATTATTATTATTTAAGGATGCTTTTTAACAACTCTGGTCATTAGCGTTCAATTCGATTCACGGTGTGAAATGGCCGATAAATTTTGTTCAAAAACCTCTTTTTTCAGATCTTAAGTTCTTTGACATGCCGTAAATCTACGACACGGGAGTAACGACTTTATAGATATGTTTAGGATTATTACGTCCTAAAAATCCACCGAATCTGGCCGGGTTTAAACCCGCTATCTTGAATCTTCTAGGCAAGTATGTTTACCACTAAAGTGCGAGAACTAACGAAAATAAAAAAGTATATACAGGGTGTCCCATTTGTCTTGCTCACCCAAAATAACTTTATCCTGGTGCGTCAAATGAAAAATTGTTTATCATGAGGGGGTTCTTGCTGAGGATATACGTTTGTATGTCCATTAATGTAGGAGGTGGGGGTTGGGGATAGAACTTTTTAATGACACTATATTCATTTTATTCAATAATATATATGCTCTCCAAGAGCATTGGAAAAATGTATCACATTATATCATTTTTATCAAGAAAACAGCAAATGTGCAAACGATAAGGAGTGCGCAGTTATTGAAAAATCCGATCTATTTAATACCTTGGTTGTACAAATTACTTACCCCATGTAATACTGTGGTATACTTCTGGGCTTTGTTTATGAATTTCGATTCACGCAAACACAAGTAACCTGAGAGGGAGGTGGAGGTAGGTAATCCATCTCCCTCACCTCTGAAAATGTCGTTGCTTTAGCTTACATACAGTGTGTGTAGTCATTCATCAGAGTAAGTTAGTACTGCACTGAACTATTGTGACTATAATTTTTCTTACACGATGTAACGCGTGAAGAGAAAGTAGAAATGGTGTTAATCTACACAGAATGTAAGTTGCCATATAATGGTTAATTCGATTACATTATTGAAGAGGTCAAATGATTTAGGTAAACAAATGCACTGTATTAAATAAGAGAAGTCATGCGTTTATCATTTTCATACCTAATGTTTTCTTGACTAAAATATTACAGTGTGTACATTTCTGAATTGCTCTTGGAGAGGTGAGTGTATTCCTGAATAACATATTTATAGTACTATTTAAAAGAACTAAGTTCAATCCTGTATCTACAACATTAAGGGAGACTTAAAATGGATATCCTTATCAAAAATTCCCCTCTTGAGTTTAAAAAATTTTGTTTAAGACAATTTTTCATATGACGCATAAGCAAAAAGTTATTTTGGGTGATTATGATAAATGGAACACCCGGTATAAAAATTTACAAAACATCAATGCTCGATTCACTAATGAGAATATAAGTTTACCACTTAGGCTAGGAATTTCATACTGACCAGTCCAATTTATAGCTAGTTCAGTTTCGACCATTTACGGTCGTCTGTAATTGCGTTATTATTGTCTGCATATTATTGCAGTTGATTTGCAAATGTTCCTGATTTATCGGCATTGGCTTAGTGCTTACAAGACAATTAACACTAGATGGCAGAGTAACACATAAACAAAAATGAAGGGATTTGCAAATATTTTAAATACTACTACAGTATATAATTTTATTTTATTAATATTGTTTATTAACTATTTTGTAACGGCAGCTATAGGCTGCATAAACCAGGTGCTTATGGTTTAAGGGCGCAAAACTACTAAGGTCATTAGCGCCCAAGCATAAACCTGGGGTGCGCAACCTTATAGAATGTTTATAACAGTCATAGGTGCTCAGCTGAACATGTCAGAAAGAGAGTTTAATAAAACTATCGTACTAATGCACCTATTTCAACAAAAAATAAATTATTCTCCTAGTCTTCGTGACAAGCAACTATTGAGCATCCTTTGTTCGATATTTGGAACCTACAAACAAAGTATGTCTCCGCATATAGCATTGTATACCTGATATGTTCTGAAAAAAAGTTTTTTAGATTTATTTATTTATGGACGCTCTTAAACATCTCAGGTCATCAGCGTCCCATTCAACTCAGGACGTGAAACGGCTGACAAATTTTGCTCAGAGGCCTCTCTTTCAGGCTTGAGGTTCTTTTACGTAACGTAAATGTACGACCGGGACCCACGACTTTACTTCCTTTCCGAAGGAAGTCATACTTCGAATTTTTACGTCCGAAATAATCCATCGGTCCTGGCCGGGTTCGAATATATGTTCTGAAAACATACATTGTTCAATTTATACTAGGAATTGAGTTGTTCTACACAGTTTTTTAATTTCAATAAAGGCGAAGAAAAAGGCATAGAATGTAGCCTTTGTAGGGTTTATTTTATTTACATAAAATATAAAGAAAAACAAGCGATTTATTGACGAATTAACACATTGCCATTCAGCCACATTACTAACGTAACAAGGTAGCTCAGGCGGTTAGCATTCCTGAACCATGGGGGCATTCAACTTCCCGCACTCCTCGGTACCGCCACGGGTGGCCGAGGTCGTTAAGGCGCAGACTCGTGAGCGGGAGGTCTGGGGTTCGAATACCGCCAGGACCGTCCTCCCTGACTGAGGTTTTTTCCAGGTTTTCCTCAGTCGTCATAAATGGCAAATGCCGGAGAGGTACCCCAAACTTAGGCCTGGAACGTTTCCTTCCTTAAAAAAATTCTTTCCCAATACATCATTTCATCTCATGTATCACCAGTTTCCATCGCCTGTGGTGCCTCTGCAGCAAAAACGGGCGTTAAACACCATTCATTCATTTTTTTACCACTCCTCGGGTACATATGGCGCAGCACTTATGTAATAAGGCAATAGCATTAAGTAATGGAAAATAGATGTTTTTGCAACACAGAATTTCGAAATTTTCAAACGAGTATAAAACGATTATTTCATGATACATAAAGATTACAACATTTATTTATGCGAAACCCAAACAGAATTATTGCATTTGAAAGATACACATTTCATAAGTTTGTTTTTCTTTCACGGTCTGTTTACTACGTACTTGTATACTATGTTAAGCCCAAAATTAATTCATATAGTTATCTGTGCCTTGATCTGTTATAAACCCTTTTAAGATGACGATAGGAATATGTAGATGATAGACCTGAAAGATGGTTTCAATTACCTGATATATTAAATTGCTTCACCCCTTAGAGATGAAGCAATTTAGTAGGCTTGGGTACATTTGGGCACCAATTTTAAAGGGGTTTGTTGTCGGGCCTCACGTTGTGATTCTAATGTTGAAGCGGTTTGGAAAATTGATGAATAATCGCTTTGGTGTTGTTGTCTACGCTTCAATGACAAAAATTTCTGAGGGTGAATATTTGTTTATTCGTACTCAACAGGACTGGGAGAGGTTTTCAATAGTAGAAATTAGTACGCGATGCGACATTATATATATATATATATATATATATATATATATATATATATAGTTTCTTTATTATGTTCTAAATCTTTCGCGTACTCTGATATTTTGCACAGCATATACTTAGCTATGTCATATACAAACTTAGCTGCCGCGAGTGAAACTGAGTACTGCATATGTATATATATCTACTGCGGTGTATATATTACAAATGAGTGCCTGAGTAGGCATCGAAATGCAAACAAGTGCCTTTCGCTGCGTGTGAAACTTACAGATGAATGCCGGGCGTGTGAAACTGAAAACTGCTTAACTGAAGACTGCGTATCTGAACTGCGCAACTGATAACTGCTTCTCAGCTGAATATCAACTTTCAAACTACCTAATCGGTGTATCAGAATTGCATGCCCGCCTCCGAAATAGAGCTTATCTACGTCTGAGCTGATTTGTGAACTGCCTGCCTCAGCAACGTCGAACTTAATGAGTGCTCCAGCCGAACATACGCTTCCTTATGTATTAAATTCAAATCAAGTAATTGTTAGCTTAACATTGTCAAAGTGCCATAGAGCACAAAGGCATGTGCCAATTTCGCGCCTATCTTTAAAAAGCAAACATATATTTAACATTGGCTGGTTCTAGTTCACCTGTCACAAGTGCCATTCGCTATTATTTGAAAGTTTTAAACATTGTGCGGACATTGGCTAGTTTAAAGGCTAACAGTACAACGGTCTGTCGGGTTCATGTTCCTAACGAATTTAAAAGTTCTTCAGTTTATTAACCCTACAATGGAAGTCCTTATAAACGTACCATAACACTCGACTCTCGGTATTCCCTGTGAATAGAAGTTTATGGCCCTCTTGGCCTTCCAACCTAAGGCAACATTTATAACACGAGAGACTTTACCTTTTGTAGACGTACAATTCACATTTTAGGATTATACTCATTATACGTGAATAATGTCTACATTACTAATTGCAAAAAGCGAAAATATTATGATAATTATGTTTGTAACATATAAATTATATTATATTTATATTTCAGTGGGAGTGGACTGTAATGTGTCAGAGTAAAAGAACATCTTAAATCCCTCAAAATATTCAAAACTATATTCATCTGCAAGTAAAAATTTTGTGTGCATGCATGCATGCATGCATGCATACATACATACATACATACATACATACATACATACATACATACATACATACATACATACATACATACATACACACATTTTCCTTTCTTGAAAGTGTTTGTAACAAAGCTCAAGATACAGATAACTATATGAATTAATTTTGGGCTTAACATAGTGTACAACTACATAGTAAACAGACTGTTAAAGAAAAACAAACTTATGAAATGTGTACCTTTCAAATCCAATAATTCTGCTTGGGTTTCGCACACAATACATGTTACCATCCTTATCTCGTATCATGAAATAATCGTTTTCTACTCCGTTTGAAAATTTCAAAGTTCTTTGTTATAAAAAATATCCATTTTCCATTGTGTAACTCTACTGTCTTACTACATATGTGCTGCGCTGTATGTAACCGAGGAGTGGGGGATACTTGTGATGTAAATTTGAATGCCCCATGGCTGCTTAAGAGACCAAAGAATGAAATGATATGAAATAGTACAAAATTCATGTAAAAGAAAAACCAAAAACAAGGCCAGGAATGCTAACCAAGCGTTACCGCCTGAGCTACCTTGATTGTTAGCTGTTATGTTAGTAATATTGGTAATAAATTCTTGCTGCATGGCAGAATGTGAATTCGTGAATAAATTGCTTGTTTTTCGTTATATATTAATTGAGATAAATAAAACAAACACTACAAAGGCTACATTCTATGCCTTTTACTTCGCGACCATTGGAAGAGAAATTTAAAATTAAAAATATGTGTAGACCAACTCAATTCCAAGTATAAATTGAACAATATATAATTTCAGAACATATCAGGTATACAATACTATTTGTAGAACATACTTTGTTCTGTAGGGTCCAAATATCGAACAAAGGGTCCTCAATAGTTTCTTGTCATTAAGACTACGGGAATACTTTTTTTTTTTTTTTGTTTAAATAGGTGCATTAGTGCGATATTTTTATGAAACTCTCTCTCTCGCTTTCTGATGTGTATGTTCAGCTGAGCACCTATGACTATAAACATTCTAGAAACTTGCAGTTATAAGGTTGCGCACCCCAGTTTTATGTTTGAAAGGATATCAGGTTTAATCATATCTTCCCAATATTTATGCTTTTTTATCTTTTATGCTGCCTTTTAATGTACATTAAATTTAAATTATAGTTATAATTTTTAAATAATGTAATCATTTTACATGTTACCAATACAGTGTATTAAGCAACGGGCCAATGTGTCAAGCTAATAAAATTTGTCGTGCAAAGAACGTTATCAACTTTGCAAACCTACCCTTGTAAGTGCAAACGAATATAGAATAACATACAAAAAGTCATTCTGTACCTTGAACTGTCTTCAGTGCTGTATTACACAGCTTATAATAAAATATACTTATGTATGATTTACAATAATTTATTTTGTGTCATATTTTCTCATTTTTGATGTTTTTATTCACTTCGACCATCTCTCCCTCCTAGCCGATACGTGAGTATTTCAGCCTGGTGTGCAGTAGTTTCTTTAAGTTTGTTTGATTATTTCGGAGTCTACGTACAACTCCAATTATAAATTATTACCACAATAAAATATTAGAAGAATGTTTGTGTTTTTGTTACGATAATTCAGTAAATTTGTCAAAACGTGTCGTGCCGTGCACAATGTTTAATTTTGCAAAAAAGAAAGCTATGTTTCGCGAAAAAAAATATTTTCTCCCGTGATTCACTTTTAACACACGATAGTGAAACAAACAAAAAATTATTTTAACTTTTTGTAAAAAAAATTTTTCTACACCATGGCGGGGTTTACTACTTTTATGTTACAACTAAAAATAATTATACGCGGTATGAAACAGTTACTGGTGTTCCCCCTTTTATTAGCTAAATACGTTTGAAAATGGAAGGGAATGGACGTTTTGTGGTTGTAAAATATATATAAACATGTGATTAAAATATTTCTCATTTACATTGAAATTAATAAACTGCAAGTAAAATGTGTAAATGTTTGTTATTTTCAATATTTTACGATGATAGCGTGCGAAAACATTTTATGACATATCTCAAACGAGGAGACGTGGATCTGCTTACATCTAGGCCTCTCAATGAATGCACGACAAATGAACAGAGCCACAGACTAGTCGGTTAGAAGTGGGGGATGTAACGTGGGCTGGTGGCGTTGAGAGGTAGTGGTGGTGGTGATAAGGGAGAGAATTGTGTGTACGTATTGATACAATATAAACAATATTTCACTCTTTCTAAATGAAGAATTTACTCAAAAATTCGTTTTAAAACAGAAATTAAGTATTTTAAATCAAACTATATAATTAGGAAAACTATCGCTGTCTCCATGTATTTAATGATCTCCGGGGTTGCTAAGTTTTCAGTCTTCAAATAGGTAACGTTAGTGAATATTAGAAACTCAAAACGGTTTAACTTTGCAAAAAAACATAATTAATAGTATTTTCTTTGACTATAAATTAATCATTTGTTCAAAGATATGTTTCGGAATAGAAATTAAGCTACTTAAATCATTCGGAAACGCTATGTATATTGACCACAATAATTCTCGCTGTAGTATTTACAATAATTAACATTGAAATATAAAAACAATAATATGTATTGATAAACGCAGCAAGCAAATTTTGTACAGATTAATATTTATTAATTTAATACCAGCGTTAATAATTTGTTCATAAATAAAATACATATATTTGTGAAAACATATCGTACATAATGTTTAACTTAGCAAAAAAAGATGTAGTTAAAGAATAATTTCACGGATTGTAAATTAATAATTCATTGAAGGATACATTTTGGAATAGAATTTAAGTGTTTTAATCATTCAACAAAACTTTATAATTAGGAAAAATATTGCTGTTTCCCTGTATTTAATGGTGTCTGACGTAGTTTTGTGAACTGCAATAAAAAGTACTGCAAAGGAGAGGTAATTCTTGTATACAAGAATGCATCACTTGCATGAACACAGATCCTTTTTACTAAAATGTAATGATTTTATTCAATAGGTCCATTCAACTGTGACTAAGAATATTACACAATAAAGTTATTCTAAAGCCACGTTCGGTTTTACGCACAATGATTTTTACTGCAATGATAACTCTGCAGTATGGTTTTTAAATATTTTATTATCTTAGTACTGGTGTATCACACACACACACACACACACACACACACACACACACACACACACACACACACACAAAACTGTTCTCTCCAATGTTCACTGTCATATGCAGCATTATGTTTGACCAGCATTTATACCGGGAATTCAATCAAATGAACATCATCATTGGTGAGCTCTGCAACAAAGAAAAACATAGTCTACACTATTTTTCTCTCATATTATTCACATTAATATATATTATTAATTTGATGATTTAATTTACTCACAGCGATCAACGAATTTAAATTCCATACAAATCCGGAGACTGAAATCGTCCATTTGTGACAAAACTTCCTATAGGCATTGGATCACTCTCTAGACACCATATAAAACCGAAAGCTGTCATTCTTGCCAGTCTAATTGCTGTTGTAAGCTCGATGATATAACGATATAACGCTATTACCCAAAATGCCACAAAACCCATCAGTTTGATTTATTCAACACACTAGCGACTCAATAACATGCTGCAGATACAATAATGCTACCTGAAGTGTTGTTAGGAATTTTCACACATATTTTGTAACTATCACATCTACATAAAATGCATTCTCCTTTGAAAAAAATGGGGAAATACTTATATCATATACATGTCATCACTTAATCCAAGTTTACTTTTAAAATACTTTTGTTTTCTAACAGAATGGCTATATGATTAACGAAGTTAAAAGTTAGGATTTTTATAGAGGGATGGGCTGTGGCAAAAAACACGCGCATCTCTTACCTCCGATCATAAAGTTAAAACAAATTAAATATATGGAATGTTGTTCGAGAAAGATCATATTTTAACTTTGAGAAAATGGCATGTGCAAGCAAAAAATGTTTTTACAATAGCTTGCTATTACTACGGTGAATGGTGAGAGAAAAAGCATGTGGCAATACTTAACTCTTGGAGCTTGAGTCACTTATTCTTTTAATAAAAGAGGATTTACTTCCAAAAACAAAACCCTTGATAGAGCAACTATCGGTTATCTTATTGTAAGGTGAAAGTTGGGGTTTTTACCGAGGGATGTATTGACAAAAAATACATGCATATGCTTACCCCTCGTCATAAAAGCAATGAAATGTAGGGAATCTTGTTAGGAAAACATCAGATTATAAACTTGAGAACATGTTATTTTGCAAGTAAAAGATGTTTTCACACAATGATTTACTATTACGAAAAAATGAAATAAAGATGTTATATTTGAAATGAATTACAATTAAAAACTTAACATATGGCGTTATAATTGATCTTTAAGCCAAAACAATTAAAACTTTATGTTGGCATTAGACAGAATATCAAACTTGCCCCAGGCAGCGAGGCATTAATATGGCCAACATTTCGGAACAAACTTTTCCTCCCGGACATCTTGCATATATGAAAATGTACATGTCACTAGAAATATCTCTCATATTATATGTATTTTATCGTAAATATATCGAACTAGATTAAAAGTTGCGTCTAATATAAATTAAACATACATTTACTGTAGTTAAAAAAAACATTTTGCAACACACCCTCCGACAAATTTTCAATTCACGATTTTAAAGTAAACAAGCGCTGTACGTTTCAACTTATAAGACAGGTGTCTGTAAAAAAAACATGAATGGAATATAAAATATGCAAAATTCTTGAACATAAGAAAACATTAAAACTTATAAATAACGCTTCACATTGCATAAAGAAACGGAAAGGCTCCGAACCATTGAAATTAATAAGATATATGCTGCGGAGAACCGGCATTAAACAATGTTTTCACTCTCCGTGTGAAATAGGCTTCGGCTTCGGCTCAGGGGGAGAGGTAACGATCCGCACGGAGGATACGAACCCCTAACCATTAAGTTGTGTTCTGTACTTTCACGTGTACTTCAGAATGTTAAGCTATGTTCTATACTTTTAGGTTACGGGGAATTGCATATCACCGAATGTCTGTAAGGAAGCAACCTACAACATGTCGGTAATGAAGCTACCAAGTCGGTGAAGCAGTCACGTGGTGCGGAATTGCCTACCCCTACCCCTAATAATAGGTCGGTAATGTAGCTATCTGCAATAAAACTAGCCTAAGAGGGGGCATAAATTGCTGTGCACATTGATTTTTTTTTTTTATTTTGTTTATTTATGGACGCTCTTTATAATCTCAGGTCATCAGCGTCTCAAATTTTGCTCAGAGGCCTCTTCTTTCGGACTTGAGGTTCTTTATCGTACCGTAAATGTACGACAAGGGACCCACGGCTTTACTTCCCTTCCGAAGGAAGCCATACTTAGAATTTTTGCACCGGAAAAAAATCCATCGGTCCTGGCCGGAATCAAACCCGCGATCTTGGGTTTAGGAGGCAAGTATGGTTATCACTCCACCACCAAGACATGCGTAGTGAATGCGTATTTGGCAGCTCTGTTTTATATGGTACGGAAGTTTTTGTACAGGACAGATTACCTATTGCAAAACTCTGTTATGCATAGTTATTATTTCTTATGTAAGTGGTTTAATTCAGGTTGCTATTTGCCCATATATAGTAAGATTTACACCCTGTATTTCATTGTAAATGAAAACTGGCTTTTGGGTTCCTTTAAAAATTCATTACTCTTGATCAAATAGATATTACTATTATTAAACCGCTTTAAGCAGCTACCAATGAACGCTTCTTTCTTACACTGCAGTCCTAAAGCTTAGCTCTTACAAACATTTTTAACTTAGCCGAGCATAAGCAATAGTGATTTCGAGCAAGGTAATTCAACAGTCGTAATAAGTTTTTGGTAGTGCCTGTATACCAAAACATAACGCTTGAAAATAAAGTAAGAGACCCAACGGGGAAGAAAAATGGAAATCAAAAACCCATGGAACAACTTCGTGTCTTTATTCTTTCTAAAAGCTAAATACGAAGAGTGTGATAACAGGGAAATACAGAAGCATTAAGATTCACAGAAAATGTCTAGTGTTTCATATTTATAATACAGTAAAATCTCTCTAGTTTGACTTCTTTATATTCTGAACTCCTTATTATGTTGAAACCAGCCACAGCAAGTATTTTAACACGTTCAAATTATGATTTGTAGCTTGGACATTATCTACAGTTGTTATCTATTTAGGAATTAAAGACCATTGAATTTTGTATTTTAAACTATGGGTCGTTAGTTAAAATTTACAAGAGCGTAAGAGCTGCCCTTTACCTGCATTTTATTTCTCAGTATGCGTGATCAATATGAGTAAGTTAGTTGAATTAAAGAAAAAAAAATCTTGATCGTTTGCCTAACGGTGTGAGCAGTAGGAAAATTGCAAAAGAATTTGGGATTTCTAAATCAACAGTTTCCAACTTAAACACAAACAAAACCTTAATTATAAATACATTGGAACAACATTGCAGTACAGAAAGAATAAATGAAAGAGGATGTGCAAATGTAGGAGCATATGTGTAATGCAGAATTAAATGATAAAGTTTTTGAATTTTAGGTGTTATCGGAATAAGGATATTGCGGTCAGTTGGTCGCTTCTGCAAGAAGAAGCAAAAGAAATGCTAAACTGTTGAACACAACCACATTTTCAGATAGCAACTCTTGGTTAAATCTTTCCGAATGCGAGTTTGAGCACCAAGCAAGGTTGGAATCTTTTTTAAGGAAACATGTCTAGGTTGGAGAGGTTTCACTGCAGTTTATAAGATGCAAAAATTGGACCTATTAGTATTGACCTTCAGTCAAAAGAGGGAAAGAACAATTTCTGTTATTGTAGATATTTGAAGAGCATTGTGAAACAAGTGCATAATGCAATTAGTTTGTTTAAACTACTTGTTTTAAATTTGTACATAAAGTCTGTATAATAAATAAACTGTTTCGTTTTTCGTTTTGATCTGGCTGGTCATTAAACAAGTGCGAGATAATAAAAATTTCAAGGTTTATAAAATTTATTATGTTAAAGCATGACACAGAAAATATTTGCATTTTTTTTTTTAATTGTTTCATTTTCAATAGGCATTTATAGTAAAATGGCCTTATTCAATTGAACCATGGAAACTATTCCTTATTTATATGAAATATATAACACTGAAAAATCGAATTTAGGCGATATATAAACAAAAATGAAAATAAAAAAATTCAACCATAAATTTGTTTGTATCTATCAATGGCGCTAGACATGTGTGATTATGCTCAAATGTCCAGTCAGCTGTTTACAATTACTGTAAGCAACAAAACCTCTCAGGAACTGGCCAGCCAGTTCTGTTCCAGAAGAAAAAGCAAGGTTCCAATGACACGGCACTTGAGTGTGGAAGATGCTCGAGATGAAGCAGGTTCCGGCGCGGTTCGCTGCCTCGGATGACCGCCACGAGAATAGCCACGTGGTGGACGAGCGGATATGAGCACACGGAAGATGAGAGTCATATTGGATGAGATTTTCCAGCCATTCTTCATGAACCACGACGTAGAATGCCTTAAGAGGGAGTCACGTCTTATCTTTAAAGCATACGCCTGCTCATGCGTGCTTCCCTTACGGAGAAACCAGACTTGCTATTCCGTTCCAAGCTTGGCGGTGATAGAAGATTGCATCTACAATCCACCTTTGATTCTCCTTGACATGTGCCACAGTTTATTCTTATTACTTTTAGTTTTGTGTTGCCTTTAAAGCACAAAATAAAACCAAAAATTAGTATTTTGTTTTTATGCTTCTTTTTTTTTTTTTTTTTTTTTTTTCAAGTCTGATTATTTGTAAAGCATTTTGTATCCCAAAAGTTGTACTAAGCGAATGAATGCGGTACACAAATTAAGAGTGTAACCAAACGTTCGTCTATTAGCAGTTTGCAGATGGAATAAAATTTAAATTGTATAGTAGAAGATTACAAATGAAAATACAGTCCGTAATATTCTTTTTTAATAACTATAAAGTTGAAAAGAAATGCAACAGTAATTACATTGCGTAACTGATACACAGATAGTGATATACAACATAACTGAATATTAGATTGAACTAAGTTCTTAATATTTAAAAACTAATCAAGTTGAAAATAATAGTTTCCATTTCAATGTCTAAACGACTCTATCTATTTATTTATCTTTAGATCGAAATTTATATTCTTTTGCTTGCAAATAAAAATTTAACATTTCTGCTTTCGTCGTCCATGAAAAATTTATTCTTCCCTACATCACAGATCGAAGACGGTTTAAAATGTTTTAAAGAATTTCAAAGTAAGATGAACACATTACTCCAGTTTGTGCTCTAATGGAAGAAAACATTAGCACCGCCGCTGTCATTGTGAGACAGGATAGTTGAATAATATTAATAACATTTTCAGAAAGTCTGAAAATTACATTTGATGAAACCCGAACGTTGTTAACTGAAAAGTTGCACATGAGGCGTAGACATATTTTGGCTTATTCACATACAGTTGAAGATGGGGAGTTTCTTTGAACGATAATCGCTGCTGATGAAACTTGGGTGCATCGTTTCAAACCTTTGTTGTTGCATGGTGATCTCATATTTCGATACTCAAGGAATGGTTTACCAGATCTCGAACCTTCTGAGGGGCTCAAACTCATTGGAGGAGGTCTCCGATAGCGTCGGGGTGTTCTACCTGGAAACGATGTTAGGGCCCCGTCTACGCGCTCGTGGATATTAGCCGCAACTGCAATATGGATTTGCGTGGCAACCTCTGCTGTTCACTAAGGATCTTGGAAGAGATGGAACTAACAACTCCAAAAGCTGTAGTGACGGATGGAGTAAATGTTCAAATGCAGTCATACACTACACTAAACTCTACTATTATGTGGTTGCATTATTAAACATGATAACAGAGTCAATGCTTCAATCAAGGTAGTCAAACGCCTCATATCTGACAGTTACTAAGTAATTTGAAGTTTGTTGAAATGTATTTCAAAGATATTTCAAAAACCACCACCCTTCTAGAATAGAGGAACATGAAATAGACGCAAGACAGCAAACTCACGGAAGAATTATCCTTAGCCAAGAATAAATCTACAGATGGAGCACTTGGTGGTACAACAAAAACGTAATACAGTTCTCAATAAAAATGTGACATTTTGCACTCTTTTTAACATTCCAGATGAATTAGATGGCTCCGAATGGGGAGGCACTGACAATATCCTATAGTTTAAGTTCATTCCTACACGTCATGCGATATCCAAAGAATCTTTTCTCAGATAAAATTGTGCTTCTCAGAAAATAGAAGAGATTATTTATTACAGCGTTTACACAACAAATCCCATAATGTACATATTCAAAATATTATGCCGGACTTCCAGAATATGTCCTCACCGCTTGCACGGGGTTTTGCGTCTCGGCCAAAGCTGGTTCCTCTGCCTGTTCTTGAACTTCCGAGCAGCCATCAGTCTAAATTCATCCTCTCCTTCAAGAACTACAATTCACTATTTAGTAAAAATGTTATAGTGTTGGTTCGGTGCAAAAGAAGAAACACACATGAAGACGTACAGTTTTAATTGAACATAAATCAAACAAAACCAGCGCAGTAAAACCACTACCGAGATTATTACAAGTTACGGCTTCAATGTCTTCTTGACATAGAGCAGCGAAATTGTTAAAACTAAAACCTGCAAATGTACACAAGGGATCCCGTAGCACGTGTGCGTTATTGTGAGTGGTTTCTTTCATCAGTGGCTGAAAGGTTAATCAACCCACAGCTTGTGTTCTATCAAAATGTCCTTGTCGGAGTACAGACGCGGCTGGTTGTGACACACAAAACCTCGTGCGAACAGTAAGGACATATTCTGGAAGCCTTTCTGCCAATGATTAATTATAATCATTTTATATAAAGAATTATGTTAAGATAAATATGTAATGAATCGTGACTATTTTATAACGAGGGTGAGTCAAATGAAAAGCTTAAACATATTCAAAAAATTAATTTATTGAGCAAAAGTGATAAAAATTGTATACTTTTTCATGTATTCCGTCACGTTCAATGTAAATTCCCCATACAAGTACATGGATTTCTGTAGAAAGAAATTATTTTTTGTCTGCTCATCGACCGTTGTACCCAAACATCCATGCGATGTGGTGACTATGTTCAGAATTTCACCCACCGTCACTGGTTACTTTCCATCTAAGGCTTAAACTGGAATCTCCTCTGTCACAATTCGATGAGCCTGACCCGGGCGGAAGTTCATACATTCTTAGACGTCCTATGCATCACTGAATTTCAATAGGTTTTACTGCTTAAAAAGAGAATAACAGAGCAATTTTCTTCTTTAGTACAAGTCTAACATGGGACTGTCATCATTAAAGTGTCGGTCCTGGTGGTGTATTAGTAACCATACTTGCCTCCTAAACTCAAGATCGCGGGTTCAAACCCGGCCAGGATTAATGGATTTTTTCAGGGCATAAAAATCGTAAGTATGCCTTCCTTCGTAAGGGAAGTAAAGCCGTGGGTTCCATGTCGTACATTTACGGCACGAAAAAGAACCTCAAGCATGAAAGAAGAGGACTAGGCGACAAGCTGGATCGAATGCTTGTGCTGCTATCTGGCGAGCTACTGAAAAGAATCTCTTGCTGCTAGTCTCCGTACCCGAGCCTCGGCGAAGAGAGCCGAAGGTAGTGATTAACTAGATAATAACGCTTCTAATCAACAGTGCAATAGCGTAGGCGGGTTAGAGCGTTGTGCCACACTTGTGAAGATGGAGTTGTGGTTTCCAATACTACATCATGCTTTTTTTTTCCTGCCGGAATTAAAGGAGATTTGACACAATACAATGACTTACTCGCTGAATAAGTTGCAAATTGGAATTAGAGCAGTTTGCCACAATTACTATGGTTTACTCGCTAAACCACTGTGTGCACCGAATTCTAGGGTTTGCCCGAGGTTAACCACAGATTAGGTTAATGTGTGTATGTATGAATTAGTTGGGAATTGGAATAAGAACACATTTCTCACCGTTACAATATTTCACCCGCCTTAATAATGTCCTCATTACAGTAGATTAGGTTAGTGTTGTATATGAATTAGTTGCGAATTGCAATAAGAACACATTTCTCACCGTTACAATATTTCACCCACCGAATAATGTCCTCATTACGGTAGATTAGGTTAGTGTGTGTATATGAATTAGTTCAGAATTGGAATAAGAACACATTTCTCACCGTTACAACATTTCACCTGCCTAATAATGTCCTCATTACAGTAGATTAGGTTAGTGTGTGTATATGAATTAGTTCAGAATTGGAATAAGAACACATTTCTCACCGTTACAACATTTCACCTGCCTAATAATGTCCTCATTACAGTAGATTAGGTTAGTGTGTGTATATGAATTAGTTCAGAATTGGAATAAGGACACATTTCTCACCGTTACAATATTTCACCTGCCTAATAATGTCCTCATTACAGTAGATTAGGTTAGTGTGTGTATATATGAATTAGTTGCGAATTGGAATTAGAGCAGTTTGCCACAATTACAATGATTTACTCGCTAAAACACTGCGTCCATCAGTTTCTAGGATTTGTCCGAGGTTAGCCGACAGATTAGGTTAATGTGTGTATGCATGAATTACTTGCGAATTGAAATAAGCTCACATTTCCACCGTTACAATATTTCACCCACCTAATAATGGAGACTAGCAGCAACAGGTTCCTCCAACAGCAAGAGATTCCTTTCAGCAGCTCGATTCCATCCAGCTAGTAAAGCCAAGTGTATGCCTCTGAGCAAAATTTGCCGGCCGTTTCACGTCCTGAATTGAGTGGGACACTGTTGGTCTGAGGTGTTAAAAAACGTCCGTAAATAAACCAAAAGTTAAAAAAGTTAAAATAAAAATGTGATGCTGTTTCCTTGTCTGCATTGTGCTGCCCCATGCAGGATGTTCCTTAAAGCTTTGGTAACAATACCACCAATCTTACAGGACAATAGCGCGCGAAGTTTTTAATTTTTATTATATTTTAAAGGTTACTATTTGACTCGCTCTCTATGTTTGTTGGAGATTTCATTAGATTAACTCTTTGAAAGGAGAATTTGGCAGCTTTTACTTTAGCTTACGCGAGTAATTTGCAGGTAGCTATTGTGTTCATGTTGAGCCCTCTTCTGCAATGTCTACGAAAGAGCTTCGCTAACTTTTCCGGGCCTTAATAATTAAGACGCCGAAAATTTAACCCCTTCCACTTGTTTATAGTTGTGTTTTGGGTTTCAGAGCCCCGTGGAAAAGCTGAAAAAAAAATAAAATTACGTAATTATGTGTACGAATTCCTTCGAGAGCTCTCGAGCCCGGTTGTTACTTGACTTATGTAACTTTGCAAGTGTGAGGGGGCTAGTATAATGAATGTGTTTTGCATGATTGTCCCTTAAAGATGAACAGGTCCCTTAGTAAATTGTGTCTTAGAGGCAGCATGTTTTAATTAGACATTATTGTTCATAAATTATGTGGTGCAATGTCACTAAATTCAATGTCTGTTGGTAGCCTGTACGTGTTCTGAGATGTGAGACTAATCTGTTAGGACCACAGCTCCTCATCGTCCCACTCTTGCGCATTCTCTTTAGATAAACATCCTCGTCGCACCAGCACTACCATTTACTTGATCACTATATCTTTTTTTGCTTTGGCAGCAAATCGTGACTCATAGCATGGCTCGTATAAATCAATTTATCTTCTTATTAAGATCCAGTGATGATACAAATTTATTCACCTAGTAAAATTACCATAAATAACATCATAATGATAATTGCATTTGTTTCAAATATTTAGTTATAGCGATATACTATCATTAGAATTTTACGAGGTATCCCTTAAGACCCATGCACCAAGCAGGATGGCTAAGGCGATAACACTTGGCATTCAGAAATTCCGGATTCAAATCGGCCATCCTTACCTTGTTTTTTTTTTTGGGGGGGGGGTGATTTCTCCTGGTGGCTTAGGTAACCGATGGGATGGGTTTGTATTTTCCACGAAAATTCCGCTCTCCTATTTCATTCCGTTGGTTCTGTTACAAGTTCGGAAGTGCCAGGGCGAGGTGGTGGCTAGTGCTTTGGCAAGTTTTTTGTTCCAACGTCTGGTAAGGAAGCCGACTTCGTAACGGCCCGTTGTCTCCCTTATCTCAACCCTTCTTCCCGGAGATATCCCTAATAGGGACATAGGCACAAAAGGCTAGCCTGAGCAAGGCTAAAGTAGCAAACTATCCTCTTTCCTCGATGATCAATTATAAATTAGGTATTGAAAATGAAAATCTTCAAAACTGCAAGTGGAAATATTACATTTTTAGCATTTTTAGCACTTTTACTCTTGAATTAAGTGTTTATCTTCAAGGATCTAAATAGTGAATTATTTTTGTTAGGTTTCACATAAGTGCAAATCTAGTTATTAAAGAAAAAGAATATACTTATCCATAAGTTATGTTAAAACACATTTTTAGTATATGTAAAATTTTGTGAAAATGAGACATGTGCTCACATTATAGTGGTCTTCATTTCTGGGTATAGTGGATTGTCTGTATTCAGATTTTTTGCTGAGCTATTAACTCTGAACCACATAGAATAAGTACAATTTGTATATTCTTGTGTGCGCAACAAATTAGCGAATTCCGAAGGAAACTCCGTATATGCCATTGGTAATGTAAATAGTTTCTGAAAATCAGTCAAATCAAATCATTAACTATGGGGATTTATCTGAAACCCAAAATTTAAAAATTACTCTAGCGGCACCAATATTTCTTTTTTTAGCAATGAAACTCCGTATTTTCAATTTAAATAAAATAATAAAATATTTCTTGAAAATCAGGGATATCGGCCATTAGAAGTGAAGTTTTACTTTAAACCCAAAATTTTAAAATCGCTTTAGCGGCATCAATATTTATTTCTCACAACAAAATTCGGTATATATCATTTAAATAAGATAAGTAAATTTTTCTGAAATTTCTGAAAAGCTCACCTTTAACAGTAAGGGTAAACTTGAAAACCGAAATTTAAAGAATGCTCTCTATTGTTTTAAAATAAAAGGACAAATTAATTCGACATATGAACTGTATTTATTACTATGCGTATGTTTTATATTTAACAATATCGTCGTGAAGATAGCAAATGTGAAATATTAATCTAGTATCTGTTTGGGAATTATATTTGTAGATAAGAGCGCTCTGTAATAACCTTCAGAAAACGTTTGCGTTACTTTCTTTTACTACAATAACATTTAAATTAAATTTCAAAGCCAATGAAAATAGATGGCACTTTTGATTGTATATTGTTGATTGTGTGTATTTGCTTAAGACATTGTAAATGTTTTTAAATAGTTACATGTGTTTGTTTTATTGAATCACATGAACATCTTCTTACATAAACAATGTAATTCGAAACTTAGTGTCATTTTTCTCTATTTTAATGAATGAAGGTGAAATCAAGGGATCAGTTCACAAACATAGTTACATTTAAAAATATTTTAAAAAACCGCATAGCTATGTCAATCAGTGGTCATACATTTCATTTAATTAATAGTATAACATTTATGCTAGTTGTTTAATCTCAATAATAATAATAATAATAATAATAATAATAATAATAATAATAATAATAATAATAATAATTAGAAATAATGTAAACTTTAAATGAAATAATCATGGTAGGAGTTATTGCTAATTTGAATTTATGGGGACATTAAAACTATGAGTTGCTGGCGTCCAAGAGATGGAACAAGAAGGATGAAGTCTCGAGTCTGCAGTGAGGGGAAATACAGTAACAAAACATTTTCTTTACTAGTCTGTTTGTTCTTATTGCAAGTTCTAATCTGTGAACCAGACTAAAGAGAACTTAAATTTAATCACACACCATGGGGGCTTTGTTACTCAGATAAAATTACATTGTCAAAGAATACTGGATATACTTTTATAACTTAAATTATAGTGGCATACTTTCTTCATATATTTATTGAAGTAAACCGAATAATACATGATAAAATAATTTGATCGAAACAGTATACCTGAGTATAAAACAGTAAACGTATATAAATAACAAACAAATACTTTTTACTTATTTAGTTAAGTTCAGTAATCCTAAATTATGTAGGAATTAGCTCAATATAACGACAAACATCACCCCATGTTTGACATATTGAACTAAACCTTTAAATGCCCTTGTATTTAAAATGTGCTATTAGTGATGCATAGTACTTTGCCCGGGCATCATAAAAATGTAAAACAAGTTTTCGTCTCATTGATAGCTAGACCAGGCCACATTATGTTTCATTTTTTCATAATTATGCTTTATCCTTTTGCAAATTATGCCGTATGTTTTTAAGATAAATAATACAATGAAATTTTTCTTATTAACTGCTCGTGTTTATCTATTTATTGATAATACAGTACTATTAATAATTATGAATAACTAAAAGTTTCTTGTATACTTATAACCATGAATCAAATGAATTTTATTAGAAGTGAATTAAAATGACTTACTATCACTTATTATAGCGGGATGTACTTGTATAACAAAACAATTCTCCTCAACAAAACAACTCTCCTAAATGACCACAGGGAAATACGAAAATAACGCAAGGTCAGAACGGTCAATTCAACGGGAAATGAATCCGGGACCTCCTAAATGCCAGTCCCAAGTGAGCGTTCTGTCACATACAAGCTGCATATGTTGACTCGTGTTTGTTCCAGTGAAACATCAACAGTAGAGAAATGTTTCAGTTCATCAGAAAAAAAGACGAAGAATTCTTCTCAGAAATGGCTAATGTTGGATCTAAATTCTGAACTTTCATCCAGAAGGTTTAAAGTGGATTATAGAATGCATATAGCGTACCAGTTTTTTTTACTCGCAGCACCGTATCTTTGCACCAATGAGGAACTTATGACAGAAAAAGTCAAACCAGTGTTACATAATTTCCAAATCCTGTATTAATTTATAAAGTTCATCAGAAATTTTAGCTGTAGCTATGAGTTGAGGTTGAAGGACTTTATTTTCAACTATTTTTTAAAAAAATGATAGCGGTATTACTTGCTTTATCTTTAGGTTGAGCAAAGGTTTTACTGGATTAAAATGCTTGCCTTTATGCTTGTGCCCAATAAGTAACTACAGAGAAGAACAAATACTAGGGCTTCTTTCTATCTCTCCCTCTCTAAAGTTTTCACTGAAGCAGTCTTATGGCCATACGCACCATCCTCGATCAATGCTTGAAGGTGGTCAAATCGGTGACTCGTTCAATGCGATTTTTCGGTGCATGGATAATAATCAAAGATAAACGACGTAGTTGATTATGATCAACTTTGACCGCGGGTGCTGGACTCCGTTGATTACGATCAAGTTACATAAAATTTCCATTTTCTTGAAGGTGTTGAGGACCTTGATTATTTAAATCGGGATTAACGTGACTCTTTTGAAGAGTATGGGGACATAAAATTTTAAGAAAGATCCTGGCTATCAAAGGATACTTAGTAAATAAAATGAATGAGAAGTTAGACTTTCCTATTAGCGGCAATCACCCATGTTTCACCCATGAATAGAATTTTACACTTCATACTCACGCTGCTTTAACAAATAGTGATTTATTTATTTGGTAATTAGAATACTCCTGGTGTAATGTTGAAATGCATGGCTAAATCATTCCATGGATTCTTCTTTTCCTTTAAAGAACATGAATCAGTCTTTTTATGATCCAGTTTGTTGCAATATGAGGTAGCTAGTTCCCACAGAAGGGCTATCTCATGCTGAGAAAATTTTGGAGACCGTTATTTATTTTCCATTTTCGTTTACCTACATATGGTAATCAAACATAAAACAAAAACAAAGCGATATAGACAAGGAGATTGTAATTGTGCTGTAATCTCTTTGGCTATAGAATTTGATGCTTACCTTTGAGTAATTATCGTAGAATCGTGATCGTTCAACATCCTAGCGCCCGAGTAGCTGATGGCAGTTCGTTGATCGAGAATTAGCTACGTCGCATCGTCAACTTCAATTTCACCCTTGTCAAAGTTTGATCACGTTTCAGTAGCTCTCGGGGCACATGACCGTTAATAGTTGCAATGAATTCATTAGAAATTTTCATCGAAAATGTGATCTTTTCAGCACAAAGATGCAGTATATGAACAATAGCAAAAGGAACAGTAACAGCAACATGTAAAAGCACAGTTGCAAATCCAGCCAATCGCTTACAAACAAAAAAAAAATTTTTTTAGTCCACTTCCTGCAATTAAAACAAAAAAATTACCAATAAGATCCAGGGTATCAAGTATTAAATGAGGTTAACATCAGATTTGCACTGCTAACTATTTTGTTTTCCACAAGAGGGTTTATCCACTCGCATCGCCCAATGTCTGTTGTTTCATAAACAACAAGATAAACAAAACAGATCTACTTCAGGGCACTAGGAACCGGCTTTATAGGGTAGCTGTTGCTACCCACTGATGAAATTATTAATTTAGAAAGACACGAAGAGAAAAAACAGTAGAAGTGTACGTTAAGAAAGTCTCTTTCATATTTGACTTGGAATTTCCATATTCTGCCATATTGAGATATGTTACTGCTACTAACTCCAGGTTCGCCTGAAGTCGATCTCTGTCCATCTTTCTGTTTCAGTGATCTGTACTTAAAACATGCAATTTTACATTATGTAATTCTTTTAAATCTTTACATACTTTGATCATAAAATGCTCAAAAGCTTCCCCTTTTCAGCCACAAAGTAATACTTGGGGAACTCGTGGAAGTTTGTATTTAATTACCGATGTTTTTGGCATGCCCGTATTTAGTGAATGTGAACTGCTCTGATTCAGAGAGCACAATGACCATAAACCGTTACAAACTTTACATACTGCAATCTGATTTTAATTATTGTCCTATTTCTTACTGCTATTTCATTATGAATTTTTGTAAAAAAAAATTTAAATGCTTAATTTTTTTCAAGAAATATACTTCATTTTATATATTATGCTTCATTTTTAATTATTTTACAATACTTTTAAAATTAATGCTTTCTAAGCCAGTTGCATTTTTTCTTCACTTACCACTAGAGACAGTTTTCTATTCAAGTTTAGAATTATATTTAATTCAACTATATCTAAATTAAATTAATGGATTACTTATTATATAATTGTGCTTAAAACTACAAAAAGAAGAACACACTATTAAATAAAAACCAACTACATTACAGATATTTAAGAAAATATCTTTTATTGTGTACATAAATGTTTCTGTCCTGTTAATGAGATAGTTGAGGTTCTGTTCTTCACTCCAGCTCCTCAGTTCGTGGCCTAATCCTCTTGACTTCGAATATCAGTGGTGATTCTGTATTCAAGCATGTTTCGTTTAATTGCTGGACAGAGAAGTCCTGCTGCTCACACAAATAAGTAGAGGGTGTGTAGAGTCACTAAGTTTCATACATTCTTTAGAAGCATATCACAAGAGTAAACAAATTGAGAATTTGTCGATTTTCCCCCCTTTAGTTAACTATCAATGGACATTTTCAAATGTTGTAACCTGAGATTCCCAGGTGGAATTTAATTATTTACAAAGACTCATCAACAAAAGTATGCTCAAACACAGTTTGAGAAACTGCAATACTTTCTTTATTATCTCAGTGAATACAAAATAAAACTTTCTTTAAAAGAAACCCTTTACATTCCTATTGACTTTAATTGTTTTTTTTTGTTTTTTTTTTTCAATTTCTTGTAGTTTAAGATTAACATGTTTAAATTGGTTGACTGTATAAGCTAATTATCTTCATAATACGCCACCAGGGCCCTATTCCACAAATGTATGGTCTAACATACAAGAGTATTAGTGAGGGTCCTTTATAGCAGACCTTGTAATTTTCTGTTCTACGAAAGAAGTGCAACACTGGTAAAGTTACAAACAAGTCATACAAAAGCAAGATGGAGGAACAGCTGTTTGCTATACGTCGTCATATCTTAAATTAGGTTCTTTCCACTACTTACGGATTTTAAATTCTCATAGTCCATCAATGTCATTCCTGATAAACGGATGTTGTATTTTTTTCTCAGATATAATGATAATTTAAATACTTTATTATGTATGTATCGATATTAAGCGTAATAATCCACTTTGAGACGACGGTCCTTTACAGTTACATTTAGAAACACCAATTTCAGTCGTCGAGAGATGGCAGAAGAATCGAGTTTCCCGATTAATTTTGGTCATTTAATTAGTCCATTTGATCATTTACAGTGCTTGATAATCACGTTCAAATAAGCAAAAAAAAAATTGTGCCAAAAGAGATTATTTTGAAAGAGAATGAAAAATGAAAGAAATTACTTTCGTGGCATGTAGCAAGAACCTTAAAAGTACATTAACTAAGATGCTGGTCTGAAATATGCATTTGGAACAGGAAATTCAATATCAGGGTAAGCCGTACGTTAATTACACTTAACCTAACTTTACCATTGTGCACAAATACTAATTTATTATTTCTTTATACATATTCCTACTCATCATTATCACCACTTTCGCTAATACTTAGCACAGTTGGATCAGGCTCCCAAAATCATTAAAAAGATAATAACTTTTGTGCTAGTATTTGAAGTTACCAATGTTTATACACTTGTAGAGAAATGTATACAAACTGCCAGTGCCCGACTAATACTAATATTTCTGTGGAACAGAACAACGAAAAATCACTTGTACACTTGCAAGTATAGAGTTGTAAAGTACAAGTGTAGCAGAAACCTTTGTGTGGAACAGAATTTTATAATAATTACAAGTTACAATGCATTAGACTATACTTTTGTAAAACATGGTCTAGATCGGATTTCAGTTTTGTAAAGATGCGTTATTAATTTTTTCAGTTCAAAAAGACGAATCAATATGCCTCTTGATAACTGCCGCACCTCGGCGTGCAAAGCAATTCCTTGTGTGTGTGTGTGTGTGTGTGTGTGTGTGTGTGTGTGTGTGTGTGTGTGTGTGATATTTTTATGAAATGACGGGGGTTCAGTGCACACGACATGATTAAATATATTATTTTTATAGCAATGTTCAGCGTTTCGTGTAAATTTTTTGCGACCAAAAATTTCTCTAAGTTGCCAAATTATTTTGGGGACAAGATCGCAAAAACGAGTAATAATAGCGGTTTTCTCGTTTGTTAATCAAGTAATGAAGTTTTTTTAATGTACCTTAGGCGGGTACACTTACCATCAGTCGCACGAAAAATTTCATTGTAACATTACGAAATTATTAAAAATTAAAAAAAAAAATCCTTTGGTATGTCTTGCAATTAAAAAAAAAATAGTCCGAATAGTTGTATTTTAGAAATAGGTAAAGTTGAAGTTAAAGTACTCTAAAGATGCGTTGAACTTCAACACTTGTGCCTCAGGTGTAACAACTAAAAGGTACTGTATATTCAAAATGTGCACTGCGGACTGCTAGGAAAATTCTTCCCAAGTTTCCTGTACTGAGAGTTCAGAAAATGGTGCCAGATTATTATTTTTTTTCCTTCCTTACTATGAAAACATGTAAAGTGCCTTTTGCATTATTTGTCAGCTGGTTGACCTGGATTCGATTCTTGATCGAGATAAAAAACTTTCGGGGTGTTCAGAGCCCTTCAGATGCTCTAGTGCGAGTCTCGGTGACTTCGGGCCCCGTGGTACTTCTGACATTTCGGACATTCCAACCCTTCCCTTTGGAGTATCGTTGGGTTGGCTTCGATGTGGCCCAAAACTCGTGAAATTTGAGTTCGTCTGCAAGGGGGGGGGAGCTTAAATGCTCGGGGTTGCCCAGGGATTTCAGTTGAATTGCTAGGAATTGCATCTCCGGGAGGAAGGGATAGGATGAGGGAGACACAAGGATTCAGGGAAGGTAAAGCACTCTAAGCTGATGAATTCCCTCTTCAAGCAAACTCCATTAGAATTGCCGCTAGGGCATAAACTTTTCCATGGCGCAAGCCACCGTCACACCTCGCCTGACATTTTTTATCCTAGAACTGTAACGGAATGAAATAGAAAAGCGAGAAATTTGTAGAAACGGAAACATTCGCCTAAGCGATCAGGAAAGAACACAAAAAGGGGCCAGTTCCAAGGGGTTTAAACCCAAGACCCTTCCTAAAATTATTAAAATCATTTACATCTTAATTTATATAGTTTATTAAAACATTACATTTTCATTGTAAAGATAAATACTGCTTAATCTCAAGCGTTACCACACGGCTCGTCAGAATTGCTGAGTTCACTGCTAGAAAAGGAAGATACTACAAGTGAAACACTTGGCAGTTGGACCAACGGCCTGTAGCGTATAAGTTGCGTATCAGCTTTCATAACCGAAAAGAGGGATTGGTTTAGGCTATAAGGTATCGACCTATGGAAAACCTAAGTGTACCCGATGGCCTGAATTGCGTTCCCCTGAGGGTCAAGTAGTTTAAAACGCCAGCTGACACTGAGAGCATACTTCGTGAAGGAGAAGTGTAAAAATGGAACATTTCTAGAAGAAAGAAAGTAAAAGCTAAATGCGGTAGCAACAGTAATAGAGAATGCTGTTCAAAGCATATGATTAGCTTGCTATTTTGTTTCGTAATTCTTTTCAGCAATTTTATTACCTTTCTTCACAGATTTGTTGCAAAGAAACAATGCCTTCCAGCTACAGCTTTTAGAAATGTGTTAAGGGAATAAAAGTATACAGAGAACCGAACAGGCGATAAGTTATTGCTCACTGTTACTGCAATTCTTTTATAATAATAACTCCCACCAAATCCCAATATTTTGTAAGCTCTTGTAACAATAATGGAAAATATACACAGCTCTACTTTTATGAAATATAAACATATTCTTCTTGAAGGAGCAAGATAGCATCATTTGTATTGAACTCGCTCAGAAAAGTGATTGCGTTTGGGTAATTCGGTGTATCCCAGAACAATAGATATTGTTTCATTATTTACTGCCAATGATGCTTCGCAAACGTTTCTGCCAGGTTCTCTTTATCGCATCATACACACGTTGAGCAATATTTGTGAAAAGAATGCTACTGAGGCAGCTCCCCCATTGTCATTACGTATAGAAACGAAGAAGAAGAATAACAACACGAGTATGTGAAAACATTCATTGTATGAATGACCAATTTAGGAAGATGTTCGTCAGTAAAGTTGCGTATTATCTGTTGCAATTTTAATGGTATTACATGGTAGCAGAAATTCTGGAATAAGGCCATAAAAGTCTCCCAAAATTAGTTAGAGTTCTTTTTTTTTTGTATTAAATTTAATTAGATTGCGCAAGGATACACGTCAGATATCAGAATGAATTTCACTAATATAACATTTTATATTTTTTTCCTATAATCACAATTCTTATACTAGTGGTATACGCTTATTGGCTTTGAAAGCAATAAAATCTAGTTTTTTTTAATGGTGTTTAACGCCCGTTTTTATGCTGAGGCGGCGAACACTGGTGATACATGAGATGAAATGGTAAATTCGGAAATTATTTTCAAAGAAGGAAACATTTCAGGCCTAAGTTTAGGGTACCACCCCGGCATTTGCCATTTATGAGGACTGAGGGAAACCTTGAAAAATCCTCAGTCAGGGAGGACGGTCCTGGCGGGATTCGAACCCCAATCTCCCACTCACAAGTCCGCGCCTTTACGACCTCGGCCACTCGTGGTTTATATATATATAAAATCTAGTGGCAGACTCAAAATTACAATACCATGTTAACACAGCTCGGTTATATTCACGTTTTAAGTTACAGTAATGAGATGGCAGATAATGAGACGACCATATTTATCAATGCAAAGTGACTTAACTTAATGTTTACAGATTACATTGCAATAATTTCAGAGATTGTAGAGAGGTCTTACACAAGCAGTTTTAGGCAGGGGATGTATGGTCTGCGAAGAAAAAATAACGGATTTATATTATAGAACTTGAAATTATATGATGATAAGACAGTAAACATTTGCCTTAGACTGCCTTCATACCTCCTTCGCAAGCGAGAAAATCAGTTCATTATTAGTGTTTTTCAAGACTTAGTACAAAATCTATGACAGTGCGACACTGAGCAACGATTTACTGGTTTATCAAATTAAGTAGCTTAGTCTAGAGGAAACTATGCCACTGACTCTGTGGCCTACACTGCCAGGGAAATAACTAAGAAGAACTTGCGGAACCGCAGGTTGTAACATATCTCTGAAAATCTATTGGTTCAAAGATTCTAATTTCGGGCTCTTAAATGTATTTAATGAGATTCTAATTCGATCTACATTTGGTGCCAGTATCATTTATCCGTTAGTTTTATTGTGTGGTATCATTTCGATTTGGAAGAATCGTCAGACAATGGTGTACTGGTCCTTTAGGAATTTAATGCTATAACTTTCAATAGGTATGCCATAAATTACCTATCTCACTTTGCTTGTCTAACACCCTTATACAACCTCTTAAAATTGTGGTATAGTTCACTAATACTTTATATGTTGTATTTGAAGTTGTTTTATGAATTTGAAAACCTACCATGTTTACAATCTCTGAAAATAAAGATTAAAGCTATATTGTCAACTAAAAATGCTCAAGATTACAAAGAGGTTTTACAGCGTTCATAAAGTACAATGGTAATGAATATAAAGAAAACATTTTAGCTGCTTCATCAAAGCAATTTTATATACGAATACAAAAATACATAGACTACATTAAAATGTTTAAATTCATATCAAATCTGGTCAAAACTAGAAAATCGTAAGAAGATGATCTGCAAATAATATATACGATAGTTTATGATTTAAATCATCTTCTAATTATTCCAGCAAATCATCCATAAAGATTGTTGTGTGGCACTCGAAATGACAAGACTTTTGTTGATAAAGATATACTTTACTACTTAAGTTTAAAAAGTCCTATTTGTTATACCAAAACAAGATACTTGTTGTTTACATATGATTTTATGACAATAAAATATTCAATTTAATCAAAGATGGTGTATAAACATTGTACTTATTGATAAAAGAAGTTCATGTCATTAGCTACTTACAGAAAAATTAAACAAATATAAGAGATTTGGCTTTAATTGTTTTATTTTATAATTTCAACTGAAGGACGTTTAACTTTTTATATATTTGAATTAAGAAATGGCATTAAGCATATCAATTGGTGTCATAAGAGAATGCAGGAAATAAGAATAGAATTGAGGAAAGGGCTTTTCGAATATTATGTCCTATTATATCTGCACTGCGGTAAACAGACCTGTGGTGCTAAAAACGATTAAATATCACAAAATCTCTCCAGAGCAATATACTGCTCTTGCTTATGCCATTTAGTGGAATTGTTGAAACATATATGCCTATCGAAAACCAAACTCATTGCAGGAATCCATTATCGCCACCAGCAGCCAAAAAAGGTTACACTGATACCCTGTCCATAAAAAATAAGTTGAAATTTTTGCTTTGTAGAAATTTCTGATATCTTTGTAAGATTATGAAATAATAAGTTGGGTTGATTATAAGAGGTGCATTCTAGTTATAACACCTCCTTTTTTTCTCTCTCTCTCTCTGAACTGGAAACAGATAGAAAAGCGTAATCATTAGTTTTTAAATTGAGGGTTTGTATGAATGATTGGAGGAAACAGTTTCTGCTTTATAAAAATCTTTTCCAAGCCAAATATATTAACCTGTCATACCAATAACGGGGTAAAGTTAAACTCAGATCATGTAAGATTTCAAAGGTCGAACAGACCTAATAATTAAACATCTACATATAACATTAATCTTATGAGGTTTGTTTTTAAAATACGCGGGCATTCTTTGTCAATGTGTGACAGAGATGGCAGCACATTATGGCACATAGAACTCTAGAGGCAGCGGTGAGAGTAAGGACTGTTTTCGATACCTCAAAATGGCGACATTTTCATTACAAGAACAGCAAGTAATCAAACGTTTTCTCCATTCGCGCGGTTTGACGCCAATTGAAATTCGTCGCCAGTTGAGTGAGACATATGGTAATGGTGTCCGGGGGACACTTTTCAAATTTTCAGGTCCTCATGCAGGATTGTGTGCACAGATCCCACGGCAATGCCAACTTTGGAGGCGAAGTGTTCCACACTCATTCGCCATCCTCCAAAACAATTTTCTCCACTCGCTCGAACATGTCAGATCGGCTTGTGCGAGGCCGAGATTGCCTTGGTTTGTTATCATACGACGATCTGCCTTCCTTGAAGTGCCGCACCCATGAACACACATTAGACCCATTCATGACACCATCACCACATGTCTCACTCGACTGGCGATGAATTTCAATTGGTGTCAAACGAATCAGTGGAGAAAACGAAAGATTACACTCTGTTCTTGTAATGAAAATGACGCCATTTTGAAGTATCAAAAACAGTCCTCACTCTCGAAGCTGCCGCTAGAGTTCTGTGTGTCATACAGTGCTGCATCTCTGTCATGCATTGACGAGTGTCCACGTATTTTAAAAATAAACCGCAGGTTTCTATCTGTTTATAGTCCTGAGAAAAAAAATCGGATGCGTTATAACTTGAATGCACCTCGCAAAGTGTTGTGCTTCAAATTCAGCAAATAGTTAGCCTTAGCGTCCCAATGACCACAGGAACTGTCGAAAAATGTTTTAATTGTAACTGCTCAGAAGATTTCTCGCGATTTTCTTGGGTGGTAAATGTCGCAAAACCTGAAGGAATCGTAGAAATGAATTCTTTCTTTAAAATAACCCGATATCGCCTTGCTAGATACGCTATATAAAATAATTGGGATAGAATGCTTGAGTTATGGAAAACTGTAAAAACAAAAAAGTTTATGAAGAATCACTATTCTCATTCTCGAGGACCTCTGATACAACAACAACACACTTTTTACCTATAATCAACTTGTGTTTTGCCCATAAATTTTAAACATGCTTATTCTTTAGGTTTAATTACTTACAAGTTTTATTAAATTTTCTATTTGATTATCTTATTATATCTATAAAAATATTCATGCACCGCAAAATATTAAGTGCTCCGTTTACAGTATACCAGAGAAAGCTATAGGTGCTCACACAACGTGTAAATTCAGAGTAAATAAAATACTATGAGTGATAACACAGATAATTACAGATACCTTGCTGGTGAGATTCTTCAAACAGTAGTTAACAACATATTTCTGAAAGTTTATTTCTCTGAACTTCATTTGGAATTTTCCTTTCCAATCTTTGTAGTATACTCATAAATGACGAACATAGAGAACCCAAAAATGTTTGCTGACTACTGTTGGGATCTAGAGGATTGGTCATCAAACAAGATACACGAGATTGTTTGCGATCTATGATAACAGGTTTAGAAGTAGAACAACATTTAAATCTATGGCATATCACTGGACAAAAAATGTAAAATTAAAATACTACTTATGCCAGAGGGCAAGAAACAGGCAAATCCATGATCAGCCACCATCTGTATCCCCGAGATAATTTGAAGATTATGGCTCATGCCTTTTTGACCAAATCCTGAAACAAAGAGAGCGTTTAATTGAAACTGGGCTCAGTTACAACTTTGAACAGTAAAATCTGTCTGGCTGCATCAGGTTAACGCTAAATCTTCTTCTACCCTTTAGAGGAATTCGCACCGAGGTCGCTAACGGGCTTGTATGTACGTTTCCGAGAGGACACTTCTCTAGAAGGAAGGATGAGACCAAAGTCACTCGATGCCCCGAAGCGTTCAGGCTCAGGATAGAAACTTTTCCAGCTTGCAAGCCCAAGGCACCAGCCCACCGCGCTTGGCGCCCCGAAGCCTGTAATTGATGCTATAGAAGGAAATCCTATCCTATCCTAGCATCCTATTCTATAAGGGTTATTTCCCTCCTAAAGGACGCCATACTGAAAAATTGTTGTCAATGGATGTCTGTGCATTTTGGTTATTGAAAAATGTGCTTTGGAGTTGAAGACCGTGAACTGTGGATGATCTCTGGAAAACCTGCCATGACGAGTGAACCGGCCTGCGGCAGTGGAAACTGTGAGCTCACGCTGGAGGCCGCCACATCAACGCTCATGACTTTTCATGAAAAATCCTCAAGAAGTTCATTTTAGGTCATATTAACATCATTCTTCCCAAAAGTGTAACGGTATATAAAGCAAAAAGTAAAAGAAGCGGACCTGACGAAAGATGAATTTGATCGGAAAAGCCAAAGTCGTAGCGAAAGATGAAGACTCCACTGAGGGATTAACACGAACGCTGGGGTAACTTTCTGCGCTCTTGCGATAAAATAACATTTTACGTACATAATTCAACACTTGTACGGAAATAAAATGGCATTACCCTCATGACTACAATAAGGAAGTCACATAAAACTACTTACTCCAATTATATTTGGGGGTCGTAGTTCATAAATACTGTCTCAAATTTCAGAGAATTCTTAGTACACTTAGAAATGAAATTAATGCAACATGTACAGTTGAGCGAGCCTACAGCTCTTTAAAATAAAATTTTATTTTAGTTAACAAATTTCAAACAAACTTTGTTGACAAGCAATACGTCAAATCCAACTAGTACGAAAGTTGAATTAACTGGCAACATTCATACAATAGATGATTTACTGCACCTTCGATAAAACTCTTGCATTGACTCTTGCATTTTCAGAGCAAAAATTGTCGGTCCAGGTGGTGTAGTGGTTACCATACTTGCCTCCTAAACCCAAGATCACGGGTTCGAACCCGGCCAGGAGCGATGGATTTTTTCGGGCGTAAAAATCCTAAGTATGGCTTCCTTCGGAAGGGAAGTAAAGCCGTGGGTCCCGTGTCGTATATTTACGGCACGAAAAAGAACCTCAAGCCTGAAAGAGGGGCCTCTGAGCAAAATTTGTCGGCCGTTTCACGCCCTGAGTTGAATGGGACGCTGATGACCTGAGCTGTTAAAGAGCGTCCATAAATAAATCATTCAAAAAAAAAAAAAAAAAGAGCAAAAATTATCTTAAAGACTTTTTTTAACTGTGTAAAACAGAAAATAAAAAGTGTGGAATGAACCGTGAGGGATATAGGCAAGGAGAGGTTAGGGGACCGACCAACCGATTCTAGATTAAAAGATGGAAGACAGCTGTGAGAATTGATCACGAACAGAAAGCAAGGTGTTCTGCATCCACGAGCTAACCCTTGGGCCTCTCTGGCTCTTCCAATTAGACGATTTACACCACACGGCAGCATGTTACTGCCTTGTAATTGGAGTCAGACAGACTGATAATGAAAACAAAGTCAGCTTTGCTACCGCTCTCTGAATGGAAATTCCTGGAAACACTCCACATAGTCGTGGAGTTTGAAACAATTTTACAAGAGAGACAAATAATTGCCTTTCTCGGCTCATGTCAGAAACACGGAGGTTTTCATTTATTGTTTTAAAAATAAATCAGTTTTATTGCTTCATATGCCATCAATATTATAAAATAAAATTGCTTATTTTATGAAATATTTTTATTTAGATTTTACCTATTTTCATATAAAAATATAATTGATTGAAAACAAATTGAAATATTAACTCAATATAACATGTTCACTCAAATTATAGTAAATATTATTTATTTAATATATAGACATTTAACATGATGAAAAACTAAAAAAAAAATATACAAAAGCAATATTCCGATTGATTCATATTCTAATGATATTATAAAATAAAATTATTTATTTTGCAAAATGTTTTTTTATTTGTAGATAACCTATTTTCGTACAAAAATATATAGGTAAATACATTTAAAACGCAATTAATTGAAAACAAATTGAATGTCAATTCAATATAGTATTTCACTCTTACAGAAATTATAATAAAATATTTTTATTTAATACACAGACATCTGGCATGATGAAGAACTAAAAAGAAAATATGCAAAAGGACAATTAAGAAAACTGGAGTTATTAATTCGTCATTGTGTCTTTAGTCCCCCAATGCATGTCTCCGAAATCATTAGCTGGAAGAGTCAGAAAATCATGTGTTCAGAGTATAGCAGAGCATATCGTGTGATGTACATAGTACGCCCATTCGGAAAGAATGGTTAGCAAGACATTCATGGACTGTTGTATAAGAAAATTCGAGGCTATTCTAGTAAAAATATCTTTAAAGCATCTCTCCATTATTTGTCTTTGATTTCTTCCTCCAGCTTACATTCCTGTCGCTTTGTGCCAAATGTTTGTGCTGGGATATCTTTTCACATATAGAGAGTAAATTGTTTGTCCCGCACAACCTAAATAACTTTTGAAGTAAACTGTTCAGTGACACGAAACTCAAGTGTTGTTGATTTGTTTTATTTACGGACGCTCTTTAACATCTCAGGCCATCAGCGTGCCATTCAATTCAGGGCGTGAAATGGCCGATAAATTTTTGCCCAGAGGCCTCTTCTTTCAGGCTTGAGGTTCCTTTATGTACCGTAAATATACGACACGGGACCCATGGCTTCACTTCCCTTCCGAAGGAAGCCATATTCAGGATTTTTACGCCCAAAAAAACCCATCGATCCTGGCCGGGATTGAACCCGCGGTCTTGGGTTTACGAGGCAAGAAGTATGGTTACCACTACACTATCAGGAAACTCAGTGAATGGGGTAAAACTGGAAGTAACTCCAACTCTATTATTTTAAAATTTTATTTTAATTGGAATAATGCTAATTATGATATTTTCAAAAAGTACCCATACTAGATACGTCTATGCAAATGTACTGTTGCTAAATCAAGAAAACAAAAATGTGGAGCAAATAATAACAAGCTCCTTCCTTAACAAAAACAAAAGAAGGTAGTTAAAAGTCCATATTCTTTGTTCAAACTGGTAGCCCTCAGTTGCTTGACAATGTGCCAGTCGATCACAGAAATTATTTAACCAGGCTTTAGGAATGGCTTGCAGCATTATTCGATACGCCAGATCTTCTAAGTTGTTAGGCTTTTCTCGATATACTACTGACTTCAAATAGCTCCACAAAAAGAAAACCAAAGGCGACAAATCTAGAGATATTGCTGGCCACTCTATGGGAACTCTCCTACCTCAATCCATGGTTGGTTTAAGTGGTTATGAACTCTGTCTATGGTGAGCTTCATCTTCTTGGAAGTAGATGTCATTTTTGGATGGCCCATGGTTGACTGAGTGTGGAAACAAATTTGCAACACTACGTGATCTCGAAGTAAGTCCAAATATCTAACTTTTCTCTAAAGAAGAAACGACGAATTATATTATCACCAACGATTTTGTGAATACTACATGTGGTTTTCGTCCATTTTTTGTGAATTTATGTCTTACCAGTATCGGCGGTTGCGTCTATTGTAAAATATCTTCGGGCAGAATGTGACTTCTTTGAGAATGCAACTGTTTAAGGAAAACTGTATTGTTGTTAATGTGCTCCATCATTAATTCACAAAACTGCATTCTTCTATCAGGATCGTCATCTGAAAGTTATGCAAATATTGAATTTTATAACGATTTTGCTTGGCACTTCTAAGGATTTTCATCTCAGAGCTTTGACCGTCATGGGTGGCCGAGGTCCTTAAGGCACGGACTCGTGAGGGGAGGTCTGGGGTTCGAATCCCACCAGGACCATCCTCCCTGACTGAGTTTTTTTTTCAGGTTTCCTCAGTCCTCATAAAGGTCAAATGCCGAGGAGGTACCATAAACTTAGGCCTGGAACGTTTCCTTCCTTAAAAAAAATCCTTTCCCTATATATCATTTTATTTCATGTATCATCAGTGTTCACCGTCCGTGGTGCCTCAGTAGTAAAAACGGGCGTTAAAATTCCAAAAAAAATCTCAGAACTTTGGCTTATCTTTTATTGTAACTCAAATTTGTTGTAGAAAATTTGGTTTTTATTGCACACGAAGGAAAACTTCCAACGAAGTATTCTATTCAGCTGCACTTTCCGGGCGACCTGGTAAGTCCTTTACACTTCCAGTATGAGCAGAGTTTCTTTACGATATTTGTGACTGTTGCATGTAGAAGTGAATTGCGATCCGAACGCATATCATTAATAAATTCGCCCTTTGTCGATGAGATCGTTGTGTCTCCATTAATTAAATAAAAATTGGAATTCTCTCCTTTTCGCTCAACATCAGATTATTCCACACACTAGATGTTAGATTTAACCCTTTAAATAATACTTTTCTATATTGATAAACACGATTCCATGGGTATAAACAAATAACATGTTATTATTGACAAAACGCGGTTAAAAAAATGAATGGTTTTATTATTCCCTGCCCTTTTGGTTTTCTTGATTTGGCAACAATAAATTTGTGCAAAATTATCTAATGTGGGTTTTTTTTTTAAAAAAAAAAAAGCTCTTAGTGAATATTATTCGAAAATGTGCAAATATATTGACTATTCAGTTTAAAATAAGAGAGTTGGAGTTACTTCCGGTTAAAAAAATCGCTAATATCATTTTGAATTCTCGGTAGAAGGCTATCCTCACACACCGAGCTTCGTGTCATTGAACTACGCGCTTCAAAAGTTATTAGGTCCCTTTTAACCAAAGTCGTATACATCAAATTGCAGTTAACTTTTTATTGTGATAGTTGTGGAATATTCTACAAAACAAGGAAACCAATTGCTCATACAGCTCAAATTATTCCTCAATTACCGAAGGCTTCCTTTTTCCTTCTTTCATGTGAAATATCATGAGAAATCATTCCGAATTAGAATATATAAATGCAGTATACCTAATAGGCAAACATACGAGGGTAGGTCCATAAGTTTTCGGACTCGTCGATAAGGATTGTCGCCTTTACAAAATCCTTATTTGGTGGCATACCTTATCAGTTAAGTAAATAATTTCAGCTGAAACTTCCGCACCTCTGCGTTCAGTTGTTCAGATATAGTTGCATAAAGAAGGTGTAGAAGATTGTGACATGTTCAAACATGTTCGAGCTAGCTGTTATTAAGTTCTTCACAAATGAAGAACTTATTCCAAATTAAATTAAACAGCGATAGGCGGTGTATATGGGGAAGCATCCCCTTATATTCTACCGTAAAAGAATGGGCAAACTTTTTCGAATGGGCCGAGAAAGAATTGAAGACGAAGAGCGTGCATGTCGGCCCTTGGAGGTGCTCCTGAAAACATCGCTCTTGTGTAAGGAGAAATTATGGAAGACCGGCGGCTCAAAGTTACAGAAATAGCAGCAAGGTTAGGCCTTTCTAAAAACAGTCTTTCGAATTACTCATGAACATTTAAACATGAATAAGATTAGTGCCTAGACTTCTTTCCTCAGTCCAAAAGCAGCAACGAGTCATCTGTTGTCAGACATTTTTGGAGCTCTGTCTGGCAACGAGAGAGAAATTCTGCAAACCATTGATACAGGAGATGAAACTATGGTCCATTATTATGATCCCTTGTCTTAAAGAGAATCAACGGAGTGGCAGGCGTAAACCTGGCGAAGTAACGCCTCTAAAGGCCAAGGCCACTCAGTAACTAAGAAGTTCTTGGCCACAATCTTTTGAGATTGTAAAGGAATACTCTTCATTAACTTCAAGGAGAGGAACAGCACAGTAAGTGGGGAGTACTATGCTGACCTACTGCACAGACTACGAGCTTCCATCAAAAGGAAAAAGCGAGGAAAGCTGAGTGGTGGTGTGCGCCAACTTCACGACAACGCGCCTGTGCACACAACTCTTGTTGTAAAGAAAACTGTGAAGAAGCATGGCTTCAAGCAGATGGACCATCCACCCTACAGCCTAGATCTAGCTCAAAGTGATTATTTTCACTTCTCAAAATTCAAGAAGGACCTTCGAGGAAGGAAATTTAAGTGTGACGAAGAAGTGATGGATGCTTTTTAAGCCCATTTTGCAGACAAGACTTCTGACTATTTTGGGGGGTGAGGATTGAAATGTTAATTCAAAGATGTGGAAAGGGTATTGCAATAAAGGGTATGTATATTGAAAAGTGAAATGTAGTTTTTGTCTTTATCATACCTAGAATATGGTTAGGCCGGAAACTTATGGACCTACCGTGGTATATAATTTAACTATTGCTTTTATCAATACTGTATTCTAAAATGCAATAGATATTAAATTATAGAAATAAATTATCAACACTAAAGAACAGAAAATTAGAAAAAAATATAGGAATAACTACGCTTCTTGCTTCAAAAATCTTCCGAATCATTTGTTGTAGGCCATCTAAATTTCTTCATAGAGAGGCAAAAATTAATTTGGCATTTACTGCAGAACTTGTTTCATATCTTCACTCTTTTTATGATTTATTGGGAATTTTCCGCTGTATGCTTGTTTTTATATAGGCACTTAAATATTGATGAACATAATCCTCCAATAACATAACTTCATTTCAGCAGGTCCCTTGAGATTTGAAACTTATGTACTTTCTTATTCCTTGCATTTGTATGTAACATTTTATTACCTGAAATTATCGCCAGTATTTCTTTCAAGAATGCATTTTCCTTATATAGTGGTATGTTTTAAACCCTTTATTCTTTTATTTTTAAAATTAAAAAAAACTCGTAATTTCTTTCTTTTTTCACTAAAACATTTGAATCACTATTTTTATTAGTTTTTGCAAATCACTTTTTGCTCGTGATATACAGTTATACATCAACTGCCGATACACTGACGGCAGCATTGGCAATAAAAGCAAAAGGTAAATATTACTAAAGGTAACATTCGATGCTAAGGACTTAGGATTCGTTTGCGTCATCATTTTCATTCATTCCATTCATCGTCTCGAAAGACTTTGACAGTAGGCGGGGCCTTTTACACGCTACAAAAAATCAATACAAAAAATGTTGTCTCGTTCAACCATTCATACAAGCCCATTACAGTTTTGTGTTAAATGGCTCAAATGAAAAATATTACTTGTTTACATATTGTAATGTTTAAATACATGTTATCTTTTAGTATATTATTTAATATTTAGGTCTAATATACACTGGCATTTTTAATTCCAGCTCTAAATCATTTTCCTAATTTTTAACGTATTTTAACTTACATTTATATCATTGATTTAACTCTGTACTTGGTGAATTGTGTGTTAAAATAACTTTTAAGACTTTATTTTAACATAAATAAAAATTTGTCCATTACAATCATTTGTTGCATTTAATTACATTGTGTATGACATTTATCAATGTAAATAAGCATAAAGTGATATTGTAGATCTATTGTATCAATATACCTCATTACGTAAGACTGGTTAGGTGGAAAAGAGGTCTACCAGTGCATATTTTGGCATCCTATAGAAGACTTAGTTATGTATCAAAATGCACTTTCGCTTTCAAATTTGACTTTCACCCTGCACCCTTGGAAATATTGTTTATGAACATAAAGAAAAATTCCATCCAAGTATTTTTGAGAAGGGGAAGGGATATCAAGAGAGATTATTACTGGAACCTCATGAAGGGCCATGAAACTATATAAGATGTAGCGTTCATAAAAGTTTAACTGACGGCAAACAAAGAATGAGCTGGAAACATTCATGGTATGTTCAATTAATTTAATAAAGGAAGGGGCTTTTTATTGAGCTAAATATAATACTACACGTGCTAACGCTCTTGAAAAAAAGTGAGAAACAGCAATTTATTCTAAAAAATAAAAGAAAACTATAGAACTGCGTAAAATGTAAGGACTTATTTAAACGTACCTAAATGCATAATAAATTGTATATCTCATTCATGAAAATACTTATATATATATATATATATATATATATATATATATATATAACATGTGTTAGTTAGTGAATAATATTAATGTTTGTGTAAGTAAATATAGGTGAATTTTTGGAGTTATTTGAAACCATTTAAAGGGTAAAACAAAAAAAAATGAAAATACAATTTCATCATATTAGTAGCGGAAATCTCAGCTGTAATGTTTTAAATCATAACTGATACAAGATAATACTTTTATTAATAAAAAGTTGAGAAAAGAAGTTTTTAAGCATAAACAACAAAATATAGAGAAAAATTACGAGATACTTATATAAATCCAAATATTAAACTTATGTCAGATACTGCATTCATTAAAGAAGGATAAACACACAATTTATAAAGCCTTAGGAACAATAGAAATGAAAATATCTAGAAGGTAACTGAATATGGAAATATTTTAAAACCTAACCTATAGAAGGTAGGCTAGAACAATGATTAGCACCAATGTCCACTACGACTTCTATTGCTGCTGCAACTACAGTCACAATTACCACCCAGCCATGGATGGCAGAGGTCGTTACGGCGCGGACTCGTGAGCGTAAGGTTTGGGTTCGAATCCCGCCAGGACTGTTCTCCCTGACTGAGGTTTTTTCCAGGCTTTCCTCAGTCCTCATAACTGGCAAATGCCGGGGAGGTACCCTGAACTTAGATCTGGAACGTTTCCTTCCTTAAAAAAAGTCTTATCCAGTTTATTATTTCAACTCATGTATCACCAGTGTCCATCGCCTGTGATGCCTCAGCAGAAAAAACGAGCGTTAAACACCATTAAAAAAAAAGATCATCGCTACAACTTTTAGTAACAATCATTATTACTGCTCACATAAATATAACTATTATTACTATTTCTACTGCTTACTACCACAAGTACTATACCATCACTACAAGCATTATTATAAATATTAAATACTACTACTGCAACTATTTCTAATTTTAATACTCCAGTCCACTTTTATCACTTATTATTACTGCTTAATAATACAAATAATACCACGACTAATATTTACTACAGTATTAATACCGCAATACTATTATTTGTCCCTATTAACTATAACATCGACTATGACCTCAACCAGTACTTCAGCTCCTGCTATTGAACTCCTGATGTACGATTCACACTGGTACTTCACTCTACCACTAGGTGGCGCTTCTATCTACTACATTTATTAGTACTACGTCTAGTGTCAAAGCTGCTAAATTAAATTGATACTACTGCTGCTACATCCACGTGGCATTTATCTACCATTTCTCCGACTACTGCTACAATAAGAACTTGAAATAGTGTGCGTACCTCTGCTCCAACTACTATTATTACTGTTGCTACTACTTCTGTTACTACTACTACTACTACTGTTACTACTACTACTACTACTACTTTTACTACTACTATTACTACTACTTCTGTTACTACTACTACTACTACTGTTACTACTACTATTACTATTACTTCTGTTACTACCACTACTACTACCACTACTACTACTACTACTTCTGTTACTACCACTACTATTACTACTACTACTACCACTACTACTACTGTTACTACTACTATTACTACTACTATATTAATACTACTACTATTACTACTACTGTTACTACTACTATTACTACCACTACTACTACTACTGTTACTACTACTATTACTACTACTTCTGTTACTACCACTACTACTACTACTGTTACTACTACTATTACTATTACTTCTGTTACTACCACCACTACTACTACTATTACTGTTACTATTGCTACTATTACTACTACAACTACTATTACTGCTACTACTACTACTACTGTTACTGCTACTGTTACTATTATTACTACTACTATTGCTACTGTTACTACTACTACTACTACTGCTATTACTACTACTCTACTACTGCTACTACTACTAATACTATTACTACTACTACCATTACTACTGTTACTACTACTATTACTACTACTATTACTACTGTTACTACTATTATTACTACTACTATTACTACTATTACTACTACTGCTACTGTTATTACTATTACTACTGCTACTACTATTACTACTACTATTACTACTGTTACTACTGCTACTCTTACTGCTACTATTACTGCTACTATTACTACTGCTACTACCACCACTATTACTTCTGTTGCTGCTGTTACTACAACTACTGCTACTATAATATTAATAATTATGTTGAAGCTTTAAATTCTACTTGGATACAAGCATACTTGTTTCCACTTGCAGCAGTTGTAGGTAATGTAGCAGGTGGAGTGTTGGTAGCCGCGCACCTGTATGTATGTACGGGCGGGAGGCCGATCACCCCCTTGAGGAGCCAGCATCCGGTGCGTCACTAACGGCCACGCTGAACAGCAGATGGCGAAGTGTAACCGTCAACTGATTCACCACAACCTCGCCAGCCTACCAGCGTAATTACTGACATTGTAACAATGACTTTCCATTCCAGTTACACGACAGCCGCTCCTGTTCACTTGTTTTCCTTTTCCCGAGTGCTTCCTTTGTATGAAGGTGAATTTCTACTAAGCTTTTCCTAATGAAACAAGAATTTTTTTAAGCTTTTATTTATGAAAAACCAAAAATGCTTTTAAAGGCCATTAAAATGTGATTTAATATTTATCACTCTGAGTAGCACATAAAATTATGTGCTTACTTAATTTTTACATTAAAACTGAAATATACACTTTAAATTTATGCTGAAGAAATCCGTTTAATCCATTAAATTTCGGGATTTATTTTTACTTCAGGTGTAATTAATATTGTGTACGTACTTTCATGTTTTATTTAATTTTCAGTGTAATTTTCTCTACTGATGCTTATTAATGATATCGAATTTACTTTTTATTGCGGTGATTGTAATACTTCAGTTGGAACAACCGAACAACGAACAAAACGCTACCTACAGAAGAACAAACTGAAAATGCTACCACAGTATATCAAATTGCTCAGAACTACGTCGCTTTCCAAGACAGAGAAATATTCAAAGTTCCAAGTACTAACAATAACGGAACGGCGCAAAATCCACAAGCTGCTAATACATAACAGAGGGCATTAAATAGTTCATCAGTATCTGCATCAGAAAACAGAATGGACTATTTTCATTACCAATAGCGTTCAACAAATGCAACGCGAGATTCTATTAGCAAATGCGATTGGTTGAGATTGATAAACCACGGAAACGGGAGGTTTGCGAAATGACCTGTTTTCCGTAACTGAGATTTTTTTTTTTTTTCCTTCCCATATTTTTCTCAGTCGTCATCAATATCAAAATCAAAGGAGATATTCTACATTTAGGCCTGAAATACTTCCTTCTCAAAATTCCTTTCCTAATGCCTAATTTTATTTTAATAAGTGTCAACCGCCAATGGTGGTTTTTTATTTGTTTATTTACGGACACTCTTTAACATCTCAGGTCATTAGCGTCCCATTCTATTCAGGGCGTGAAATGGCCGACAAATTTTGCTAAGAGGCCTCTTCTTTCAAATGTACAACACGGGACCCACGACTTTACTTCCCTTCCGAAGGAAGCCATACTTAGGATTTTTACGCCCGAAAAAATCCATCGATCCTGGCCGGGTTTGAACCCGCGATCTTGGGTTTAGGAGGCAAGTTTGTTTACCACTACACCACCAGGACCAACGCCAATGGTGTCTTTGTCCACCAGGTATGGAAGATAACACCTTCTGTAGATCATATACTATTGATTAATTCCTAAACAATAAAATTCTTCCCTTAAGATCGTCCTTTCAACATCCCTCTCTATTTAAACGTTTAATGTAGCTTTAATTAACGTTTAAAACTCATTCTTTTCAATAACTTTAAATTTCTCTAAACGTCTGCTTTATCTATATTTGCTCACAGGACCCCACCATCAAACCTTCAGCGTAAGGTAATCCACAATTTCTAATCCAGGCATATGCTTTTAATCTTTCAAAACAAGCAATATATATATATATATAAATTTAGGAGATTTGTATTCAATTTGCAACCTTACAAGAGAGATTTTATAGTTACGTATTTTGTAAATATAGTAACTATAAATCTCTGATCATATACGAACTCCCTGTTTTCAATTCATACATAAGGATGTCATAAATACATAATATTAACATAATCAAATACATGGTTATAAATTCAATAAAATTAACTATCCAAAAGTATCTACTATTCTTCGTCCTTTTCTAAAACTGCCTGGAAAAAGTATATCAACGAATAACTTAAATACATGATAAATTATATTTATTAAAAAATTAGTTGTACTCTAAACTTCGTCCCCCCCCCCCTTTTGCCAATTTTATCATGTTATAAATTATGGTAATGAGTACAATTATGCCAATATTAGCAATTAACTATCCTCTGAATTTACAGAGACGCCTCGGTCTGAATGTAGAAAACAAGAATATTTATAATAAAACATAAGAGTGGTATTCTGTACATTTCATGTACAGAGCTTATAAAATGAGTGAGCAAAATTTCTTTCTGAACTTTGCTTTCGTTCCCCAGTTCACATCACATGACGTTCGGGCTACACAGAGCAAAAGGAAACTCAGTGCCATAAATGAGGTTGGTAATGGTGTTTAATAAGAGGGTCAAAATATGTAAATATTTTATTATCTATTTCTTGGAGTTTTTGAGAATATGTTATATCTTGAAACATACAGTAACTCTGCTTAATATTCTACAGTGGCTAAGTTTTCTCTTTGCTGTGACTTATCACCAAAGCCCGGAAGTTAGGCAAAATACCTTTTCTATCTGGGTGGATATATTAAAGAACCAGATGGAAATGTACGTATTTCCGTCCATTTGGGGTCTTTAGGGTCAGCTTTTTTTTTTTTTTTTTTTTTTTGTCTTTTTCTGACTTTTGTTGCCTATTTTAGGGTTTAAATTTTTTTTTTTTTTTTTTACCTGTTTTGGATTGTATGGGTTTTATCAGTGACTATGTACACATTTTAAAAAGCACAATACATTTTAAATATATGGAAGTGAAGCAAGTTATAAAAATTAATACCATATACACCTCACAAAAATATCAGTATTGTTATACGTTTATTTCTTCTCAAGCAGTCAAAGGCCTTTTCCGTAACCCATTCACTTACGTTCTTTAAGTCGCAGAATCTTCATTAATGAAAGAAACGCATGGTTACCTCGGGGATGTGGATACCAGAAATAGGGAGGATGAGGCAAGCACTGAAGTTTTGAATAGTCCTGGAAAATGTATCTAGGAAATTTGTGGTGGAGTAAATATTACAAACAATTGCAAGCGAGAAAGAAGAGAGGGTACAGTTGTGCAATAAACCGTCCCTATAACGTGTTTAGAGAGATACTAACCTGATTCCCCTATAAAGGCATAACAGAAAATGGATCCGACCAGATACCACTGTGAATCTTTTGTTCTTTAGCCAGGACTGTTCAAAAATACTTTACCTTGTTATGATCAACGTTCCCAAGGTGAATGTTGAATGTTCTGTAGTAACTGGTATGAGTTCTTTTCCAATCACTTCACTGGAGGTAGAATCTCTTTTTCCATTATGAAAAACGTTCTTTCAGAAAGATGCTGACTATTACAGTCGATACCTTGAAAACACCAAACATCGTGTTGTTGCTTGTAACCAAGAAAAGTAAACCTAAATATTTTAATTTTGGATAACTAATTATTAAGTATCTTAAATACCTATTTTCATTTATAATGAATTACAAATATTACTCTCTGTTTTCCCATTTAATATTTTAATTATTATGTTACTGCCTATTTTCAGTATTTTAAATGCATTTTTGCCTATTTTACCCCCCAAAATGCCTGAACTTCCAGGCTCTGTGCATCCTTATAGGAGTACATTTGACCGTGATTGACAACTAAAATTACGTTTGTAAACGTTATCTATATTAGTGGAGGGAGAAGAGGGTATTATCGTATTATTATGTGAGGACGAGTATGTTCTACATGCGTTATATCATGTATCATACAACATAATTCATTATTCTCAGGCGTTTTTCTCTTTACAACTCATAAATAATATATTTATTCTTTGTTATTAACATAGCTGAATGAAAACCCCTGGTAATTTTACTACTTGATAAAGATTTAAAGATTTAAAGTGATAAAACAACAGTATTACGAAACGAAGCACACAAAATAAAAGAAATGCAATAACTTAAGTAATGTTAAAAGTCTTTCACTGGCGTGTACACATGCTTGGCACCTGCTAATGCTACATTATTTCTGTCGTTTGTCTTCTTTCCGAGGGCGCGCATAACAAATTCGGCTAGTGATCTTGTCAGATACAAGTTGGTTGAAGTTGCTGCTGCTATTGCGTTGTGACGTACTTTTCCGTAAATTAATAACACGTATAAATACTCGCGATTGTGAACTTTTCCATGTTTAATTAAAACTTTAGGATACACTAATAATAGGTGCATGCATTCTCAGTATATTTGCATACACTTACTGCAAACACAACTAGCGTTGTTCACTTTTTAAAATTAGGAAACTGATGTTATAAATGAAACATGTTTTGAGATATATCGTATTAATAATTGTATAATTTTGAATAATATTATTCCTAAAACTTATAATTACCCCTACATGTGCATTAAAATAGATTAAATTCTTATACCAAAATCTGTAATCTATAATAAAAACAAATTCTAAGAAATAGATATAGAAAATTGATATGCCCCCAATTTGATTTAAACAACACTCATTTTACCAAAACTAAAGTATAACTAAAAATGTTGTACTGTATTTTCATATCAAAACTTTTTATTTAATGGTTTCAATATATTAATATTGAATATTCATATGTTAATAATAATATTAATATTAATTTGTTCATCGTTAGTTCATTACAATTGCGGCAGTATTTGTTATTTTTGTTATTTTGGATAATTATATATGGATTAAGTGATTATTGTCTCACTTTGATAGCGTCATTTGCGGCAGTATTTGTCATTTTGTTTATTTTAGGTGGTGATTCGGTTTGGATTCGTTGTAGATAAGGAAATATCGAATTTTATAAATGGTTTGGTATCTCAGGTATGATTGGTATAACCTCCATTCAGTACCGCAATATAGAAATGTTTCTTCCTCGGCTATAAACTCAATTTATTAGCTGAACGTTTTTGTGATGCACTATCACAGGGAAAGGAGATGATAAACAAACAAAAATATAACGCTCGTAGTTCCAGTTTCCACAATTTATTAACACTTTTGCTTTTTTTCTAACACTTTTCCCTTTCACCAAGTGACAAACAAATGACAAACAAAGTAATAAGTTCATTGCAACTCTTTTATTAATTCGCCTGTCCGTCGGTCTAGGCGCTATAAACATATTCAGCATGGCTTTCTAAATGTCACGTGATTTGCTCTTCATATTGGTGAGCTTTTATGCTAATGTATTATCGTTTAACTCTCATAGGCTATCTTCTAAGATTTCATTCGGGTGCACCCACAAGAAAATCTTAAGTCTTAGACTCTTGACATAAATAATATATTAAAAGAGAGCCGTAACAGAGGTTTTATGATACCATCAGGATAGTTATTAGCTGAGTTTTTCCTACACCGTTAATAAAAGGATTACTTGGCCCTTTTCAAATTCCTGAGATCGTGTTTTGTTCAATATCCGGTTGTTTCCCGAGTTCTAGTTGACCTGAAGTAACATTACAAAGATACTTTATTAGCCTTTTCGGGGAAATCTTCCCTTTCAATGGTATTTTGTCTTCTTTCATATACTTGTAACAACTTGTGTAAACCCTTTTGGTGAGTATATTATAATTATAAATATTGTTTCTAAGCGGGCATGGGATCGATGCTAGACAATAATTGTCTCGCAATACATATCAAAATAAACATTTTCATGGAAAGATAAATAATAATCTATTTAGTTATCCTATGTTTTTACTCAATAACCAACTCAGTTTATTTTGATATTTTGTCTAGAAGCCAAATTTCGTGATCATTGCAAACTTCACTTCCAGTTTTGCTCTCTCTCTTGAAGCGGACTTTTGTTCTTGACCATTACTTCATTAACGGCAAATGTCCTTAGCATAGTGTCAAAGTACTCACGAAACTGAAAAAAGAAAACGTCAAACATCCGTGAAACATCCTGTAGTTTCTCAGGTTTCAGAGGACTTTCATGTATGCCTTCGGCAAGTTATGAAAATGGGGCACTATTCCCGTCTTAACCAGAAGAAAATTATATTTCACAATTCCATTGTTATGAGTGAAACAGAGATTCCTTTGAACTGAGTAGTGTATTCAAATAATTTGTACTGTATAACAGCCTATTTGAATGCTTCCACAGTTGCAGACTTCTTAAAAAATGCATCTAGGCGTTTGTGGTAGTTAAGAAATGCATCTTGTGTGCATAGTTCAACATGCATATGTTTCCTTATTGTATGTAGTATAGTATATCATTGATGTCCTGTTTCCTTTTGCGTAATTCCACATTTGTAAAATCCCTATCGCAGGCATTGTAGGAATGCCCACGGGTTGGAAACATGTGACAAACTTTGAAACTAATGTGTATCAAAATTGAACCATTTTGCGATTCTTATATTGTCCGGTCCAAGCATCTGAAAATGCATATAAAGTTTTGACATGTTTGAAACAGCACTTCCGGCCCATCCGCATTGAAATATAAATATAAGTATGTGCAAACGTAATCATAATAATTTAGAAATATAAATATGTTGCATATATGTGTTTCATTAGATGTACTTTTAATATGTTATTTGTATGTTGTCAAAAGAGAAAGCGATGTTTTTTTGTGTACGGTAGCTTAGAAAGCCAAAAAGGCCTAAAACTCGATACAAAAAAGAGCGAGTGGTGCCACTTTTAAAGAGCTGCCGTAAGAGGACTAATAAACCCAAGGACTTTAAAAGTCGTTCAGTTTAAGTACCGCATTTTAAGTTCTACACACGATGGGGATATATTTTAAGTTTCACATTCTGTGGGTACACATACTCATCTGCAAGTTTTATAGGTGGCGAAACACACACATACATTGTTAAATTGTTATTGATTTGGTTTATTTAGCAACGGTCTTTAACATCTCATGTCTTCAGCGTTCCATTCAATTTAGGGCGAGAAACGGCCGATAAATTTTGATCAGAGGCTTATTTCAGGCTTGAGGTTCTTTTTCGTGCCGTAAATGTACGACCGGGACCCACGGCTTTACTTCCCTTCCGAAGGAAGCCATAATTGGGATTTTTACGCCCGAAAAAATAGGTCTATCCTGGCCGGGATTGAACCCGCGATCTTGGGTTTACGTGGCAAGTATGGTTACTACTAGACCATCAGGACCTACTCATTGTTAAAGTCTGCACGCTGGGACGCTCCCATTTCCAAGTTCTACACGCGTTGAGATATATGCTGAGGCATTCATAATAAATTCTATTTCAAACGCGGTTTTCAGATTCAGTTCATATCCGTGGAATACACGGCAGCTAAGTTTATATTAGATGTAGATAAATTCTATCGTACATAAAATACCAGAGAACGTCACAGATCTTAAGCTTAATAAATTACCATGTGTCTCATCATATGGTTATTTATCTCCTCTCCCAGTCCTGTTCAGTACGAATCAACAAAATAGCCTAATAGTCCCTTGAGAAATTGTGACCGAAGCGTAAACAATACACCAAAATCGCTTCATAATTTGGCATCACCAATGTGAGGCTAACAACAACACTAACAAACCATCTCATAATTTGGCGCCCAACTTGGGGTCACTGGACTTGACAACACCACCTCGTGTTTCATTATGAAGTCTATCAGCAGAGAAATCATTTCTTAAAGGTCTTCTTGGGGGTTATATCGTCGTATTTATAGATGAAAGCTTTGTTATTAGAAAATGTATGAATACCAAATATTTCTACATACCCATAGCTGTCATAAATAAAACATATCGGTTACTGGTATGTGTGGAACAGACAGATACGTTCTGCATGAAATCGAACGTAATCACTTTCGATATTCCCCTTGAACAATATTTTCACAACGTATCATTTTATATAAACATAAAAATAACAATATTTTATTTTGGACAATTCTGCATCAGTTTGAGAACTATAAAGTGTGTACATTTCAGGTTCGTGCTCTTCGAGAAACATTTCCTACACGGTCTTCACAGATAAATCTCTTCTTCTTACCACAACGCCATTATATAGTGCAGTCCTTAAATAAGAAGTCAGAGTCTCTCCACTCAGTGTTTTATTATACCATGCAATGCAATAAAAGTTTTCTTGCTTTAATTTGTACATTCAAAATAGCACAATAGTAAATTAAGTTATTGAAACTTAGATTTCGTAATACTGTAAAACATATTAAAATCTATTCCTTAAAATGCTCTTAACATAATAATTTTAATCCAGTTCCTTTATTATAATAGTTAGCTATGCTTCCACGATTGATAATGGAATTCAATCATTCATTCAATTGGTACAAAGGGTACACACCTGTGTACCCTTCCTGTCCATCTTTGTTGGACAGATTGTTGAATTCTGCCAACAATAATTCCTTCTCTGCAACATTTACATCGGTATCCGCATCAAATGTTATGAGTAATACATTTACTTCAACGAGTAACATAATCTTTTTAAACGATTTATTTTAGCTTGTATAAAAATTTAAAATTTGCATATGAGAATGGAATTTATAAACATCACATTATAGTTTGCGCTTCATGTTCAATGTTTCTACACTACTGTTTCTGCTATTATACTGTGCACAGAGAATACAAACATTGAATCTGCAATTTTCACGTATTTGCCTTGTAAGAACAATATTCCTTTCCGGTTGGTATGCTCAGGCCCAAGACCTTCTTTTGTTTAATCACGTTTCTTTTCCACAATTTAGTATGTCGTTTCCTTCCTTTAAATCAATGTAAATGTCTCCGAATTCTTTAAGGAATCCAATAATCGAAGCCATTTTAAAAGCTCACAGCTGTTCAGTGCCTGCCACTACAGTGCTGCCATCAGCGTCTCGTCAAGTTGTTTCATGTGAGACTGAAACTTGTCCTCTATAGACCACCAAGTTATCCTTATTCTTGTTATTCACATAGCTCTTGTAAATTAAACAAGAGGATTTTAACTTCTTTAAGACCTTTAAAAATAGTTTTGGTATATATATTGTGAAATCAGCCTTTGTACAGAGTGCAACGTCAGTTTACAATAGAACTAAAATATGGCCTTTTACATATCTATTCAGAGAAATATGTAAATGCAGATAACCCTATGATAAATAGTGATATAGTGATTGACACTGCTTAACCATTGTTTTTAATTAAATTCTGAAACTCTTCTAACCTCGTTTAATTCAATATATGATGTTTCTTCAAACCAACAAAATGAAAATGTGCCCATTGTTTCACAAACAAATATATGCAGTTCTATATGTTGAAACTAGAACTGAAAAAGTTTGTCTACCTAAGAATTGCTCTGTTAGTTCAATAACAATATCTCCTAGCTCTATAGTTCATGAAAACAGTATAACAACGCCTAATCAATGCAGTTAATCCCTGTCAGAAAAAAATCTGTCTTTCTCACCAGTTGATATTTGGCCCATCCCGAAAGCAAAAGTGTCAGAAAACGGCAATATAGTAACAAGTTCGTCTTTCAGAACTCAATTTACTAGTAAAGTAAGTGCTAATTGAAGCAAAAAAACTCAGTTTCAGTTCTAAGAAGAAAAAAAAAATTAAGGTTGCCGGAACCCTCCATTGATAAACCCATCCCAGAAGAAAATATATGTAATGAAGCATTTATAAACAGTGCAAATAAAGAACATTGGATCAAATGTAACTTTAGTGAACAATGCTCTGAATTTAACATTATTTTATATTTGTGATTACTGTCGTTGAGAGTAAATCAGAGTCTTCGACGGAAGCGGTCCAGTTCTCGACGTCAGTAGTTGCTGCGTGGGCATATCATCGCGTTAACCGATTACCTAATCTCAGGAATTTCGCCGTCTTCGTTGTCTTCACACAACGGGAAAGGACAGGAAGTTCGTTCTCAATATAAATATTTGAAGACATGCGGTGAGACAAGTGTATTTATTAACCCGATTCCATGTTACAGAGAAGACATTGTTCGAATCGGGAAATGAATGTCCCGTACCCTTAGAGCAGTATTATTTGATTCGGCGCGCTAGCAAGGTAAGTATTTCTGATGACTTCCAGCTTGAAACAGGGATTCCCCTACCCCCAAAAATAAAAAGAAATTATAAGTGATAATATCAAAATTCATATACGCATCAACTTACAATTCTCACAAGATCGTAGTATTCGTAGTTTCCTTGATATAACAGTGAAAGTTGTTTTGCACAAAAATTGTCCAGGAGAGTGAAAAACGATGATGGTTTATGGCCTGCACTGACCCAAAACCATAAAACCTTGGAGAATTTTTCTAAAGGCTACGCAGGGGGAAAACATGGTTCTCTTCCAAACCGTTAGACTCGAACCCTGCTTCCTCCTCAAGGACATGTAAACAATTCCTATTGCATCCGTTGCGTAAAAGTTAGGTCAGAGAACCGACACTATAAGTGACAAAGGCCGAGGAAAGCGCGAAATTAAGTCACCAATGGAAAGGGAAGAACAGCGATCAAAATGTTTAAATTTTAGCGAATTCTAAATACTAACGGCGTCGGGAGACCACCCGACTGAAGGAGAATAAAATCATGGAAACGCCGCGAGTTCGTGGTCATATGCGTAGTCATATTCAGTGCAGATTCCGGTTATAGTCGGGGCAGACTCGGCTTAGATTCAGTTCAGTCGCAGGGGCAGACTCAAGTTATATTCAGTTTAGTTGCAGTGTAGTCAGTCGCCGTTCAGTTTAACATTCTCGCCTAGAGTTAGGGCAATTTACAATACTTCCCCCGTATTATATATATATATATATATATAAAATATCCATCGTGCCCTATTCAATTTTCTTGTGCTACTTTGGTCAGACTTCATTCTTATTGAGTGATATAACACTCCGAGTGTAGTAGTGGTTTCCGCGAGATCAATGCGGTTAAATAAAAGAACATATACTTATTAGTGATCATAATTGGCCCAGTGAGTCTCATTTGGACAAGTCCCTCCAATTCTTCCACCCGAGGAGCGCTGAGGCTTCTCCTGAAAACACTAGACTTCTCATTTTAGCTAGGGCAGCGAAGGTTTTCTCTTCGCAACAAATTGAAGCAGGAACGAGGCGTGAAGACCGTAGCCGAGAAGAGAAAGAAGAGATCAGCAGAGGAGGTTACAAGGTTGTCATCTCCCCGTAATCTACAATTCATTGACTGCATCCCCCATACAACCCCTGAGATAACCCTTCACGTTAAATCTGCTTCCTCTCCTCAGGTACCGAGATTCCTATTCGATCAACAAACACTTATTAATCACCTTCTAAAGTCATTTTCACCAATTATCCGTCTACACACATCATAAACCCTACTTCAAGCTTCCGGTGTTTGTAAACAATACTTTATCAGCTGATTTACACGGCACGGCAAGGTTTTCCTAATATGTTTTTCTAAGAGTGAATGAACAATAACAATGAATGTTCGTCCAAGAGTGCGTGTAAAGAATGTCTTAAACTGATCGAATTGCCTCTTCATATTCAATCTCAAGCCTCCGGGATCTACACGCGTATGCACATGTTCGCCAACTCTCGTAAAATCCCATTAGAAAGCTTTTGATGCCAGTTGTTCGCATTTCACTTTCATTCTTGTATAACTTGAAAAGACTGCAAGTATTATATTGGCATTCATCTCCCGATTTCAGCCTAAAAATCTTAATTCATCACTACTGTTTACAAAATTAATTAAAGTATCGTTACTATTTACATAATTAAATAATTATAAACCACTGATTAAACAACGAAATGAATATGGTATATAAGTGTAATATAATTTCAGCTTAATAATCGCATCCAGCCTATTTACCAAGTAACAAAACACTATCGATATACTTTGAACTGCCAACCTAACATTTGTTGATTTGATTTATTTATGGACGCTCTTTAACATCTCAGGTCATCAATTGGGACATTCAATTCAGGGAGTGAAACGGCCGACAAATTTTGCTCAGCGTCCCCTTCTTTCAGGCTTGAGATTCTTTTTCTTGCCGTAAATGTACGACACGAGACCCACGACTTCTCTTCCGAAGGAAGCCATACTTAGGATTTTTACGCCCGAAAAAATCCATCGATCCTGGCCGGGTTTGAACCCGCGATTTTGGATTTAGAAGGCAAATATGGTTACCACTACACCAACAGGACCGACCACCTAACCTAACAAAAATATAGTATAACACCATAATCTTTGCTAAGTAACAAAACACTATCGATATACCTTAGAATTGCCAACCCAACAAAATTATAGTACAGCGCCATAATCTTGAAACGGATATCCTCAATTTCGTATAACCAGCAGTTTTATTGCTGTAATTTTCAATTGTTAGCTGTAAAAATGGATTCATGTTACATATGTAGTACAAAAATTTCAGAAAGAGGTGACAAATTTGATAAATTATTGAAATAAACTGACTGCAGCCGAACAGCACACTTAAAATGATTAATCATTCGAAAAGAAGTATTACAATTTGTTAAACAAGGTGCTTCATCAATAAAGTGTACGATCTGTATTCGAAGGAAGGGTGGGTGATACAGAACAAGTTGTTTCGGCAATAGCCTCTGAGGGTTCAAGTTCTGAAATAATGGAAATGTTACAGAAGATCAAAAAAATTATTATTGCAATAAAAAAGTTTTCCTAGAAGTTGATCTGGTTAAATCAATCGATTCCTGCCGCGAAAACCTTGATGGTAGCTTAAAAAATCAAGAAGTGTATACGAAAAATTTTTAAAATACTTTAAAAAACTTGAAAGAAGTTAAAAATGAAAATTTAATTCTGCAAAAGGAAAACAAACGTCTGGATGACCTTGAACAGTATTCAAGAACTAATACGCTGGAAATTCATGGATCACCTTTACAGTCCCCAGATAATACTATTGAAGTGATAAAAGGCATCGGTAAAGCCCTAGATATCAAGATAGAAGATAATGACATCAATGCTTGTAATCGTTAGAATTTAAACCCCTCCTCCCAGCTACCCAGTCCAATGGTTGTACAATTCTGTAGGAGGTCAACTAAAGAAGAAATACTAGGAAGAAATCGTGTCAAAAGGAATTTGTCCACCTTGGACCTAGGGCTTACATTTAATAATCCCATTTACATTAATGAGAGTCTCTGCCCTATCCGAAGACATCTATTTGCCAAATGCAGACACCTTCGCAGTATGTAGATCAGCCAGTATGAAGTACCTATGGATTAGAAAAGGAAAAATAATCCTGGGGAAAGAAGACTTTTCACCAGTCATCGGTATAATTACCGGAGAAAAAAATATTTTTGAAAAAAAATTATTGACCTAATTGAAGTGACACTTTGAAGTTCATATTTAATAAGGAAAACTATTAGATATTTTCTAGCAAAATGTTAGAGGTCTAAGAACAAAAACTCATGAATTTTATGCTCATATAATTCCTCAAAGTATGATAGTAATCTTGGTTACTAGATGGTATCTTTAATTCCGAATTGTTTGATCACAGGTACACAGTGTTTCGAAAAGATAGAAATGCACAAACTTCTGGTGGGGAGTATTAATAGCGGTTAAATGTACACTTAATCCGGAAATGACCTTTTCACTTAACACCCGTAACGAATCTCTTTAGATAAAATTTTGTTACAATAATATTAACTGCATTATAAATGCGGTTTATTTTCCTCCAAATTCTAATATAAATATTTAATGAATATTTTGATCAAATAGAACCAAAAATTGAATTTTTAACTCCCATGTAATTATTACGGGTGACTTTAATTTACCTTAAATATCTTATATAAATTATGATCTCAGTAAGGGTAGTACTAAAGCAAAACCACTTAATAATATGTTATCTTTTACCAATATGCGGTATAATGTAAAAAATATAAGGGGAAGAAACTTATATTTGATTATATCTAATATATCAACACTAAAAGTAATAGGAAATGACAATTCTTTGGTACCCAATGATGTATACCATCCTACTCTAAATTTAACGTTTAAAATTGAAAGAGTTGAGAAAGAAAGTATTGAGTTAACAAATACTTTTTGTAGCGTCAACCTGCTACTACCATTGAACAAGCTCGCCACAATTAACAACGTAGTATAAGTACTCATAGTTTGGACGAACCCCACAGTGGCGTTAATATGTAATATACTTGAGACTCAATAAACTAGAGAGCACCACAGTTACTATGCGCTAATGACGTGAACTCGGAGGCAAGTATGAATAGACCAACCAAGGCTGCCGGAGTTAGTTTGCATCATTGGCCCGTTCTACATCGTGGACTTAATTACGACTGCATTCCGGCTCTAATTTTTGGCAACACTCGCCGTCTCTCCCTATCGTCCTTCCTATAATCCTGTGAACCATCGTGGTGTAGCCGTACCGGCCTGACGATCCCGGACAGCGTTCATTCAACGCTGCTCAAGTGGACCCTCGTCGGTATTGGCTAAACGGCAGACATCCTATCGTCTGGCCAATTGTGCAATCTTCCTACCTAAACCTCTCGCTGCTAGCGCGCAACCATAGACATCAGGTCCACAACACTTATAATTTTTGTAAAGCAGATTTTAATAACATATGCAAACTTATGATGGATTGTAAATGGGATCATATAGCAGCAGCTCAAGAAGTTAAATATTCAGTGACAATTTTCTATGACAAAATTTACTCAATACTAGATAGATTTGTACCCAAAAGAAAACAATACAAACATAAATATTCTGTTTGGTTTACGAAAGAAATACAAAAAAAACATAAGAATGAAACACAAATACCGTAGAAATAAAATTGTATCAGAATAGTATATGTGGTATTATAAAAGTATTCATAAAATGTTAAAAAGTCAAATAAAAATTGCCTTTGGGAATAAATTATCACGTAATACTAATGACTTCTGACAGGTTATAAAAAATAAATGGAAACATCTTCAGACACATACGGAGATGGAGTATAATGATAGAATATTAAAAATTCCCAACTAAATTGCTAATGGATATGCTGACTGCATTAAATCGGTTTATTCAAGAAGTACTCCAAAATACGCAAATACTGAGGGTGCCAAAATGTATACACACCTTCACAGTAGATGTCTATTTAATATATTTCAAAGTTGGACCGAAAAACAACAGTAATGTGTAGTGTAGTAAGATGTTCTGTACAGTTATGTGTAATATGATGTTCTGTAAACAGATGTGACTCACGTACATTATGATAGCGTTGCTACAACAAAATGGAGCCATGATTATCGTTTGAACAGCGGAAAGCAATTTTGAAGTGGTATTGAAAAACCGAGAATGTTGTTGAAGTTTTAAGGCAATGGAGACGTGTGTACAGAACAGAACCGTCGTTGGACGTCTACCTATGGGGAACTCTTAAGGATGATGTATACGGTAGAAATCCAGCTACACTGGCAGCACTTCGGGAAGAAATTGAAACGGCATGTGCTGCAATCGCTGAGGACAATTTCGCAAACATTGCTCAATCAGTAGTTCAACGTACTCAGAAGTGTATCGACGCCGATGGTGGGCATTTTGAGCAACTGTTGTAACTCTAAAAGTCTAAGATGATTAGTACTCGTTATTTTCTGTTTGTATGCATTCAGTTTTGTTATGTTAACACAGCTTTTTCTTTACTTGAAGTGTGCATACATTTTTCACTCTCTGTATATCCGATAAAACATTAATATTTTAGATTATTTTATTATAAGTGAAATAACAAAAATGAAATTAAAATTGCAATAAAAAAAACTTAAAAGTAAAAGATCTGTCTGGCCAGACGGAATACAGATTTATGTTTTTAAAGGATGGGGTGATTTATTAATATATTCTCTAACATTAATTTATAACCAAATCCTACAGCAAGGAAGTTTTCCCAAAGCATGGAAACAAACCATTCTTATTCTTAAATCTGGAAACCCCAAGATGATAAACAACTATAGGCCTATTGCTATTCTGTCTATACCTGCAAAAATTATGGAAAGTATTATTTATATGCACATATTTAATCATATTAAGTTAGCAATTTCACCATTGCAGCATGGATTTATCCCAAAAAGATGAAGTTCAATAAATGAACTTCACAGAGTTTGTAAAGGCTTTAATTGCAGTTTAGCAACTCATTAAGTTGAACACCTCCATTTTTATCCACAAAATTACAAAGTTTCAACAACAAGTTAGTGACAATTGTTGGAAACAATACTTACAGTAAGATTTAATTTTCATTCTATTGGTTAAAACAGTTCCTAAACAATTTTCATAATTTATACTATAGTTTCAATTATTGTTTCATTCAAAAGCTGACATTTTGGAAGGTAGCTTATTACTTTTTAAGTTAACCCGTATTATTTTTCTTAGCTCTAACTATTGATTTTTCTTTATTTGTCATCTCGCAGAACCAGATTCCTTTTGAAAGATTTGATTGTGGTTTATTAATGATTGTATGGCAAAGATTGAATTGTCTGATAAGTCAAGTGTGTTTTGAAATATATTACTACTTTCCATTGTAAAATTACATATATTCTATTTTATTTAACTTGTGGGTCAAAAGAGAGTATTTTATCATTTTTCAGAAAATCACTATGCATCTCTCACATGATCACATTTGCATTCTTTTAATGGTTACTAAAGTAAAATACTGAATGGTGTCATACACATAATTTAAATCTCTTTTGCGTATTATCTTAAAAAGAGTTTAATTTTGTGTAAGTTTTTCGTTTTAATCAAATTTCTTCCATATATACTTATATGTTATATATAAACTTATTTTCAATTTTATAATGCATATTTTTTACATTTACGCGCCAAAAACAATTATTTTTAATGCTTAATAGTTTCCTTTCTTCTTATCATGCATTGGTTATTATATAGGTCTGAGATGGGAAAAATTGTCTGGAAATTGTTCATTTTTACAGATGTGTGCTGATATCAAAAAAAAAAAAAAAAAAAGCTAAATATTTCCATCAACCACCATTTTCCAACAAATTGATATTTTAATGTTCATGTCTACAGGAACACCAAATTCTATGACATAATACTGGCATCTCTCAATCTTTGTTTTTTGCACAACAATGAAATAATTCTGATTGTATATAGATCATAATTCCATTGCTGCTTTCTTTTCAGTTCAGTTGTAACTAATACTTAGTGTGTGATGGCTGATAATTCAGTGTACATTCTAAATTATGCAAGGAGTTAAATTTCTCTGTATTAGTAATGAGTTGAATTCTTCAGCTTATTTTGTTTATTTCTTTGCATATTCCAAACTCAGTCAACCATTACTATAGTTGTAGGTTCATTTAGTTTTTATTAATATAAGATGAACTCGAGGGATGTAGTAAATCAACTGATAGCTTTTGTTACATTTATGGAGACTTTGTTGTAAAGAAACAGCAAAGAAACATTACTGCCTTTGTAAAGAAAGTGTATTGTGCATATTTTGAGATAAAACATGGTGATATGAATAAGCCGTGGGCTCCACATAAGGTCGGCTGTATTTATATAAAGAACTTCGACAGTGATCTGAAGGTAAGAACAAAATTTTTTGTTTTAGGAATCCAATGTTATGGATGGAACCTACAAATCACAGTCCTGATTGTTAACTCTGTTCCTGTAATATAGCAGCATATAATGTTAAAATAAGGAAGAATTTATTTATCATAATGTACCTCATTAATCAGAAATACCCCTACCTTTTATCCTGATAAACTAGAAGACATACCTGATGACCCTGAGAATGAATCTGGGCTAGCTGAAGAATTCTTTGTAGTTACAGGCAAGACCCCCAACTTTATTCACAACATAAATTGAAGAGACGTAGGTCTTCCTAAAGGTTCACCAGAACTGTTCGGTACAAGGTTGAAGGAAAACAATTTATTGGTTCATAAATTGATACATTTTTCTCATAGTTCAGGTATAGAGAAAGAAATTCCATACCTTATTTCTCACAGGAAAATAATGTGATTTAATGTAGTGATTTATTGGATTGTTTAAGAAATTTAACATTCAGTTTTCAGATTTCAATGAATGGAGTTTTTTTTATTGAGAAACCTTAAAAACGAGTATTTCTTCACAATTGCAGCAAGTAGGACATTCCGTACATATGAAAGAATGCTATGAAAACTTTGCATGAACTCTTTAAGTTGAAATACAATGATAACGGTTGATCGATATGCGGCGATTTAAAAGTAATGACCATGCACCTTGGACAACAGGGAGGTTACATTAAATTCCTCTGTTTCGTGTGTTTATGGGACAGTAGGGATAGAGTCGACACTGGGTCAAAAGACAGTTGCCGCCTAGAATAAATTTAGAACATGGAAGTAAAAATATATTACGAGTAAATTTAGTTGATCAAAGAAAAGTTTTCCCTCCACCACTTAATATAAAGCTTGGACTAATGAAACAGTTTGTGAAGGCCGTGCCACACAAAGTACAATGTTTTAATACTTGGGCAATAAATTTCAGGGACTCTCAGAAGCAACAGTCAAAGAGGTTTCTTGGGTACAAACAGATATTCAAGAACTGTTTAGAGATTAAATAATCGAATCAAAAAATGGAAACTGTCCTGAATAAGCTTGGAGAGTATTCAAAGAAGTTGCACAAAAATTTCTTGGAAACAACAGGCACCAAAATGTTAAGTGTATAGTGGAAAACCTGTTGAAATTGAAGGATTCGGGCTGTTCAATGAATCTGAAGGTACATCTCCTACATTCCTTATGGATTACTTTCCCGAAAATCTTGGTGCTCTAAGCAAAGAACAGGACGAGAGATTCAATCAGATGTCAAAGAAATAGAACGCAGATACCAGCAGGGGAGATGAAACATCAACATGGTCGAAGACTATTGTTCTGGATTGCCTAAAGCAAATACAATAAAAGAGGTGGCAGAGGGAGCTTCGAGGAAAAACGAAAAAGACATTATAAGCATCTGCAAAGGTAAATAAACATGTGACGATATTTTTAATTTCTTTTCAAAGCACATGTTTTGATCGTAATATAATTAATCTACTCGTTTTCCTTATTTTTAGTTTGACTTTGTGAAAAAACCTTACATAATGGAGAAAAATAGTGATCATATTTCAATTCAGCACATCAAATTCAGAACAAATTTCACAAATAAATTTCAATTATCTCAATTATGCAAACCAGGTTATTAGTTTCTTCCTTTTGCGCGTCAAGCGTTGCGCACTCTTTTTTTTTTTTCCCTGGTCTTTGAGGAAACTCAACAATGCTGTTTGGAACGGAAATATGTGCATTTAATTAATAATTATTATTCTGTAATTATTTCTATTTAATTTATGGCCGAACATTAATTAATTCAACTTCAAATCTAAATTCTATGACTCGTTTGAAAATTCAGTTTGTTAAGAATTTTATTTAAAATTATTTAAAAAGCAAAACAAAACTAAATATGCCCATTATCACAATATTGATGCACAGTCTTTAGTCAGTCTTCGATATTGAGCGAATTCCAATCTTAGAATTTTAACTATGGTTAGTGGCTTGAATTAAAAAGATATATTTATGGTGAATCAAGTGCTCCTGTTTTAACTTCTAACTCTCCAACACACAGAATAGACAGGCCCAACCGTCAATTAGATAGGTAAACACAAAATGTTTTAATAAAATTTCAGCAAGTGTTTAATTAGAACAATTTAGTATTTTGAATATGTTTTTTTTTAATTAGAGTGCACTAATTTAACTTATGGCGGAACCGTAGATTTAATTATGCATTAAGGTTGGTTCCGGACTTAAAAAAAGGTAAGAACTGCTGAACTAGCAGAATATTTTTGAAATGTTTAATAATGAAACTGTTGTACAATGCGCTTTCTTGAATGTAACTCTCGATAGTTCTGAAGGCCATTCCTTCGGAAGCTGGCCTAATGGCACGATTTCACTTTCCAGGTACTGCTTGTAGGGCAACTGTAGTAACGCTTGGAACTCACATTCGGCAGGTCTGGGGTTCAAATCGCTTAGTACCGCCCATAGTGAAATTAATTTTTTAGCGACTTTCTCTGGCCACTTAATACGGGAATATTCTCCCATTTTATCTCATTTCATTCCGTTGGCTCTGTTACACGATCGAAAATATCAAGAGAGATCGGCTGTGAGCGGTGTGACGATGGCTTGTGCTTTGGAAAACTTTCTGTCCGGGTGCCTGGTATGAAGCGGTCTTTCTGAGAGGCTCGAACTCCTTGAAAAGGGGACAGCATCGATGTTGAGGTGTTCTATCTGGAAACATTAGGGACCACGTCTATGTCGCGTTCCACGTTCTTTTAACTCAATGGACATAATTTTGAAAACTTATTAGCTTATTTTATAGTGAAATACTTACACCTAAGTACAAGCAGCTTACACGTGCTTGTTTTAGCCACGATTGGCCGCTTTGTTTACAATTGTGCTCTGCTTAAGAGGTGGCTGAATGATATACACGAAGTCTACGGCCGTACAGATGGCATATCACGTTGTAATGCCTTGACATACCCCTATCTCTAACCACAGCGGCTCGGGTGCACGGCTTTGTTTATATTCTAGGGGATTAACCTCGACAATGGCTAGTAAAATTCAGCGTCGAAATAGCATTAAGGCCGTGTTTAATAAAGAAATGCAATGCCCAACAGCCTTCAAAATTCACAATTGGATCGAGGAAAGTGCTGCAGTTCAACTTGTAAATAAGCAAAATGCTGCGTATTTGAAATTTGTTAGCCAACTTTCAACTGTTAATTGAGGAAATCGGGGAGATTTAGAGATGATGTCTGTATGGTAAATCCGGAAGTACTCAATGAATGATTAATGCAAGCATTTCAGACCTATGGGAAAATACAAGTCGTGTTGACACTAGAATTAGCAAACATCATGTACGATACTTGTAGCCTTCAGGGACAAGAACGTGTTTTCATTGCGGTAGTGCAGCTCATCTCCAACCGAATTATTTATATTGCAGAGCGATACTTCTGAGAATATCCTGCAGAAAGGAGTTATCCTTACACGGAGAATTGGCAGTGCAAGCTGGTTGCGATTTTATTACTTTACGCGAATACTGAACAGGGTCAGTAGGGAGGAACCTCATGTTACTGATGTGAAGGTTCCGGATAAGTTTTTTTTTTTTTTTAATGTTACTTGTAATTTTTTTCTCTCTTTCACAATAAATACTTTATTCTTAATACTATTAATATTTTTCTCTATTTTAATCGAATTAATGTTATTTTTGTACAGGTTAGGTTAGTTCAGTAAATTTAATAAAAAAATAATAAAACATAAAAAAGTAATATTACTCCATATTAACACTTTTTCTACACTATTCTTAATCCTATAAATGCTACTTTTTCATGCGTTAGGTTAGTTTAGTTTAAGTTTAACAAAATATAATAGAACAAAACAAAATAATATTATTTAATTTTTTTTTTTTTATCTTCATAATTTTTCTGCCTCATTCAATCGAATAAATGTTACTTTTTCAGCTGGTTCAGTTTAAGTTTAATAAAAAACATAGTAGAACATATATATGTTATTTTACTTCATAATAACAGCGCTTTCATACGAAACGAAGGTATCTGCTGACTGCAATCCCGAACAGTACGGCTGGTTTTTTTCGCTATGGTTGGGCTTGGAGCCTTGGTTGCGTTTACGCCAGAAAGGCAGTGTAATTCACTTCAAGAGTACTGAAAGCAACAAACAAGTAAGAGCAACGATGAGGTAAAAGTTGAGGCTACTCCTGCGTCAGATGCCTCAGTATCAACAGAGATGGGTGTCGTGGATGTACCTTCAGATTCCTCCCATTAGATAAGAGTTAAAAAATGATCCCGATAGTTGTTTGGTGCGGAAAGTGAAACAGCACCCCGTGATTATTATTACTTATTTGTGTATTTATTTAGGACGCTATTTAACATCTCAAGTCATCAGCGTTCCATTCAATTCAGGGGGTGAAACGACCGACAAATTTTGCTCAAAAATCTCTTCTTTCAGGCTTGAGGTTCTTTTACATGCCGTGAATGACCCCACGGCTTTACTTTCCTTCCGAAGGGCACCCTGTGATAAACAACTTGCAAAGAACCGAAGGCAAAAGCGGCAATGTTGCGCTTCCGCGGCAAAGGGGAAGAATTATATTCTGAAACCTGAAATAAACAAAGAACAACCTCGATCAGTGAGCATAGTTTAATAAAATAACTCTACAGCGATTCCATTTAGCAACAAGGCGGTGCTATGACCCCTTATGTGGCATCCGAAATTGAACTTGCAGAGAAAACGGAAAAGGGGCATGCAGCAGATACCGAAGCGGTACAAACTGAAGATCAGAAGGTAACCAAAACTATTAAAGGGTCCAGTAAACACAGAATTCATACTAGCTGGATGAGAGAAAATCAGCAAGCAACCCCCCTCCCCGTTCCGCAATTTTCTTAATGCCGTGTGTAAATTTTCTTCCATGTTCTCCGTGTATTGCCATCGAATTGACTTGGACCGTCACCACTCTTAATTCATTGTCATTGAAATTGAAAATGATGCAAAAAAATTTTATATATTCATAATATTAATATTTTATAGTTCCAGTAGTTAGGCATGTCTTCACAGAAATCTTTTAGAGCTTGATGCAGAAACTTACGAATACAAGACTTAAGGAAAAAAGTCCATCATTTAGGAGATGCGTAAACTAAGCGAATTCCTCAGTAAGTGCAATTTATGAAGATTATCAGAGCATTAGAGCTGGGAAGTTACCTGCTCAGTTTACAGAATATAGAAGCAAACAGTAACTCATGTATCTACTATCAGAAAAGAATTATAAACGTACGGCTAGAATGGCTTTTAAATTTTGCTTTTCAGGCATATTCCCATTTCCCTGATTTTCAGAAACTATTTTACTTATTTTATTTAAATGGCATATACCGAGTTTTGCTGCGAAAAAGCAAACATTGGTGCCGCTAAATTATTTTTTAATTTGGGATTTCAGGTAAACTCTCACTCCTAATAATCTTCTAGCAGTAAAGAAACAACAGGCTCGTAAGCACAAAAAAGCTTTGATAACGTAAATCGGTACATACGGTTAAAATGCCCATTGTTCTGTACAGCAAAGCGGAACGTTTGAGGTTTTTAGCACTGTGGGAGTCGTAGGGTGGAGACTAATTCCGCTGATTTTCGGAAACCATTTTTATTATTTTATTTCAATTGTATACATCGAGTTTTGTTTAGAAGAAAGAAGCATTGCTGCCACTAGCGCGATTTTTACATTTTCGTGCTAGGTTAACCCCCACTCCTAATGATCCAATTTTGCTATTTAACGAACTTGTTTGTTAAATGATCATTATTATACATTATCAAATTCTACTAAATCATTTGGTAGCTAACATTAACTTATTGGTTTTTAATTCATTTTTTAATTATGTATTTTGCAACGAAAGTGAAAGATTGATTCTGCTTTCAGTATCACATAAATTGTTTCCTTAGTATTTTCGCAACAAAATATTACATTGATGACGGTATTTTATCAAAAAAATTACTATACTATAGTAACTAGTGTCATATAAAATAACATTTTGCGGAGTTTTGTTGAAAAATAATTGCGGCCGCTAGAGTGTTAAAATATACACATACACACACGCGCGCACACACACAACCACGCCACACATACATGCACCGCTTTAAGTAAACCCCCACTTCCATCAATTTTGCTGGCTAACGAGCTCGATGAATCTTCTTCTTCCTCTTCTTTTTTATTGATTGTTATATGCCGAGTTTCGTTGAGGAAAAAAAATTGGCAGCAGCTAGGATGTTAATAGATGTGTGTGTGTGTGTGTGTGTGTGTGTGTGTGTGTGCGTGCAACACACATAGAGGGTGCCAAAATATTTACACACATCAGGCAAAGAAAAAATGTGTTAACATAACAAAACTAAATTCAAACAAACAATAATTGATGAACACTAATCATATTAGACTTTTACAGTTGCTTATGCAAAAGTCTTCGGTTGCAAACTTTCAACTTTGATATTTTAATAATACGACGTACGCTGGTTCTGCTAATCCCAGTCTCACGAGCACATTGCTTTGTAGATTTCTGCGGCGAGTGCTCAAAACGTTCCGAAACCATAGCCGAGGATATGGGGCTTGTTGCTGTGCGAGGTCTCCCAGATCTGCCCTTGTGAACATCGCATACGGTACCATGAGTCTCAAATTTGTCTGGAATGCGTGCAATTGTTACTCGCGTTGGCGGTTCTGTTCTTTACACACTCAAAGGGGAAGAATTATATTATAATGGCCAAATTACTAGGATAATTGTTAAATATCATCCTTTAGATTGCGCGTTATAAAGTACCCGACGCACAAGTGTAGTCACTTGTTTGTGACGATTCTATAAACCAACTAATATTAACATTTTCTACAAAATAGATAAAGCTGAAATACGAGCTGTGATATAGTACTTTGTTTTCGATTTAACACCCACAAACAGAAATACAAATGGAATTCGATTTCACAATATAGGAATCCTTCCCTTCGTTTTCAACGGTTAAAAGTTGTCTTACACTCATTCAAGATGACGAGCGCTCAGGATGCCTCAAAACTGCCACTACCGACGAGATTGTGACAAAACTTCACAGTGCCATACTCAATGACCGCAGTGAAGGTACAGGAATTGACTGACATTGCAAAGACCTGGATAGGGAGTGCACTACATTTTACATCAAGTTTTGGGTATGGGAAAGCTTTCCGCTCGATGAGTGCCGCGTTGTTAACAATGGACCAAAAACACACTGGAATGAACTTTTCGCAAGAGTGTTTAGATTTGTTTAAAAACAATTCCAATGAGTTTTCGGACATTTCTTAACAGTGGATGAAACATGGAATCATCACTATACGCCAGAAGCGAAGGAGCAGCCCAAATAGTGGATGACAAAACAGGCGAAAGTGCACCTAAGAAAGCAAATACGGTTCTATCTGCAGGAAACTACGGTTTTTCTGGGATTCTCGTAGTGTGGTGCTCGTAGATTATCCCCAGAAGGGCAGAATCATTCTCGTAGTGTGGTGCTCGTAGATTATCCCCAGAAGGGCAGAATCATCACCAGGGAGTATTACCCTTCACTTTTGGGCCAAGGATGCTATTCGGGCTAAACGTTCATACCTTGAGGAAAAAGAAATTCTCTTTCAACATTTATTTTTCACTTTTGGACAAATGTTATTTTATTGAGGGTATTAAAAAGCTTGAGAGTCGTTGGACTAAATATATTGATTTATAAGGTGACTATGTTGAAACAAACAAAGAATATATTTTCAAAGAATGAACTAATGGTATTTAAAGAAGCTGTGAATGCAACCTAAATTAGGAAGAATTAATAGAACTAGGTAAAACGTGGACAGTAATAATAAGAATAGAATAGTATTGCTTAAGTTGTCCTAAAAATCGATGTAGAGAAAATTCATAACAGCTGTAACACATTAAATGTTTACATTTATTTAACCGGTAATTACAATGGTGATGATGAAATACTCTTAAGTTTTTGATTGTTGTTAAAGCACAAACATGCAGTCATGAATAAAATTAATTTGGAGTAACATAAAAATGTAGGTCTTTAGAGCATATTGCATTATTTAAAATACTATGATCCTCTACTATGATCCCTTGTCCAAAAGAAAATAAACGGATGGCAGGCGTAAACATGGCGAAGCACCGCCTCTAAAGGCCAAGGCCACTCAGTAAACCAAGAACATCATGGCCACAATATTTTGGTACTGTAAAGGAATACTCTTCATTGACTTCAAGGAGAGGAACACCACAGTAAATGCCTCCTGCACAGACTACGTGCTTCCACCAAAGAGAAAAGGCGAGGAAAGCTAAGTGATGGTGTGCGCCTTCTTCAAGACAACGCGCCTGTGCACACATCTCTTGTTGCAAAGGGAGCTGTGAAGAAATGTGGGATTCAAGGAGATCGATCATCCACCCTACAGCACAGATCTAGCTCCCAATGACTGTTTATTTCCTCTTCTCAAAACTGAAGAAGGACCTTCGTGGAAGGAAATTTAAGTGTGACGAAGAAATGATGGATGCTGTTTATGCCCATTTTGCAGATAAGATTTCTGACTGTTTTGGGGGGGGGGGTTGAAATGTTAATTCAAAAAGGTCAGAAGTGTTTTGCAATAAAGGGTAACTATATTAAAAAATGAAATACAGTTTTTGTCTTTATTATTTGTTCAAAATGTTTAGGCCGGAAACTTATTGACCTATCCTCGTGTTTATATGTGTTTTCTATTTACTTAGAACAATGTTAATTAGGTACTGCGGATTTAATACTTACACCGTTAAGAACTGGATGTTCCGCTCTAAGATAACATGTCCATATTGTCACGAGAACACGAGACTGGAGTTTTGTTCGGATGAAAATCAATAGGAAGACAGTCAAGAACCTCCATTACATAATATCTGAGGGAAGAGTTCCGCGTTTCCACTGGTGGAGAGTGGGGGTGCAAGAGGAAGCCGTAGGAGAGCACTTTACCTCAGCATCGACGTATGGCCTGTATCCAGCCGCATTCCGTGACTAGGGCTGCTATAGATATTACAAAAAGAATATGACAATAAATTACAATTTATATTAGAATATGAAACAATTGGTTTTGACATGATCATCACTGAAACTCAACTTGAAAAATTCCAAATGGTTTCACCAGAACTGACGCATCGAAATTTCCTTTTCTTACATTTTGAGCCACATCCTGTGATTACTGAACAAAAGGGAAGTATAAAATGCTAGTAACAAATATCGTCATACGAATTTTTAATTTCCAAATGCTGAAATACTGCATAACGTAGAATGTCTTAGTAGTAAATATTATTATTACACACGTTTAACGCGACGATATGATAGCTCAACTGATAATATATAATAGCGTAGAATTATTTCTTTCCAGTCCGTGCAAATTTTTATGTCTTTTTTTTTTTTTTTTTTTTTTAAGTTGTTGCTATTTCCATTTAGTTTTTGTAGATGGCATTATTTCGCATTATATGAAATATAAAAAAAAAAAAATGTAAAATATAAACAATGAAAAATACAGTATTTCTTAGTAATAAAATGTGGGGTCTACAGAATATGTATTATTTCATATAAAACATGGCGATAACATAACAAGCATTAGTCAGTCTTTATAACATAAATAAATAAACAGAAGAAAGCTTTTACGTATTTTCAGCTGTTATTCTAACACCAAGTAAAGCGCTTGTAATAGTGTTTAGTACTAAACTATTCCGCATTATGTAGTGTTACCAAATTGTGCAATTGTAAATTTGTCGGGTGATATTTCGTCACCAACATTTTCTTTACCTATTTTGTCCATTAGTCACAGGATGTGGTCCTGTGCGCGAATTCCGGGACAGTCTGTATATACATCTAACATTTTACATTCATCTGAAATATGTTCCATATTGTTTGAAAGTTATAATTTTTTAAAATCGTACCTACGTTTTGGCGGTTTTAGAACACAGATAGGTGATTACAGGCATTTATTAATGATTAAAATAAGCAGGCAAAAAGGCATTTAAAATACTGAAAATAGAAAGTAATATAATTAAAAGAAGTATTTATTAAAAGTGAAAACAGAGTGTAATATCACTCATTACTAATGAAATATGTATTTAAAATAATAATAATAATAATAATAATAATAATAATAATAATAATAATAATAATAATAATAAATCACATAATTAAAGTAGTTAAATTTACTTTTCTTGGTTACAAGCAACAACAAGATGTTTTTTCAAAGTACCAAAGATGCGCAGTGATTTCTGGTCGAGTTCATTTTCTGTTTATGCTTTTACAGAATAATCAGGTTAGTATCTCTCTTATTTTCATACTGAACACATTGTAGGGACGGTTTATTGCACTGCTGTACCGCTCTCATCTTTCTCGTTTGCAATTGTTTGTTACAGTTTTGCAGTTGAGAAGTTGCCCACACCACAACTAGAATTGTCTCGCGCAGATCGTCACAAGGTCATTCGCCAGGACTATTCAAACGTACAATACTTTCCTCGTTCTCTCCGATTCCTAGTATTCATATGCCCGAGGTAATCGTTCATTCTTTTCACTAATGAAGGTTCTGTTATTTAAAGAGCATAAGTGAATGGATTGAGGATAAAAAAATTGACTGCTTGAAAAGAAATAAATATTTAAGAAGAATCTCAATATTTATTTTTGTGAGTTGAACACGCGATTTAATTTGTATAGCTTTTTTCACTTCGATATGTTAATATTCTTTATCTGCTTTTTAAAATGCGAAAATAATCTCAGGAAAAATCCATAACAATCCAAAACAGGCAAAAGAAGGTTTTAAAACTTAAAATAGGCAATAGAAGCCAAAATAGGCAAAAAAGACAAAATAAAAACTGACCCCACAGATCTCAAACTTACGGAAACATGTTCATTTCTATCTGACTCTTAAATATATCCACCCAGAGAAAACCTAAATTTACGGACTCTGTTTACTACACAATTTTAATGTCGCCCAACTTCTGTGTCTCATAGCGACCATTTATAATACAAAATCAGTAACAAAAACAATAGACGAAATGTTGTAACTGACTTCGTGTGTATAAATTATCTTTCAATTACATTGGTTTTTTTTCTTCTTCTTTTCGAATTATGGATGTTAGAGCTGAAATAACACAAGCATTATAAAAATTAATCAGTTCATTAGTGTTGCTTATAAACATGTGTATATTAAAGAAGCGCAATGTACTGTTGTTTCAAATAACTTATGTAAATAAACGTATGTTAGGTTAGTTTTAGCAGCGAATGTTATTACGTTTGCACTCTTATCGCGACAGCCTATCTATAAAAAAAACAATAACAAATAGTCATCATAGTTATCGTCTTCTTTAGCATAGTTTAGGTCTTTTGACTCGCTGCAGCTCCAGCATCTAATAATCCATTGTTTGTTCCGCCGTTTTTTGGGTCTACCAACTGATTTTATCCTTTTCGTTTGCATCGTGCTTATACTAAACCCTGCCACTGATGCTGACTTCATTACGGAGCCAATTAAAAAATCTGGAAAAGAACAAAATTAATTTGTATAATTTCGTTCTTTTCCAGGTTTTCCTCGGTCCTCATAAGTGATAAATGTCAGGGAGGTACACTAAACTTAGGCCTGGAGTTTTTCCTTCCATAAAAATTTTCTTTCCGTGTCCAACGCCTGTGGTGCTTCAGTAGTAAAAACGGGCGTTAAACACCATTAAAAATATCGTTGTTTTCAGCAGTGACTTATAATACTTTGTCTGATTATGTAAATAGTACATAATCCATATATTGATTAAGGTTTTAGAATGGAATCGGGAAATTAATGCAAGTATAAAGCTGGCAGACCTTTCATGTTACATAAGAATAGAAATGAAAGGCGAACGAACACCTGGCATTCAAAGCTACCAGTAATGGGATTTTTCGGGCGTTGGCGAGCATGGTTTTTCCGCTGTGTATGGCTAAATTTTCGCGCCCTACCAGAACGTTTTATACGAACTGGCCAATCAGCTGTGAGCATTTTAAATGTTTGAAGCCTGGCGATGCTCCTGAACGTAGGTGTGCAGGCCCCGGAGGCTTAGTGTCGACATGTGTTGTATATAAAGGGACAATTGACCCAGTTTCAAACATTCTAAAATATTAATTTTCTACAAGCATTCTAAGGATAGGCACTTGGCACTCTTGAAAGGTCTTCACAGACGCTTAGACATTCTTCATTCACTCTTGGTCATCCACGGGCATTCAGTCAGGCGCGGAGATTTGTGATCAGGGGCGTAACGTATATATCATGCAAGGGGAATGCATAGCGGGGTGATACTAAGGTCAAATCCTTGAGTAATAAACAAGTGATAATTGCAAGTTTTAATGCATAGGAGAAACTCCTACGGTAGATCAATGCTCAGCAAAGCCTTGCCACATCGTGTGTATCAGCTGATGAAGTGATTGTTAACACACCCCGGAAGCTCGCGGTCATCATAAGTACTTAGCTTGCCAGGGCGCCGGGTCATTTAACTACTAGTCCAAGGGATACAGAGCATTTATATCTCGATAGGAACAATAGCTTTTCTGTAACGTGGAACCAGGTTAATAAATACACTTGCCTCACCGCATACCTTATTGTTTATTATTGAGAACGAACTTCCTGTCCCCTCCCGTTGTATGAAGACAATGAAGACCGTGAAAGCAACGACTGTCTGCTATGCCCACGCAACAACTAGTGACGCCGAGATCTGGACCACTCTCGTCGGAGATCCCCACGGAAATCCAAATCCTACAACAACACTTTCATTATATAAGCTGCGTATTACACGCGTTAAATGCAGTGGTGTTCCTCTTATTTTATTTAATTTTTTCTTATCATAACTTTTTTCATAATTTATAATTATTAAACATCATTTGTTTATTATATTCGTTATATTTTTCTATAATTCGTTACCTTACAAATACATCATCCGTCATGATCTACCCTTCCTAAATACCATGTTCTTCAATTAGAATACTTTCTGCAATTGTTCTTAGTATAATTATTATATTTTACAATAAACTAGTATGCACTGCTCAAAACACTAATTTCTGTAATTACATGGGTCTTCTCTCTCTCTCAATACATATTAATTTTTTTGACTGCAATCTTCCATTTTTACCGGAAACTTCTATCGCCATCTTGTCAATTTTGGCTATGGTGAGGGAGTTGACTTCACAAGCAAGTACCCAGCCTGAAGGACTAGGGAGCTGAATTTAGAAGTCATTCTCACAATCTACGACAGCAAAGCCAGTCTGCTTAATTAGGCCTTCTGTTTCATGGTAGGTATTTTAGTTTCCCCTTCATTCTATATCTTGGGAGACAATTTCCCCATAGAGATCTAAAAATATCAACGAGAGATATTAAAAATGCAATGATACGATTTGGGATGATATTTTAACAAAACACTTAAAATGGAACTAATGAATGGGACTAGGCTTCTCAAAAGTGTACTAGAGAGCGTGCCAGTAAGAAAAAAGAAAAGAGGAAGACTTGAACATAATGGTTTACTGGTATAACAGCAGAATTGAGTTGATTTGAGGGGAGCGAAAATGGGCATTCGGAAGATGTCAAAGATATTAAAATATGAGAACCGAATGCCAGCTATACGCTGACAATGACCTATGACAATTACTAAAATGGAAATCTTATAAAAAGGAAGATATTATCAAGCAATTTTGATCCATTAGATTTCTGACATTTTCAAAAAAAAATCAATGCGCACTACTGACAAACCTTGGTGCAGTTTAATCATTGATTTACTTGATTAATGTTTAAAAATGTAAATATATACATTTTTTTTTTTTTTGCTAACTATAAGGGAATAACAATTATGCTCTTTTGCCTTTCAGTCACTCACAATAATGGTGATGTGGTTTCATTGAAGTCACAGAGTCTCTATGGTGAATCAAAAAATGGAGTAAAAGTGCTAGGAATACCATTGATATTTTTCTGCAAAAAGTTTGTTACTGATAGTGTTAAATTTTTTAGGGAAGGTCTCATTACCAGCTTACCATTTGCAGAAAAATATTCCTTTTTCTACACATTTTCAAACGAACATAGAAGGGAAAAAAAACCAATAAATTGTGTTAAGTTTTTGGTGCCGAAATCTGTACTTGTTTCTATATGCGAAATGTTGAAATACAAAGCATGGGTTTATTAAAGAATATAATATAATATTATAATAATAATAATAATAATAATAATAATAATAATAATAAATCCTAAAGCCAGTTTTATTTTCAGTTTCAATGAAATGGATATCACAATTAAGAAAATCTGCAATAAAACTTGATGGCCCTTAATTGCACGCACCAAGCATGCATCCTCACAAGTGCAGTACATGTTGTTAACACTATTATGGATTGTTAATGCACTCAAGTACTTTCTTTTCCCTAAAGACATAATCTGTACACCGCCGAAAAAGAATTTTTCACAAACATAAAACTCAAAGAACATACCATTACGAATTTTTATATACTCTGTTGTTATATTGTATTACGTAATTATTCTTTCCTTCCCTTTCCTTTTTACCCTCCTAGTAAGTTGAAGTTTCCTCCAACATAGCGATTACTGTTCATTGGTTTGAGCAAGTTATTCATGGTTGCGACACGTATCGTCAGCCTGCTTGACTTTCAAGCTCGATTTAGCGCAGCCTTAGTCAATCCCTACAGTTACTATGGACCCCAAGGATCTGTTTGCTTCGTTGAGGAATTCTTTTCTTAAGTGCAGTAATTATGGTATTCATTTTGTTTATTTATTTATAATTATTTTTCAATCCAGGCATTTTTAAGAAAGCAAATAAGAAATTGTTGTCTTTAAGAGTAAAATTGAAGATTATCCACTGGGAAATTATTGTAAATCTGGGTATTGTTTGGTACTGCCTTATTCTGAAGAATGTCAAATATAGAATTCTTCTTCCCATTATGGTTGAATCCATTGAAATTTTGTTAGGCTTACTTCTTCAATTTTGTGTAATAATTTGGTAAAAACAGATAATAATTTGGGCTTTTGTGTAAACGTGGGGAAAATCCCTGTGGTATACTCTCTAAGTTGATGAATTATTATTATTATTATTATTATTATTATTATTATTATTATTATTATTATTATTATTATTATTATTATTATTATTATTATTATTATCATCATCATCATCATAATCATCATCATCAATATCATTATTTTATAATTATATTTTGTCGTATTTTGAGAGTAAATTTTCTTGTGCAACTTATATTGTCCTGTTCCTTCGTAAATGTGATGTAAACTGTAATTATGCTTTGGTTTTAATGTGTTAACTTTAAATTGTATAAAGGGAAATATTTCATGTTCTTGCTCACTGAAACCCTCTTTTAATGTGAGCCTTTTCATTCTTATATTTGAACATAAAATTAATTTTTAAAGGAGTGCATTCATGAAATTGCAATTTGTGGATGCTTGTCTAATTATCGTGCTTATTCTATAAGCTAACCGGCGATTAAAAGAATGCCTGAGGGACAAAGGCGTCAGATCGCAATCTACGGCATTGTCACGTTTCTTACCTAAGTGTTTTGACCAAGTGTTTATGCTACTGTTTCTGTTATCAGTAATAAACGTTCATCTAGTGATCTAGTGGAAACCATAATTGCCTCTTAGACCCAAGATCGCGGGTTCAATCTCGACCAGAATCGATGGATATTTTGGGGGCGTAAAAATCCTAAATATGGCTTCCTTCGGAAGGGAAGTAAAGCCATGAGTCCCATGCCGTACATTTCCAGCATGAAAATAAACCTCAAGCCTGAAAGAAGAGGTCTCTGAGCAAAATTTGTCGGCAGTTTCACTCCCTGATTGAGTGGGACGCTGATGACCTGAGATGTTAAAGAGCGTCCATATTTTAAAAAAGAAAGAAAGAAAAAACGACGACAAGTCTGGATTCTAGATCTGGAATGAATCCATTCAATCTTGTGAGGTTAACTGGGGAATTGCCTGATATAGAAGTAGCATCTATTCGACCTCAGAAACCGTGTGATGGTGCCTGGCAGGATGCGATGTGTTGATCAAATGCCAACCTGCAGCAACTGCCTGCCATCTGCCAAAGAAGTAGACGGAAGCAGCGGAAGCAACGGTCGCGACCGGCCTTGGCCCTCCATGGGACTGGTGTATTAGATATATCCATTTAAAACACACAGATAATTTCACACTTATTGCCTGTTTAGTGTGTTACAGAGTATACTCAGTACTTTATAAGGGTTGTCCCAAAATTAGAACGAAATTTTTTGAGTTGAGTTGCACAACGTTATTTAAGGAACCCGTGAACTGCGATATTTCGTTTCTGTGCAACAAGGTGTTGTATCATTAATGCTTTCCCGTACTTTGTTTTCTCCTTCAGTTCAGTGTCGCAGTTTACATGAACTTGTTTATTCCCCAAGTTCGGTGTTATATGTACTTCCAGGCAGTGTAGTGGCTTATTTGTTCTCAGTATCGGTCTACCAACTCAGTTTGTTCACTTCTACGGAACATTATCAACGGAATTAGTTGACGGACATGCATTTGGCATACGGAGCGACTTACGGTTGTGATGTGCGGCTCAGAGGCACTACCGGGAACAGTTTCCAAACCAATGAGTTCCACATATGCCACCTATGCCAGCATTGATCACAAGACTAGGTGAACTGGGCGCATTAGACAATAAGCTGAGGGCCAAGGATGGAAGCGATCTGGACGACCCATGGCCGAGGAAACAGTACTGAGGCGTATAGAGGACAATTCTTCTACGAGTTTTAATTTTCGAAATGTGAAAAAGTATTCGAAATTCTCTAATCCAACGCTCATAATTTTTGTGTTGTTTAAAATATTTTATTTTTAAAAATTATAAAAACAATTAGCCAGAACTAAGTTACTTTGCTAGATTTAAGAAAGATTTTGAAAAATGAAAGAGACAAAAGCTGAAATGAGAATAGAGGCTATGAATTTTAATGCAATAGAAACGGTTTTGAAAAGAATAACAAAAGAATAACAGAAAGAATGGTACCTAATTTAACAACATATTTCTTCTTCTTCTTCTTCTTCTTCCTTCGCTGTATTTATCTTCCTCCATTTGTAGCATTTACATCCCCTGTGACTTGTATGCCAAAGTCCAGGTCCAACTAACTAATCTAGAGAGAGCACATAGAGTACACTTGCATACTGAGGGCTTTTATGAATGGATGTCAATCTTATGTCAGGAGCGACTCGATGCAGACATGGGCAAAGAGATGGAATGAAGATAAATCCAAGACAGAAAGTACTAACTTGGCATTGGATGTTTCCCAAAATAGACAGAGAAAACTACGGAAATGGCAGAATTTGAACCTAGAGCCTACCGAACATGAGTCCCAAGTGTTACCGGCTGAACTAATTCGCTCAGAAATATGTACTATTCAATAAAATAAAATATTGAAATCTGGAAAGGGGTCCACCCAGCCTCGTGAGAATAAATGGGAAGCTCCCATGCAATACTGCCCTCTATCAATGATGTCGTAAGACGGAGGTAGAGGAAGCAGAGGTCGCAGCGGCAGACCAAGGTTCACCCAAGGCTGTAGTCCAAATAAGAAGTCCTTTATGAATATTGATTTGGGGAGTCCCTTAATGTAGATAGTCGAACTCATATTAATTTCACGATAAAAAAAATACATGAACGAAATATTGCTTGATAAAATGCTCATTAATGTTGCATAAATGTTGACTGTTTTTAGCGCAACTCTAGGCAATTCCACAACTGCACTTTTCTGTGACAGTATATACGAATGCAGCTAAACCGTTTAATTATGCCTTAAAGACTTGCTCTACATATTATACCCATAGTTTGTCTACTTCAAATATAGTTTAATCATTTTAGCGTAATTATTTGTCCTAAAAATGTGCAGAAATGTCCTATCATTCTGAAACTCGGTTTTTCCTGTCATAATTCATGCACAATGTTCAAGTCCATTATTTTGAAGGTAGCATCTAGATAAATGTCAATAGCCTACAGCACAAGATCAAGACACAGGTTTCTGAGAAATGTTGGAAATTACTCTCAGAAAACAATAAACAGGTCTCTTTTCTCTTTCTCGAGCTATAGAGGAACTTTGCTGCCCTAAGTGGGAATTCATATAGATCCAAACGCCCGGAATTGAATTCAAGAAATGGACATCGTCCAGTAATAAAATTAGCCTTACCTTAAACAAAAATAGTCTGTCCTGGTGTGTAGTGGGGTAACCATACTTGCCTCCTAAACCCAAGATCGCGGGTTCAATACCGGCCAGGATCGATGGATTTTTTTTCGGGCGTAAAAACCCTAAGTACGGCTTCCTTCGGAAGGGAAGTAAAGCCGTGGGTCCCATGTCGTAGATTTACGGCACGAAAAATAACCTCAAGCCTGAAAAAAAAAGAGGCCTCTGAGGAAAATTTGTCGGCCATTTCACGCCCGGAATTGAATGGAACGTTGATGATCTGAGATGTTAAGGAAGGTCCGTAAATAAAACGAATCAATTAAATATAAATGAACATAAAAGGGGATAACACGGTACAGTTCACAGTTCACAGAGAGAGTCCTGGTTTTTCCTTATAATATTTATTCTTTAATACTAATGGGGCAAGAATGCTCTCTTAGCAAATTCTAAGGAGTATTACGACATTTGATTGCAAGTGGATAAGTTTTCCGATGTTACTGGGTATTTATATTAAACTATTCAGCAATGACTATAGTTAAGTAGAATTCATTTTCAGGGTATGCAGGCGGTGATCTATAGCAGCTTTGTAACGTTTCGATTATTTCTAAGGCGATTACCTTCAGTGGTGCTGTCAGGCATCTCTGTAGTGAGTGCCAGTGGTTCGAATTAGATTCATCTATGAAATTCTTTTTCTGTAAGAACTACTGAGGGTGCCAAAAAATGTATACACATTTTCACAACAGACAAATAAGTTGGGCCTAAAAACAACAGTACTGTGTAGTATGGTGTTCTGTAAACAGATGTGACTCACATTACGTTATGCTAGCGTTGCTACAACAAAATGGAACCAAGATTATCGTTTGAACAGTGGAAAGCAAGTTTGAAGTGGTATTGGAAATCCGAGAATGTTGTTGAAGTTCAAAGGCAATGGAGACGTGTGTACAGAACAGAAACGCCGTTGAACTTCTACCAATGGGGAACTCTTAAGGATGTTGTATACCGTAGAAAACCGGCTACACTGGCAGCATTTCGGGAAGAAATTGAAACGGCATGTGCTACAATCGCTGAGGACACTTTCGCAAACGTTGCTCAATCAGTAGTTCAACGTACTCAGAAGTGTATCGACGCCGATGATGGGCATTATGAGCAACTGTTGTAACTGTAAAAGTCTAAGATGATTAGTGCTCATCTGTGAATTCAGTTTTGTTATGTTAATATAGTTTTTTCTTTGGTTGAAGTGCGTACACATTTTTTGGCACCCTCTGTGGACTGGGATCTCGGCAATCCTTTTCTTGAGTATAATGTAACAGACAAACAATTAGTATTTTTTTTTTCTCTCCTGTTAAATCAGTACATCACAAACAGAGCCCAGTAACAAATGCAAACAGCAAAGAATTAGTACTTATTAAATCAGAGATTTTTGCTTGTCATTGAGGGCGTTTCAGAAATACATATCTAACAGCAAATAATAAAATTAAGCTCTAAGTCATTAAAATATTTGGCGGCCGTAGCATGCGTGTGGCTCCCAAGCGACAATTCAAGCAGCAGCCGATAAAATACTTCCTTAAACATTGGAAGTACAAACGGATTGTGATCACTCCTCTTAAGCTGTTCAGTTGAAGTTCTGGTAATTTCATGTTCATTCAGAAATCAACTGAATTAACTCACTCTTTGAACAAGACCATTTTCTTAAGAAGCACGAACAGTGTTACTTGTGTAGTTTAACTTTAGTAACGTGTATTTCTTGCAAAAGATAGAGGAACGTTTGTCTGTTATGCAAATTTAGCTACTGAATGGCTCTGAGACTTCATCTAACTTTTCCATTGTTAAAACCGTTCATCTTCGGGAAGGAGTTTTGTCCAGTACTGTATAAGTCTTTCGAATTTATTCATTAGTATATGTGTAGCACATCTTGCAAGGGGCACTGCATTGAGAAAGTTTTAATATCTATCCAAACCAAAGAAGCAAAACTATTTTAAAGCAACTTTTGCAAGGAAAATTTCCTTTCTTCACTATTTTAAACATGTTGCATTCCCGTCTCACGCGGCGTGAGTCTTGTGTTCTTGAGTAATCTAAAAGTATGGATGGCTTCAGTGTCAATAGGAATGGAAAAGAACGCGTGATGCAGATCGGTCATTGCAGTGGCATTCATAGGACACATATGTCGTATGTATGACAACCACATGATTTAGTGACATTTTATCTTATGCTAAAACTCTTTCTGTGTTTACAGTAGAAACCGTTTTGTGTTCATTCTAGTTCAACCATGATCATTTAGATCAATTAAATGCTCCTTCCTTCTAGACTATAGAATGTGTTGTTTACACTCGTACACTGCATTAAAAATCTTGAAATATCGCATATTAAGTTGAAAATGATGTTAACAAAAACTTATTCCTTCTATGACCGAAATTATACCAAAATCTTCTGCGAAAAAAACATATACACATGCGTCCTAGAATTTGTAGAACAGAAAAAATATAATTAAGGAAAAAAATATATTTTCCAACATAGCCATCTTATAAAATAATACAATTAATCCAATTACTTTCCAACTTTCTAATATCCTCAGTAAAATAAGAGTCGTCCAACTGTGAAAAGTAAGCGTCTGTTTCAGGTTCGACCTCATCTTTTGATGTGAATCTTAGTCCACCCAGTCATTTCATCAGGTTTGGGAACAAAAACTAATCGCTGGGAGCCAAATCCGGCGAATATGGCGCATTGGAAGCACTTGGAAACGAAGGTCTGCAGTTTTGCAGTAACAATTCCAGAGTGTGATCATCGTGATGAAAGAGAACTTTCTTTTCGCAAGGTGTGGACGTTTAGCCTGAATAGCATCCTTCAATTGATCCGGTAGTGAAGCACAATGTTCCCCAGTGAGCCTTTCTGGAGGCAATCTCACCGCACAACGATAATACCAGGAAATCTTAGCCATGACTTTACTTGCAGATGAAAGCGTTTGTGCTTTCTTTGGTGCACTTTCATTTTTGTCACCCATTGTTTGAACTGTTGCTAATGTTAAGAAACGTCCGAAGAACTCATTGGAATTGCTTTTAAATGTCTAAACTTCTTGCGAAATGTTCATTCGAGTTGCTTTTGTAGTACACTGTTAACAACGCGTCATCCTCGAGAGAAAAGCTTTCTCATGCCCAAATCATCGTGTAAAAAATAGTGCACACGGCATATTGAGGTTTTTGCAATATCAGCCAACTCAGGAACCTTAAACTGACTATCATTGAGTACGACATTGTGAATTTTTGTCGCTATTTTGTCGGTCGTAGCAGTTTCGGGACGCCCTGAGCGCTCATCATCTTGAATGGGTGTAGACGACACTTAAATCCAGCAGCCCGCTTTTTAACCTTCGAAAACGAGAGGAAGAATTCTTTAATGTGGAATCTAACTTCATTCATATTTCTATTGGGGTTAAACCCTTCAAAACCAAATACTTTATCGTAGCTCATATTTCAGGTTTATCCATTTTCTAGAAAATATTAACACTAGTTTGTTTACACGATCGTCACAAACAAGTGACTACACATACGCGCTTGAAACTTTACAGCGTACCATTTAAAGGATGATACTTAACAACTATCATATAATTTAGCCATCTTCACGAAATCTCTGAGTCAGGCCGAGAACTTTTAAAACACTCTCATAACATTTCAATATGCGGATCCTATAAAGAGTTTAACTAACTCTGTATTGTGTATATTTTATGAAACTGTATACTATTTAATATAAATCTTAACTCTCGTGTAGAGTTTATTAGAGATTGTCATTTTTAACATAGATTACAGCTACAGAAAACAAAATACATATTATAGTAGTAACTAAATCATTTTTATCTAGAATATTTACATAATGGTAACTTAAAGTATTTACATTTAGTATATTTACAAAACTAAATTAAACCAATTGGAAAAATTTAGCACTCTTATTTTGTGATTGCGCTAAGTTCTTCTCTGTATAGAAGGTGTGAGAAATGGGGTATCTTTTTAATACTAACCTGAACTTATTTATATTAGTATTCAGTTTTTTTATACATTTGTTTTCTGTTTGATAAGTATGATGCAATACATTGATGACTTTTCCTTTTAATACCATAAAGGTTATTTTTGATCAAGGTATCCTATGATTCAAATCTTTTGTTAGATCACAGGATCTTCCTATTGCGTTAAATTTACTGTCAAGGGATTTGAGAACTTGATTAGTTAACATCATTAATGGCATCATTAATTGACATGTTTTTTTAACGAATTCCGAGGTAAGTAGCTATTTCCTGAATTCAAACTGCTCCCTTGCTAAAATATTATGTTTATCTAGATGGTTGTATATTCATCAGAACATTTTGGAGAAAGCTGTTAGTAATGATACTGTTCGAAATTTCGATATTATGTTTTAACAATAGAATATTTTACGTCCCCGTTAGAAAGGAGAAGGCACATAATGTTACTTGAAGATTTGTTAATATTGTCATGCAATTTTTTTTAGCATTTTTGTGGTTATTTCGTCCTATCCTGATGAATTTTAAGGGATGTATTAATTTATTTACGTGGTATATTACAAAGAGTATTAAATAAATAATATTTTTAAATTAAACCTATATCAAAATAGATATTAAATATCCGTTTAAATTTCCACAATGAGGTAAGCTACATAATAATGAAATTGTGATAGATACACACGTGCAATAGGCTTTCCTCAGAGTTAGCCCATAAATTATTTATTGTGCAATAACTTGAAAGTAAACACTTACTGAACTGGACGAATATGACGCCATTTCATTATCTAGTAGTTCAACTGATGTGTGATCGCTGACGCATTACTTGCCACAGGTCAACAACCATACAAGGTCGCGCGATTTCTTTCAACGCAGGAGGACATTTCATAGTAAATTTGCATTTTCTCTGTGTATGGTGACAAAATTTCCAGGGGCGGTTCCTCCGATGCGTCCCTACTGAAATATAACTATACTGTGTAAGCCCAATAATAATATTTCTTGTACTAATTTGTAATGTAGATATCTTTTCACTCTGAAGCCATACGCAGGATTTTTAAGCCCGAAAAAATCCACCGGTCCAGGCTGGGATTGAACCCACGTTTATGAGGCAAGTATGGTTACCACTACACCACCAGGACCGACACATGGAAGCTTACAGGTTGTTGCAGCAGGCAACATGGTGATAATGTTCTACCACAATCCACAGCACTTCGATGGTTCAAGGAATTTAAGAAGGGCCGTTTTTGAACAGCAAAGCAAGGCAGTTAAGGTGCTCCAGCAACCAGTAAACGAAACCATGATGAACGCGTCATTCTTCTGAAGATCGATGAACAATAATTGACAAACTTGCAGACATGTTACACATTTCCCATGGTAGTACATTTTCAATTCTGCAAGATCACTTGAACATGAGATGCGTTTGAGAAAGGTGGCTCCTGAACAAAAAATGGTGCGAGTGAAAATGTGGGAACTTCGAATGTGTCCCCCATCCTCCATACTCCCCATGTGACTTTTATTTCTTCCCCTGTCTGAAAAAGGAGCTAAGTGGGAGCGTTTTGGTACTTTTGGGGCCATTTGAAAAAGACTGAGGCGGTTTTGAAGATGTCAAAAGATGACTTCCAGCACGTGTTCCAGGACTGGCAGGCGCGTTGGGCAAAGTGCATTCAACTCAACGGAGAATACTTTGAAAACACTACATCAATCTGGACCGGGCCTAGTGTATTTAAAAAAAAAAAAAAAAAAATCTGAGTTATTTTAAACTATCTCTCTTTAATTATTGCATCTTCCTCCGGCAAATTGATGCCGTGTTAATTGCCTATCGAGCAGTTTATTACTTCTGGATGCATATAGGGTACACACATTGAAGGGCTCACTTATTGGGTGATCAGTCCAATGTCAGAGCAGCTCAGAAGATATCACAAACACAGAAAGAGATGGAATGAAATGAAAGGCAAAACTGTGCTAGATAAATACTAATCGAGCATTTTCCCTTTATGAAACTAAAATGAGAAAAACCGTCGATAATCTCAGTCAAATTCATCGGCTCCAGAATTTGAACCTGGAACCTTTTGAACTCAAGTCCCACCATAACCACCTGAGCCAAGAAATAATGAGCTTTCCCTATTCTCGGTGTTCCGGCTGTTATTATGTCATTTTAAATGCAATTAAACATTAGTTTAATAAATCATATACAGTGTAAGAAAATTATTGTACGCATCACTTGTTCCGAATCGCCTATATTTCTTGTGTGTTTTCTTTCATTATGTTACCACCTTTCCTATGGTGTTTTTAAAATATTCTTGATATAAGCGATAGGAGATTGGGTTCCTAGCACTAAAGTTATTTACTCCCTAAAAACAACTTTAAACGATTTCTAGGTTGATTATGTCCACAGTAAAACAAGTGAAGGGTGACGGGGCAGTGGCTTCAGTACACACGTGGCGCAGGGGAGAGGGGTTTCATGTGAATCAGTGGTAGGCAATTCCGGAGCCGGAACGGTCGAGACTTTCTGGCGTCAGTTTCCATTCGGTCATCCGCGGCTGTTACCTGCCACACCGGAAGACTCTTTTGTATTTGTTGCTTCACTTTTCTTAGTAAAATCTCAGTCATTTTTTCTTTGTAAACGCTTTGGAAAGTTTGACTATTTGAAACCTCAGCATGTATCTGGCAAATTATACACTACCCTTTCTTATTCATAGCAAATGTTTACGTGCAATATGGCGCACATTTTTCTAAAATATACTAAAATATGTCGTGCATATATCTGAAAAAGAACTCCTGTAACAGAGGCAAGCGTTAGCGATTTCCAGTCTAAAACCGAACTAGTGAGCGCAAAAAGAAATTTGTGAAGCGTGTTGAATAACTTAAAGAGCTGTAGGCAGCCATTGTCTCTTGACGCTGCCACTTAATTTCGTCACGCAGTAGACAAAAACGCCATTGGCATTTTTTTCCTCCTCATTGTCCACTCGGTTTATAATCTCATATGAAAGTAGAGATAATACAATTCCCTTGCTAACAACCTACCTATTTATTTATCCTGGCAAGAGTTAAAGCCATGGGCCTTTCTCTTCCACTCTACCAGGTGAATACAACCAGCGAAATACAATACACAAAGTTATATAAAATATAAAATAACATCCAAATCGGGGATATTTACTGCATTTAATGTTATATATTTTAATGTAGATCCAAAGTTGATAAAGATAATGTTAGAAATCTACTTGTTTTTCAATAATTTTTCTCGAATGCAAAGGGGGAGAAAGCAGGGGGAGGAGAAGAAGAAAAAGGAGGAGAAGAAGAAGAAAAAGAAGAAGAAGAAGAAGAAGAAAAAGGAAAAGATCGGTTATTATTCCTAGAGTTCAGGAGATAACTAATTTACTTTTAAATTGCTTTATCTTCCGACAATTTCTGGCTTCAGGAGGAAGTTCCAGATTCAGGAAACTGACATGCTGAATGAGGTTGAGTAGAGATATGTTTTACGAGAGATGCACAGTATACGGACAGGTATATGAAGCAAAGGCGATGGTGGTACGGAGAATTTTTAACAGGAGCGTATGGGAATGGAAAGGCCTACGTTCTTTAAGAGGCAGCTATGATAGTGTCACATGATCAAATTTGCGATTCTTGAAAAAGAAACGAACATAGGCATTATGAGCGGGTTGTAATCTGTTGATTTGCCCCAGTATTCAAGGGAGACGCAAGTTAGGATGCCTGACGTCAGAGAGGAGGTTAAAGTCTGTGACTGCAATGCAGAGAATTATTGTTGTTTACATTGGAACGTTAGATAGAGTTCAGTGTCAACTGCACTGTATGGTCAATATTAAAGCAATTTCACAGGTCCATGGTAGAAAATGTTCCATTACTAATGATAAGTAAACTAAAGCAAGTGTACACTTAATAAAAAATGTGTGTAAAGCTCCTAAAGATGCTGTTTCGTGTATCTTAGTTCACTAAAATGCATCCATACTTTATAGACACCCTACTTATGGTAAGAAGAATTCTTAGTGACACAATGCTTACAGCTTTCACTGAATGAATGATGCCTTCTCGGGTTATTCATACTTATGGAGGTCGAGCTTTCGGCTCTCCGTTTGTTAGCGGTTTTTTTAACGCCCATTTTAACTACTGAGGCATCACAGGCGGTGGACACTGATGACACATGAGATGAAATATGAAATGGTTGATGCGTCGATGTAGTTGTTGGATATCTACCCGAGGGTCCCACTTCGTACCCCGGGTCTTTCATGGGTCCGGAGTCGCCCTTTATGCCCTCATAGTCATGGGAGAAAGCAGATGAAAAGAAAAGGTTCAGCTCATACGACAGTGTTTCATTAAACCCCTGGAAGTGTTTATTCGCGCGATAATTTGTTGACGGCCACCCGGTTCGTTCCTCTTTAACATTAACATAACGAGCTATATACGCTGCCCGAAAATGCATCTACCGCCCTAAAACTACATTGTGTGCCCCTTGTCTTTCACTTGCCTACACTGCTAACTTGAAATCTAGAAAATGCCTAAACTGTATTTGGAACTGCGTTCTAAAAATGTCCTCTGGAAATTGCCTTTTGGAAATACCTCGTCTTCCAATTATATACCAATTTCTAAGTGTCCCTATGTGTTCGAGAGAGCTCACAGGGTTCACAGAATAGCGCCCACTGATTACTGAGCCTTCAAAATATTCAAATATTATTGGTAAGCTCTTGTGCTCACTTGAGTACCCACTTTAAATTCATCAACTCTTTGATTTCTCTTGGAGAGTTCATGATCATTCGATGTTTATATGTCATCGCCGACACGTGCTCCTTTGGTATCTTTAACGAATTTCCGAGCATCTCCAGCAACTAAGAATACAAAAGACCTATTATTCGACTCATGCCAAACACCTGCATGCACTTAACTTTGTCACAATAGAAAGACTTATTGCTCGGGACATTATCAGAAAGTGAGAATACAAGAGATTATAATAGGCAGTCTTTCCCTTGTATCAAGAAGGTATGTGTCCAGATCGCCTAAATACATTTTTCTGCTACATGAAATCATTACTTAATTCATTTAGGTGAAGTATTTACATTTTGTTTATGCGAATAATTACATTCTTTTTACGCTGCTACCAAAACATGTATGCAGGAATATCCAGAACAGTTATGTTTTTAAGAAATTGTTATATAATATTTGTGTATGTGTTTGGATTCTTAGGGAAGGAGGATGAATTTTAACCACTTCATCTTTGTCAAGTACTGCCGTTTGTGCCTACGCCCGTAATGGAAGCATCTAAGGGAGAAAGGGATTAAGTCAGGGGGACATCAGGCTACCAGGATCCAGAAATTGTGAGACGCGTACATAGATGTTCCCAGATAAAACATCCCAACGTCGGTGGTGCCGTCCTTCCAAGGATTTCGAGCCTCTCAGAAGGACCGGTTCATACGGCACCGGGATAGAAATGTTTCCAAAGCGCAAGCCACAGTCACACCGCACACAGCCGACCTCTTTTGATATTTTCGATCGTGTAACAGAGCCAACGTAATGGAATGGGAGTAAATGGTAGAGTATTCCAGCATTAGCTGAAGGGACCAGAGGAAGTAGCGAAAAAAATTAATTGCAGTATGGGCGGCACTAAGAGATTTCAACCTCCCGAATGTAAGTTCAAAGCGTTGATAACTGAGGTACCCCGGTCGGTATGAAGAATTCTGCACATTCATTCACTTAGGATTACGTAACAAAATAAGCTACAGCTGTCATGCTTGCTCTATCGGGAGATGGCGCCCTTTCTCAGCTTCAATCTAGTAGTGTCATCATTACACCTTCTCTTAAATGTGTCTGTGTAATCATTTAAAAACCATCAAGAACTTATAATCAAAACATGAATTGGTATGTAAGTACCATTTGAATATTTTGGTATTTCATTAATTTCTCAGAATCAATACGTAATATGCTTCTTCTTTAGACATTCCCAAAGCTATAGAAGCGATACTATGATAAGTAACTTGTATCATTAACACCACCACATCTCTCACTTACAATTAATGAAAATAGATTGGAATTTCCTAAAATTTAATTATCATTATTCTTATTGTTTCATCTCTAGCAACTAATTTTGGAATAAACAGAAAGGCATAAATCCATTTTTAAGACCAATTTCAAATCCAATTTCCTTATTTTCGTTTTTTTTTAAATTGGCTACAGTTTAAGTAGGCAGAATTTCCCGCCTAAAATGTAATCCATTTCCCTAAAATAAGACAGTTGAATACGAATCAACAAAATAACCGAATTGTTGCCAGCGAGGCGTAAACAACAACACACCAAAACCGCTTCATAATTTGGCATAACCAATGAGAAGCAAACAACAACATCATCGATAATTCATCTCAATAATGGGCAAATATACATATGCTTAAAGAGTTTAAATCGTCGAATACATATACAAATAATCCTAAATTTAATCCTATATACTTTCAAAAGCACACGATGATCTTGTGGTAATCGATTGTTTATTTGCATTATAAATGTAGTTTGATGCGTACGATAGTTTAATGATGTTAGTTAGAGGATTAGAATGTCAACTTGCGCTTTTAAATGTAATGTTGAAATAACGATAGAGTTATTTTGCTGTTCGTTTTTTTTTTTTAAGTCTATTATACTAAGCTATATCAATAATTCATTGCTCTGTTCTTCACTAAGATTATACTAAAAACAAATTCCTTTTATTGAAAAGACATTTCATGATAATTGAACTAAAACCATTTTAACATCCATTAGGTTAATCTGCTAATGATACAATTTCTGAATTAAGAAATAAGCCTTTAAAAAGTTATAGATACTTTTATTGGAATCCCAAATTGCTTTCATTTTATACCTATTCTCTTTTTAAACACATCTTGTTAAACAAGGTGTGGAGATTTTTAAGCTTTTTAAATTACAATTCCTTGTCACATATTTTTCAAAATGGTTTTCCAGCCCGATGTTAGCTAGCTACGGAAAGCTGGTGTTTAACAGGTGTAGGCCATTAATAAGGCATTACCGCCTACCTAGCTGTGGAGTACTAGGAAGTTCGGCTGAAGAGCTGTAACAAAGATGAGTTTATTCTTGGAGCACGAATATCCCACACCCTGCATCATTCACGGTAGCGTGATGACCAGCAAAGAAAACCTTCCGTTTGATGGACTTGAGCAGAATACGTTATTTGATTCTGTTTTAAGGCGCGGTTTTCATTCTCTATTGCAGGCAGGGTCACGACTGCTTGAAGTCTGCGGCCTGCAGTAAACTATTTTAAAAGAGACAACGTCTGTAAATTTCCTTGACCGAGGAACCTCTTTAACTATATTTGAGTCGTCTAGTTTCAAAATCAGCTATACCAATTTATCTTTTTTTGTAGAAGAGAAACACAAAGATTTTTCAAGGAACATTTATTTTTTATTTGGTTAACATATAACTATAACATACACAATCAAATACTGGAATTTTAAGTTTGCTAACATTACTAATTTTTTGGGGGATAATATATTTAAATTTTGCATCCCAATTCAGTTACATATCTGGTGATGAACTCAACATTTTGGATGTAGCTGAGAAAGTCTAATTTTATCACTTTAAGATACATATATCATACGTACATTGTTATTAGTGTTACAATATAATGTAAATAATAAACAATTACAAAATTAATTTATTTCAAAAGTCATAATTTTCCTCTTTCTGTCTTTAACTAGCAAATTGTCTCATTTCTCCTCTCATTTTCTTCTACAACTTCCTTCCCATTGCAATAATTTTGTGATACTAGTCTAACACTTGAAGGCTGCAAGCAGAGTTGAAACACCTCGAAGTTTTACTTCTACTTTAACTGCTGTTGGAGGCAACTTGCTTTCGCAGATTTCCCTTTTTTACGGACACTCCATACACTGCCCTGACTAAGTTCTATAATTAGTCTCCATTAATGACTACGTCATTTGTTTTACGTTTTTTTCTAAAAAAAATAAAAAAATAAAACCGTTGAACTGGAAATGCCACTGTGCTGGAGACCGTCACGGGTGGTCGAGGTCGTTAAGGCACGGACTCGTGAGCGGGAAGTCTGGTTCGATTCCCACCAGGACTGTCCTCCCTGTCTGAGGTTTCTCCCAGATTTTCCTCAGTCGTCATTAGAGATACCCTAAACTTAGGCCTAAAACGCTTCCTTCCTTAAAAAAAGACTCCTTTCCCAATTTGTCATTTCATTTCATATACCATCAGTGCCCATCACCTGTGGTGCCTCAGTAGTAAAAATGGGCGTTAAAAATATATGCTGGACGTCGAAATGTTCTTTGCTTCACTGGAAAGCATTGTGAAAGAACCAAATATTAGCACACCCATTGTGGTTACACTCTTATTTTGTCCTCCACACCTATCCGATATGATTCTGAGAACGTTGATAGTGTCAGGATGTGGAGATTCAGTAAGCAACCATAAACTGCTCAACTTATTTCATTTAACCCCTATTTTTGTTCACTTTCGTCTCAGTGATCAATAAGAAACACTAATTTTTGTTATGTACATCGCGAACTACCAACCACAACTGTGAGATTACATTTATACAACTGGCGAAATAATATGCACTTTGGTCTGCTACTCGCGGAAGAACGTGGTTCTTTTGACGGTCAAAAGATAATATCAACAGGGCTTCATGTTATTCCCTTAGCCGGAATAAAACATCATACCCTTTAATTTATGGCATATTTTATCACGCATCAAAATTTACTTTGTTTTTTAATCCTGACAATACTTTATTTCTTAGTTTAAGGAAATACATGTCGAACATGCATCTGATCTGGGGTTTCCAAGTTCTGGATTGAAACGCATCCTAAAATTTGCCGAAAGTATGACTTCTTAATAATTTTAGCCTCGTCAAATGTTTCAAAATGAAACATCCGCCACATTTTCTTTGTGTTAAGTTCCGAGTTTAGGTACTGCCTTAAAAGAAGCCCCATTCCTGCAGTAATGATTTCAATTACATTAAATTTCTTTAGTAAATAAACAACAAACTTCTTTTTTTCCCCCCTCATAGCTTTTGAGATCTCTATCTCCCCCCATATTTTCCTTAGGCATTTCTACAGTTACAAAATTTCGGCGCACAATATTCCTGACACGATTTTTAGAAAGTCTTATGGTAAAAGGCTTTCTATAATCTTTATTTTTTTAGATGTTTGGTAAATATAGGACTTAACTACCATTACATTTTTACCCCTTTTATTATTTACTGCCCTGGATTTTTCTGGGGTAGTTGATTCAGAATACCTTTACAATGAAAGAATCTTGCTTCAATTTTAACTCGGATGCTCTACCAGAAAGATTGTAAAATATATTTTGAGCGTGTTTTATAGAACACTATAAAATAATAACCTGCTCACTGAAAATAATTTAGAAAAATTATTTTTTATTTGAGATTCAAATTGATCGTGAGTGCAATTACTGCATTGTAGTAAGTGTTAGGATAATATGCGCATACAGTTTACCTTTGCTTTTTTCTTTTTCTTATTTTCCACCTGCCTCTTTCTTTTTCTTGGCATATGCAACTGTGCACTTGCATTACACTGCATTCTATTATAATAATTTATATTCAATATGCTACAAATTCTCGAAACTACAGTCACATTCCTTCAGATCAACAGCTACAATATTGCCAACTCCTTTCCTGTGAAAATCCGTAGATCACTTCTGAAAAATCTGTACATCGGGTATGAAAATCGGCACATTTTGCGCTACACGTCGCGAAAATTTGTAACTGTGGTCTAAGGCTAGGTAGGGACAAAGATGAGACATAAAATTTGGTTAGCTTTACATCAGATACTGTTGACAGGTTGGTATCAAGAACAAGAGTAACGTACAAGTAAATTAACTGTGGTATTTACAATCAGCATTGATGGTCTCTGTTAATTCAATTGCATTTCATGTACTTACGGTATGGTTGTGATAATAAAGTAAGTACACAGTTTTAATAATGAAAATATAAAAAACTAAGAAAGCAAAAACACAACATTAAACACTTTCTACCCACAAACACAATTAACAAGTTCACAACTGAAACTGAGATTGATGTCGATGAACTGAAGACCAGCCCGTACACGTAATAATCAATGTTAAGTTGCTCCAAGTTGAATGTAACGATGCAGTCTGACTCAGCATTAATCCAACCAGAGGCAGGCTCAGGGAGACACGATTTGTGATTTCTTGTTTATTTAAATGTGCTATCTTATGTCGTTGTTGCCATGGCTCATTAATAAGAAACAGGCTATGTTATTTATATCTGGTAGTCCGCTAAAATGCTAAATCAAAATGGTAAAAGAGCATTATCGATTTATTACTCACATATTAAGATAAATCTGTCCAAAAGCTGACAAAAAAACAATACATCTACGGATGAATCCATAGAGTTGGCAATGCTGAATGATGAAAGCCCGTTTCGACAACAATACAACCCACAACACATAAGTAAAAAGTGCTAATAGAGGCATGTTTTGATGTAGCTGAATCTGCACATAACCCCAACATTCACTGTTCATTCTAAACGACAATTCATTGACTTAGTTAAATCAATAAATTTTAAAAAAAAATCAGCAAGATTCAATGTAATAATGTTTAAATGTATAAGGAACAGTACGGTGGAGTTATAGAAAGTGTTAATATAACACAAGTAGAAGTGTAGAAGTGTACAGAAAACATCTAGGAATTGGTACAAATGGAATTATAAAACAGCAAGTAATGCGTCATTGTCTACATAGAATAATGTAACCAGATTGTACGGAAATGATATCTGTAGCTGTAAAGAGGATATAAAAGCATGTAGGGTAATGGAACATGCTGTGAATGAATAAATAAATAAATAAGAGATGGAAAGGATTTTGAAACTTAGTCCTTTACAGATCGACAGAAAATGTGGATAATATTGCAAATCAAGCATTAACAAGGTTTAACTCATAGTTGAAAAGCCTTTATTTGCATCTTACATATATTTTTAAAGTTGTTTATCGCTGGCCTATAGAATTCAAATAAACAGGTAAATAAACAATTACATCCGCTTTTTTCAGTATTACCTGTACATTGTAAATGCATCCTTACACAGTAGTAATAATATTAGGTTGATGCAAATCTCGTAGATTTTTTGTTCATTATCGCAGCACAGAACATTGTTTATCGTTTGTCATCTGTCATGTTGTGCTTATAAATACATCTTGAATTTTGTAGATTTGAAAAAGCCGCATGGTTATTGTGAGCTAAAGAAGATGAAGATCATGTGGAGGGGGGGGGGGGTTTAATACTTCCGACAAATTCTTCTTTTTGAGTTTAATACAGGATCAAAAACAGCGAAGGTGACTCGAAATATTTGTGCCGTCTACGAAAGCACAGCAGGAAAATAATTCTGTTGTTTCTAAGTGTACTATTTTGATTGCGGATATCGCGTTCAGGAAAACTTTCTACAACTCTTTAATACATGATTATCCACGTTAGTCAACTCGCAAATCAGCAGATGTGATAATTGTCAACAGTGTACCATCGTGCGACATTTGCATTTCATGGGCAAGTTAAAAAATCCGCGTATGGATACCGCACGCTTTAAATGAAAACAACAAAAATCAGCAATTTGTGCTAGTCAACGTTTCGCTCTTGAACAACATCGACTATTCCCATGTAAGATTATTATTGAAGATGAAAAATGATGCCTCTACGTCAACATAAAAAGGGGGGAGGAATGGCTGAGTTCTAACAAAAAAGCAAAATCCTGTACAAAAGTTTCTGTTCACCCACAGAAGACGACGTTGTGCATCAGGTGAAATAAAGAAGGCATCGTGTACTACTAATTGCTTCCCAGGAATGTACTGATTAATTTATGTATGTTATTCATCTCAAATAAAAACTTCTATCACAGCCAAAAAAATAAATAAATAAATAAATAAAAATAAAACGCTACGGGCAACCTCATATATTCAAAAAGTATAACAAAATATTAATAACTAGCAATATATGATGTCAATATTAGTGTTAATTTTAATTCCCTAATGAGAGGAATGATGCTGCCTTTCACTTATAAGCTGTGATATGTCCGGCTTAATAGATGAAATTTGTTTTTTGTTTTCCAAAAGGTAATTATATTTGATTTTTAGATCATAGATTTTTTATTTTTATTTATTTATATATATTATAAATAAGTTGTTATAATGGAATGAATAATTCATAGTCTGGGATGGAGCGATTTTTAAATTTTGGGTTTCAGGTAAACTCCCACTACTAATGACTTGATTTCCAGAAACTATTTTTTATTTTATTTAAATTGTATATAGTTTCGTTACAAAAAAATATTGATACCGCTAGAGTGGTTTTTAAATGTGGGCTTTCAGGTAAACATCCACTTTTAATAATCTGATTTCAGTGATTTTCAGAAACTGTTTTTCTTGTTTTATTTCAATGACATATACTAAGTTTCCTTTAAATTTTTTAAAATTGCTACCGCTAGAGCGATTTTTAAATTTCGCTTTAACACCCACTCTTTAAACGTCGGTTTTCCGGTATACCCCCACTCCTAATGGCCCCATTTCCTTAATTTTCAGAAACTATTATTTTCATTTTTTAAAATGGTATATATGGAGCTTCATTGCGAAAAAAAAAAAGAAATATTAGTACCGCTAGTTATTTTTAAATTTGGATTTCAGATAAACCGTTACTTCTATTAATCTGATTTCACTGATTTTCGGAAACCATTTTTATTAATTTATTTTAATCGCCTACACCGAGTCGTTAAGAATAAAGAAACAGTGCGACTGCTAGAACATTTTAAATTTTCTTTTACATTTTCCCTTTAGGTTAACCTCCACACCCAATGGTCCAATTTTGCTGGTAAAGAACAGGCGAATATGCCAAATTTCGTTGAGTGGAGTTTTGCAGAATTTTTTCAAAAATCTTTTCATTTGTACAACCGCAATATCCACATTCCTTCGGAATACGCTAATATATAAAGAACTGAAGGATGCATTATCATTATATAAATTGCTACGTAGCATTTTTAGGATATTATGTTATATACAAGTTTTTCTACCGTGACATTTGAATGACAGTGTTTAGCACAATAAATTTAACATACAAATGTTGAACATAAAAAAAAATGGGCTCATTTATTCTAAGCGGAACAATTACCGCTGAAACAAAAGGAAAAAAACGTGATATTCTTAAGAGTCGCTGCTAATTTACACAAGTGATAAATTATTTCACATTGTTTGTAGTGTAAAGGACGCCACTGCACGTGTGTGGTAATGCCGGTCTTTTTCTCTTCTGTATTCAATCTGGGATACAGTATGATTCACGCATTATGATTCACTGCCTATCCCTACCACGCGGAATACTCCGCACACCTGATATCACTCTAAACTTCATCGGCATTAATACCAAGAAATACTTATTGAACATAATTATTACGCAACTTAAATATACATATTGCTGGGAGCTGAAGAAATGGCTAGCGACTATACCTGGAGAGGAGGGCTTTATCTGCCAAATAGAACATTACATTACGCATAATGTATAATCCTCTATTCAAATACTTAAGTGTCAGTCTATTCTCATAGCGTTAACAAAAGCAGAATATTAATATTTGGGCGCTTTGCATTGTATAGTTTAGTTGTAGTTATACATAGATCTACTATAATGGATGTTGAAAGAAAAGAAAAAAAATATACGTAATAAAGCTGGAGAAAAAGCGAGAAAAGTGATAACTGTGTGTAACGAATATAGCCTGGAAGTTCAGATATTTATTTTGACTAAAATAGACAGGAAAAGGGCACTTTAAATACTGAAAATAGGCCGTAATATAATTAATATTGGCATTTGTTAAAAGTGAAAATAGAGAGTAAAATCACTCATTATTAATGAAAATATGTATTTAAGATACTTATCACTTAATTAAAGTACTTAAACTTGCTTTTCTTGGTTACAAGCAACAAGAATATGTTTTTTAAGATATCAGTTGCCATAGTCGCTTTAAAATACATTTAAAGAATATTTAAAATAAGCTATTTCGGAAGGACTCATACCAATTATCACAGAACGTTCATCTTTTAGGACATCATGGAAATATTGATCAAGACAAAGTCAATTTGTTCTGGATTGACCTGGCGAATGAGCAAAAGATGCGTAGTGGTTGCTGATTGAGTGCATTTGCTGTTAATGTATTTATAGTGCAATCAGATTGGTATCTCTCTTATTTCCGTCTGAACACAATGCACAGCATACGACTCTCACCTTTCTCGCTTGTTTGTTACATTTATGCAGCTGAGAAATTATCCACCACCAATTTCCTAGAAGTGTTTCGCGCAGATCGATACAAGGCCATTCGCCAGGACTATTAAAATACATTAATTCACTCATCTTCTCTATTTCGTGGTATTTGTATGCCTGAGGTAACTGTTCCTTCCTTTCATTAATGAATGCTCTATTATTTATCAAGCCTAAGTGAATTAGTTGAGGAGAAAGTTAATAACTGCTTGAAAAGAAATAAATGTATAACAAAATTCTCAATAGATTTTTGTGAGGTGAACGTTCAATTTTATGTTATAACTTTTTACACTTCGATATATTGAAATTTTATGTGATTTTAAAAATATGTTAATAATTGCAGAGATCAAAATAAGCAAAAAAAAAAAAAAAAAAAAAAAAAAGGGCAGATTAAAAACTGGCCCTACCGGCCGCATATGTACGAAAACATGTTCATTTCTATCTGGCTCTTAAATAATCCATCCATATAGACAATGCACTTTGCCTAACTTCCGGGCTCTGGAGATGAGAATTGGAGTCGAGGAAAATTAGAGCATAACAGTCAATTTTATGTTTATCCCACTATACCGGGGTTCCAGTGACAACAAATACCGGGATAAGAAGAGAAGGGGTTGAAGCCGGCGAGTGTTCTCTTTCTACTCCAGGAAAACAGAAATAAATATACCGGAGCATATAAAAGTGAATTCGGATGATTTTGATAAGAATGCAATATGTTGCTACATACGCGATTTTTATTTAGTGATACATCTAAAATTACTGTGTGAGGTTCGAAAAATAATTGAAATTTCATGACGGTTCACATTGTGATAAGAGCTCTTAAAAGAAAAGATATACAAATGGAAAAAGTGCCAAAATTAAAGGAAAATATTAATTGAAAAGCCAAACATTGTAGAATGGCGCTACAATTATCTGAGAACAATAAGACGCTTTAGGGGATAGAGTCGTTCTATTGTAAATATTGATGAAACTTGAGTGGACAATAATTTAAAAATTAGGAAATGTTGGCAAAGTAAAAGTCAAACAGGCGTGTTGACTAAGCCGAATTCCGGTAACCGTCTCATCGTAGCCCATTCAAGGATCCGAAAATTATTATTATTATTATTATTATTATTATTATTATTATTATTATTATTATTATTACTATTACTACTACTACTACTACTACTACTACTACTACTACTACTACTACTACTACTACTACTACTACTACTACTACTACTTTTTCAAGCAGGCAAAGACTTGGGACATTATAATGGTCAGTGAATTTCTGAAAATTTGAGATTAATTAATCAGCTTCTTTCTAACTTCCCAGATATGCTGTTGTTATGGATATTGTTCCGGAATATTCAGGGGAAAAACCCTTAAAAATACGCCGAAAAAGAAATAACATTATGGCTGGCAATTAATTACATTCTTCGTTCTACAGGCTTGAGAAAATCTAAACTGTACATATTAACGGAGATCCATAAAAGGCAATGCAAAATATTGAATATTACCTTGCCATGATGCATTAATTTCGCCCCCATACATGTGTGAACCGAATCCCATTGAGCTTGCGTGGCCCATAGAGAGAAAAATGATAATTTAGAAATAAATATGTAAGCATTTATGAAGCGCATGCCCTGAACATAGGCGCCGACTTCTGTAATATATTGGGGACAACCGCCCTTTGTGAGATTTGTAAATAGATACGTCAATGATATTAACCAAAACACATTAATGTTCACTCCGCTCTAAAGAGTTTCGGTATTAATGGTTTTATTATTATTTGTTTTGTTTAAGGACGCTCTTTAACATCTGAGGTCATCAGCGTCCCATTCAATTCAGGGCGTGAAACGGCAGACAAATTTTGCTCAAAGGCCTCTTTTTTGAGACTTGAGGTTCTTTTTCGCGCCATAAATGTACGACACGGGACCCACGACTTTACTTCCCTTCCGAAGGAAGCCATACTTGCAATTTTTACGCCCGAAAAAATCCATCGATCCTGGCCGGATTTGAACCCGCGATCTTGGGTTTATAAGGCAAGTAACCACTAAACCACCAGGACCGACTGTATTAATGGTGTGCATTAATAAGCAAACAAATCAAAATACAAAATATAACAAATTAAAATATGTAATAAAGCCTATGTAACTGTTTAATACTCTGCTAGATTTCATTTAAATACAACATATAAACTGAAAACGTGCAAATCAATAAAAACATTTTAAGAAGCTAAAAAGTTAAGAATTACCCGTTTCACCGAACGTCTGCCGCTGCAATTAATTTCTCTCGATCCAAAGAGCGGATTTTGTTTCGATGGCAGTTTAAAACGATTGCATGAAACAGCTTTATCTCTCTAATGATTAGACCTCCGAATTTTAGACATTCAAAATTTATATTTTTAAGGACTTAAATAGTATACAAAATTATTTAATTAGGCAATATTATTTTAATTTTAGGTCCAAAAAATATGTTTTTGGCATCTAAAATGGATCTCAAATGATTAAATTATGCTACTTTTTTAATTGTGAAGCAAAATAAGTATTTTTAAATTTTTATGAAAATGACTATAAGCATAACATGGTATTTCTTTTCATAATTTGCAGCATTCTCCAAATATTCAAGGTTTGTCTGTTACAATCTTTTTAAAGGATGGAAATGACCTTTCTGCTGTGAGAGATGTTATAGAAGCAAATACATATTTTGTTACATGTTTCACACATACTTCTGGAACTTCTCCACTGAAACAATTACTACGCGGACCATTACAGCATATCTGGCATTCCCCTCCCCATTACACTCTCCCACTTCTCCCTTAGCAGCACTGATTTTCACTTCAATTTCTTGCACCTCTGACACCTGATCCACAAAGGGTTTTCTTTGCGTTCCAGCTTCGCTATTGTTGAGAATAAGAATGGAAATTTTGCTTTTATGAAAACAAGATCCCGCGTCAATGTTGAATTTTTCAACAGTTCCTTTGCAGACAAAACACAAGCTGTAGTCTCACTAGGAAGTTCTTTTACCGTAGCAGCAACGCCATCCCAATGTTCCCCATAATATAGAGTCACCTCTATTCAGGTGTCCCAGCGTGTTAAAACAGATTGAGGAGAAAGAGAAGTTTCTTGAAGAATGCGATGCAGGATGGAGCTTTGAGAAGGTTTTCTTCATTTCAGAGATCAGGGTATTGATTTGCAGAAAGTCATTGAGATCCGTTGAAAGACACGGACTAAACAGGTGATGTGTATATGGTTAGGGTTGAATGCTTTCAGAAGAGAAGAGGCTGAGATCGTCTGTGTAGACAAGAGCTGTAAATGTTTGTTTACACTGAAGATAACGAACTGGCCATTGACTTTATGGAGCTCTCTGGTTGCTACAAGATGTGGAGGGAAGGCATATAGTCGGGTTTACCAATTATTATAATTGCAATATACCGAGGGTGCCAAGAAACACATTTTCACAATAGATATCTATTTAATATAATTCAAAGTTGAGCCGAAAAACAACAGTAATGTGCAGTATGATGTTCTGTAAACAGATGTGACTCACATTACGTTATGCTAGCGCTGCTACAACAAAAGATTAACAAGATTATCGTTTGAATAATGTAAAGCAATTTTAAAGTGATATGAAAAACCGAGAAGGTTGTTAAGTTCAAAGGCAATAGGACGAAGAGGATGTTGTATACCGTAGAAAACCGGCTACACTGACAGTACTTCGGGAAGAAATTGAAACGGCATGTACTGCAATCGTTGAGGACACTTTCGCAAACGTTGCTCAATCAGTAGTTCAACGTACTCAGAAGTGTATCGACGCCGATTTGGGTATTTTGAAAAACTGTTGTAACTGTAAAAGTCTAAGATGATTAGTGTTCATCATTTTCTGTTTGGGTGAATTCAGTTTTGTTATGTTAACACAGCTTTTTCTTTGCTTGAAGTGTGTATATATATTTTGGGCAGTCTCTATACCTGTTGAGAGCATCCGTGGTCTCATGACACACACCCAAATGCAGGTATCTCCTATGTCGTCCCTAATTGTAGCAAGTGTTTTCTGATAGTCAATATCCAAATTTGTCCGTTGACGCTTGAGTCAGTAGAGCTTGTTTCGCCAAATTCTTCTCTCTCTCTCTCTCTGTAGCTTTTCATTTCTGTGTGTCCTACGCCATCTATGTGCTGCTTAATGTTAAATTTTCTCTCTGGGGAATCTGAAAGAATTGGTGGCTTTTAATTAATTTAATTTCTCTTCAAATTTGGGTTCTATAACCGTATAGCCTAACCTCTTAAGTAATAATAATATTTTTATAATTATTTTATATTTTAATTATTATTTCACATTTTTACATGTTTTAAAAATTAGTACTGGTTTGCCTACCGTAACAAAGAAAACATTTACCTGTTTGTTACATAAACGACAAAAAATTATTTTCCCATCGTAAATAATATCATAATAATTCATAAGCCAGGAGTGAATTAAAGAAACTTTCGGATGTATTTTGTCATTGTTTGTCTTCTCACTGCTATGCAATACTATTGGCACAATGTGGGATATGAACACAAAACAATACGCTTAGAGTAGAAAACTAGAAATGAAATTTAAACTATATATATAGTTGCCAACTGTGATTGAAGCATTCAACACGGGTGGTAGTTAAAATCAGTTGTTGACCCGGCCAGCCGTGAATGGTTAACTTTTCACTGTTGACCCAAATTTGCCTGTAGACTTCGTACGACAATTTGGTGCCATTCGTACATGAAACAAAATTAAACATAAGTAATTTCTGAGTAAACTATATTAATTCCTAAAAATTAGATATTTGTTTCCGCAGTTTTAAGCACAAAAAGTCAGGAACTGATCCCATTCTAGGTTATTTTAGGGACTATAAAAGCAATATCACTTTTTTCATAATTTGGTAACGTCTGTAATTATTTTGTACATTTTTCTAAAGGACCTAAATAAGCATTTTACTAATATCGGAGGTTTACTTATGATATTAAGTAATTTTTCAGCCTTCTAAGACTCAAAAAATTATCTTATAGCTGTACAAGTTGACATTGGAACAATTAAAACCGGCCGTACAATTTTGGTCGGCCCCTATGCTTCTGAATACGGTTGGGTTACATTATCGTGTGATGGAAAGATATAGAACCGTTTTATGAAGAGTGGGTTATATTGAAGCATGTCTTTGTCAATTTCATTATTTCTTTGGGAGGAGAAAAAAGTGAAACGAAATGATAAAAATACAGACTTCTTTGATCTTGCCGCTCCTCTAACAGAAGCTTTTTGCAGATGTACGAACCGAGCACAAATCTTCCGCTATTAAACGCCATCTTTTCTTTTTTGATGGGTATGCCCTCAGCACTGCATAAGGACATTAACATCTCCACTTTTTTTTTTTTTTTTGGAACCAATAAATAATAATATTATTCTGCTGGGAGCTGGAGAGATAGCTAATCAGAGAAATGTGCTGATAACGCAATGGTGTTAGAGGAACTGAATTGTTAATGGGTACCGTAAGTTCGTTAACATTTATTATACGCACTTGTGCTTGTATTATCATACGTATAGAAAATGTTGACCGCTTACAGGCTTAAATGAATATGCTTAGCATTAATAATAACGAATTAATAACATATAATTGTATACTCATTTTATGAAAAGCTTCCTGCTAAATTTTCAGGAGTAACATATTCATCGGAAAGTGTATTTGCAGATTATGAACAAGATTCGAACCCAAGAGAAGTTGAGATAAAAATGTTAATCGAATTTTATGAGAGAAGTACCTTAATGAAATAGGCTATCGATTAGAAACTTCTAGAAAGTATTTAACACAATTTACTCAGCAAATTGGTGTGTCTGTGAACAGTGCGCATAAAGCCACTCAGCTGCTCCATCTTTAGCCTTATAAAGTCACAGCTGTATCTAAAATAAAACCCGTGAAGGCAATGAAATAAAATATCGGGAGGCAGCCTACAATATTCGGGAGGATGAATTTCGGCGAGTTGCTCAAAATCATTTCCCTCGACAGGTGACGAGGCCGTTTCGCTGTAACTTCCCGTCGGCAAAATCAGTTTCTAGTTGCGTAGCGGAATAAGAAGCATGTGCTTATGTAGCATGGCACATTGTTCTTAGGTATCCGATTGACCAATACTTTGAATTGTCTGTTATGTTTTATACCTTTATTTATTATTATTTAACATTTGGTTTGTAATTACTTAATTTGAGCTTCTATTTCATCTATTTACCTCTAAATTATATAGTTAGAAACAGCGGAACCAACTTTTGTAAAACATTGACTACAAAAGACACATTTTTATTCCATACAAATTTAAATAATGATGGGCCAAATTCACAAAAACCCACATAAATGCACGTCAATGTTAAAAAGTTATTTTCCACAGAAGTATCCTGTTTTAGTTTATGCATTCAGTTTTGACTTGTGGACGAGGCAAGCTCACAGCTTTGTAAAAAGTCAGAGAAATTCCTCTCGGAGGTCCTTGGTTTGCGCTATCCACAAACATTTCAACGTTAAATTTCTTATAACAATGACTTAATGCGATTTTTTATTATATATATAGTAAAAGAAAACAGCAATACTTTGCGCTCATGTTTATATTTGCGGGTATTATCTGTAGGCGGTTTGGTGCGCAGACGCGTTGCTAACCAACATCTCAGTAAATTTGGGCAGTGATCGAATAGGAGCCTATCGCCCATAAGTATGTACCACCAGAAACGTTCACATGCATTATCAGGAAATCTTCGAGTTTTATATGACTGTTTGTTATTGCGCTGCAAAATTGAATAAAAAATTTTAAAAAAACTATTATATATTATAGAAACAGTATATAACAAAACAGTCATATATAAGGCGTAACCGCCACGGGTGGCCAAAGTCATTAAGACTTTCGTGAGCGAGAGGTCTGGAGTTCGAATCCCGGCAGGACCAGTACAGTTCCTCTCTGATGAGGTTTTCTCCAGGTTTTTCCTCAGTCCTCATAAATGGCAAATCCGGAAAGGTACTCAATATATCATTTCATCTCATGCATCATCAGTGTTCACCGCCTGTGGTACCTCAGTAGTAAAAACGGGCGTTAAACACTATTAAAATATATCCCATAATCGCCGTACATTTATTCAAGTTATACCCTAATGTACTTTCATAGCACGCATGCGTCGGTCCTGGTGGTGTAGTGATAAACATAGTTGCCTTCTAAACCCAAGATCGCGCGTTCAAACCCGGCCAGGACCGGTGGGTTTTTTCGGGCGTAAAAATCCTTTGGAAGGGAAGTAAAGCCGTGGGCCCAATAAAAACCTCAAGCTTGAAAAAAGAAGCCTCTGAGCAAAATATGTCGGTCGTTTTATGCCCTGAATTGAATGGGACGCTGACGACTTGAGATATTAAAAGAGCGTTCGTAAATAAAACAAATCAACAACAAAATAGCATGCATGCCATATTGGTTGCATCTTATATAGAGGTTTTAGGGATGGAGAAAATAGTACTTTATGTATGCTTCTTCCCTGTAATTTTTCTAAAATAAAATACACAACTAACATTCAATCGAGGCATAGTTATGACTGTATGTTTACTTATATATATATATATATATATATATATATATATATATATATATATATATATTGTTAGTTATTCTGAACTGCAGAATTTAGTGTTAGTTAACATGAGTAAAGTATTTATACATTGACAGTGATTCAAAGGTAACAATTTTCAAAGAGGTATCTGTTGCACGTTCAAACTCTCTTTCTATGTTGTATATGTTCAGCTGAGCATGTGACACTTGCCCGGAGATAGAATTTAGTGCTCGGAGGGCACAGCTTCTGAGAAATCACTAATAAGGGATTTATGAAAAAGCACTTTTGAGTGGAACTGAAGGTAGGGCGTCAAGTAGGAGAGGGTAGATGGGAAGATACTTCCCTAGATGTTGCCAGCAGATGGCCTTGTTAGTTAAATCTTATTAGTTAGTAAGCCAGTCTTGATAGATTACCTAAGGTTAATTTTTTAAGTTCAGTTCACTGCTGATTTCACGGAATTCACTGAAACTAGTAGAACAAGTCACTGTTTATCTACAACCGAAATCAACATACAACAGATTATTTAAACAAGGAAAACGTTCCTTAATAGTACTAAGCTTTTGCTGGTTTATTTACAGACGCTCTTTAACATCTCAGGTCATCAGTGTGCCATTCAATTCATGGCGTGAAACGGTCGACAAATTTTGCTGAGAGGCCTCTTCTTTCAGGCTTGAGGTTCTTTGTCGTGCCGTAAATGTACGACACGGGACCCACGACTTTACTTCCCTTCCGAAGAAAGCCATACTTAGTATTTTTACGCCCGAATAAAATCCATTGATCCTGGCAGGATTTTAACTCGAGATTTGGATTTAGAAGACAAGTATGGTTACCACTACACCACCAGGACCGACACAATGATGCTCTGCGAGTTACTAGAAGAAAAAACTGTAATAAAGAACATGTTTCAACGAAAAAAATGCCCTTTTAGAACAGCAGTTGCAGTTATGTGTTCCGGATGTTGCAGCAAATGAAGTTCGCAAGCGAGAGTATCAAAAATCTGTGCGTAAAATGTTGTAAAGCTGTTTAATCGCGGTTACGATTTTGTGACTGCAATGTCAACGCAGACTCAAAATCTTTGCTTATATCGCTTTCGCAGAAATATTTAGGTTTAATAAAAAAAAAATCCAGCTTATGCAGAAGATGTCACTATGTATAAATGTTTATTAACCCTGAGCGACGAAGAAAAGTTCCTCCTGCATGGAGACATTCGCGAACCTCAGGGTAGGATATTAATGTTTGCCAGTGCAAAAAGAAGGAATGTTTTGGTTACTGCTTCTTCCTATTTTATTGAAAGAATATTCAATAGTTCCAATAAGCCATTTAAGCGTCTTCACAGTCTATACTTATGTTGAAAGTTCTTTGAAACAAACGAATGCCACACCTCTACTGTACACACTTCTGTCAAATAAGAAGCGCGAAGGGTACCAGTGAATGTTCACAGCTAAATATTGCCGGGATGGAATTCAAAGATATAATTGTTGACTTCGAAATGGCTATCATTGAGTCAATTATTAAGGTTTTCTTTCCACAGAGAAGAATTTCGGCTGTAATTATCATTCTAATGAGAATTTGTGGGGAAAAGGGCTGGAAAATATTTTGCTGGGTAAATGTCACAGAATATTATCTCTAGCTATTAAGATTCTAGAAGTTTACAGCAGTAGCAATAGTAAAATATCACAAACATGGTAATATTTAAAAATACTCACAGTGTAAGCTTTGTCGAGCAGTGGTCATATATTTCATTTAATTATTAAGTATACCATTAGTTCTTGTTGTTTAATCTTATTAAAATAAAAATAATAATTCTAAAAATGAGGTTTCTCTTTTGTAACACCTATAGATTGCAAGCATTCTAATTTTATTCCCTTAACACCACACAGTAATGTCATAAATTATTTCTTAATTAATAATTCTATAATGTGGATTTTATTTTCTTTTTTTAAAGTTTCTCTAATAGGGGAGGAATTCGCTCAGTTGCTGCAGCTCCTGCGTGAAGGTCTTGTTTTACAATTCAAGTATGTCGTTGAAGCATATTTAATGTGCTAGAGACTTTTGAATCCATTACATAAATTATAAGCGGGAAAAAACTAAAATTTAAAAACATTAGCTGCCAGTGTTTTTGTTTCCGTATCACCCATATGGGTTTTATCCCATTTTGCAAGTAACTTACAATGCTTGTCACCTTTTTTAATTGTTTAGTTTTTTATTTGTTAAATTACCCCTGTTAATGTTCACATTGTGAATTTCTGTGCTACATATCGATAATATGCAGTTGTTTACATTGAAGCTTATACAGATATGGGAACTGGAAAGGCAAGTGCTAACACTATATACACTCACAGAATATTAGAAAGAAAAATTCCAATCGACGCCTTTCTCATCATATCACTTTTGCATTTGTATATGATGCCAGTAAAAGACGAGAGCGCGTTGCACGATGGCCAAGATTAATTTCTGCGTAGATTTGATTTGATCTGGTCCTGCTACAAGACGAACGGTAGTTTGTAAATTAAATGTAGATCATCGCAATATTTAGAACGTTCGGCACGATATGACTTGTGTCATACCATTTTCAGAAAATGCAAAAGCTGAAAATCGTCCTCGTCGTTTAGCGTTCGCTGAGTGGTTCTTAACAAGAACGCATTAGATTGCAACTTCACAATGAAGGAAGGTATTTCTAACACACGAAATAATCGCATTTGAAAACCCGCATGCCCTGTTTTGTCGGCATCATAAGAAACACTTCAGCGTCAATATATAGGCAAGTGTAATCAATGTACTTCTTGTCGGGTTTTTACCTTTTGCCACATAGGACATAACTACTTGAATTTTATACAATACGCACTTATTCAGTTACTGGAAAATTAGGCTTTGGTTATAATACGATATAACGGCGCAACAGAAACATTTCTCAGGACGTCAGAGAGTATCTTATTAACTTTATCAAAATAGTGGATGGTGGAGAAATTTCGCTGCAGCTGGTGAAATAAGCCATCAGTCAGAAATCTTTAAAAAACCAATCAATATTTTGTCAGTGTTTATTATGTATTCTATTTGGAGGCCGAAATTTTGAGCTCCTCTTATATATAGAAGTTATGTTTAAGAATTGCTATGATTATATTAGAATTAATTTCAGCATCTGCTACTATTTTTAATAATATGCTGCTATTAATTCCGAACTTGTATTAGTTACATAAGGTAATACATTTTTCTTTTAGTTTATTTGGAGACATTTAACACATTAGTTAAAATTAATTTCATGTACTATGTAATGACTGAATATTTGTACAAACGTGCAAAAATGAATAAATAATTAGGACAAGACACTTTTAGAAGTTAGTTCTGAAGAAATTGATTAAAATAAATTAAAATTGACCAGATTTTTATTTTATAACTTAATTGCTGGTGTTCTTTTGACTAAATTAAGAAAATGTAACAAAATATTAATTAGAAGTAAAGCAAAAGCATTCATACAAAATTAGCGAATTAACCATGATTCAGTGGCACAGTGTGTATTATAATAAAAACACTTCTCTTCATTCCTTCTGTCTTCCCTATAAATTCGTCGATCGAATTTCCCAGCACTCTATATATATATATATATATATTATGTGCGTAGAAAACTTCACGGCAATTTGTAGCACGTAGTTCAGTTACTTATGTAACTAGCATATTTGTGTAACGCGCTAATTTTCACGAATGTTCAGAAAGAAGATTATACACCTGTTGCATGCAATTTTAGCATTGAAGTATTTAACATTTGCAAAAGGTGATGTTATGAGTTTTATTGCATGGTTTCTTAGTACTCGTTTCTATGATGATGTAATTTTGTTCTTTTTTTTTGAAAAATTCAAATGGAGATGGATATAAATTCCTCAATGTTTGATATTGAAAATATGGATGTCGTTCCAGAAGAAATTGTTAAGAAAGCTGAGGATATTTAATTCCTCAAAAATCGAAAAGAGTATACGAAAAGGAACATGACAAATTCTGTACACGGAAGAAAGAGAAATATGTTAGTTCAACTAATGTAAAAAATCTTGTTGCATATTTTTCTGACCTGGTAGATATGGAATATAAAGTTTATTTATTATTAATATGGTACATAATTTTAACTTTAGGTTCTTAGGTTTGTTTATCTTTTGCAGTCGAAGATTTCTATGCATTCGACGCTCTGATGTTTCTATTCGAAAGTTAAATGCATTTTTAATGGTGTTTAACGCCCGTTTTTACTACTGAGGCACCACAGGCGATGGGCACTGATGATACATGAAATTAAATTATATATTGGGAAAGGATATATTTTTTTTTTAAGTGAGAAAACGTTCCAGGCCTAAGTTTAGGGTACCTCTCCGGCATTTGCCATTTATGAGGACCGAGGAAAACCTGGAAAAAATCTCAGTCAGGGAGGACAGTCCTGGTGGGATTCGATCCCAGACCAGCTTACGAGTCCGCGCCTTAACGACCTCGGCTACCCGTAACGGTTTAAATTATGCCGAACGTAAAAGAAAAATCAACGTTTTATATTTTGATAAGGTGTATGATTTTCTGAAGAAGTGTTCAGTGGGATGTAAGGCAAAAAAACCAAATGTGCTTTCTAGATCCGAAATGGATCGATTTATGAGATAAGCACATGTTGATAGATGAAACTAATGAAGGTCAGTTTGTATTTTGAAGTGTTTGGGGCTTGTAGGCCCTTGTGTGTTGATTATGTTGAGGTTGAAGGCCGCATTTTGGTGGTTCATGTGCGAGACACGAAAAATAGTAAGCCAGGTACATTTATATGTACCTGATAGTAGTTCTGTGAATTTAGCGGTGCTGTTTGAGAAATATGCTTTACATCCAAAAACTGTGAAATACAAAATTATAGAGGTTGTAGGTATAGCTGTCGACCTTTGATATTAATCATTTTGGAAAGTTTCCTATGGAGATTGTTAAGTTTTTGGAGATGCAGGGCACTGCTTTAGGCAACGATCCTTGTAAACACTGGAGCCAGTATTACTGAAGTTAAGATTATGAGGGTGGAAGCCAGCCTAAGCAGTTGAATTTTACATAGAGGAATCAGTTGAAAGGTAAAAATAAAATAATAACAGCAGGAAACTTTAATGCTACATTATACTGTAGCTTAGGAATAATATTTTCTGATGTATTCGATTGTACTTTTATATTTACAAGCTAAATACCATCATGGATGTAAAATCAATGTAGTAAGATCAAGGAATAATGTGAATAAATAATGATTACTATGATTCAAAAGCAACGTTTTGAAAAGATGTTTGAAGTACTATTGTCATTAATTAATTGCATTTTCAATGTTTCCAAGGTAATGGAAGTTAATTTATGATGATTAATAACTTGCTATGTTGCAGTTTCAAAACGTTTGCTTAGTAAAAAGTTTGAATGTTGGTGTGCTTGTTAGAGCGACGATTTCAACTTTTTCTTACAGGTAAGTTGTTTGAAATTCATGACACTAGTAGTTGCTAGGTAACCTTTCCTGGTACTAGTGTCAGAATTAGGTTAATTGTGCACGATTTATACGGTCATAAGAAGCGTGTTTTAATGCTATGGTTACATAAAAATATTTTTAAACTGTTTAGTGGTGTTTTGTAACTTAGAATTATACACAAATGCATTTTTAGCAGGATTCTTATAAAAACATCATTTTTACCATATATGGTGGTAGTTCTTAATTCTAGAGATTCACACTACAATTAGCAACACACATCGTGTAGCAGACGTGCTCAAAACAGTCGCGTGTGTTGGAGATTGTAGGTCTGGCCTGCTCCGGCGAGACTCACTACGGCTTCCGCTCTCTGTCGTACATCCTGCAGGCCAATGCATCTCGTCTTACCGTGATCCCATTACCGGCCCCCTCAGCTTCCGCAGGAGCATTGCCGGGGTTTCCTCGAGCAGGGTCCACAAAGGATTAGCTCCCCACGTCACTACGACGTCATCCCACTCTACCCCGTTTGCACAAATGTAGTGCAATGTCTGTTGACATTTACAAAAGCACCTACTGGAGTAAACAGGGTTGGTTCTTAGTAGTTTTCATAGTTAAAAATAAAGTTAATAGTTAAAGATGATCCAAATAATACATGTACGGACTGTAACGTAATCGATACACCGGAACATGTCTCATTTGAATGCCCTAAATACCAGTCATTTGTAGCAGAGGAAAGACGACTATTTGCTGGGAAACACATCTGGAACATCATGAGAGACGAAGATGATTTTAGGGCATTGAACGAGCTAACAAATAAAATATCATGCAAAATGGCAGAAGAGTATAAAAACGGCAAAAAACAAACAAGAGAAAAAATCCAAAGGCCAGAAATGGTATATTCCCCTAGAAGATCCGAGAGAATCAGGGAAAGGCAAGAAAGATATTTACAACTAGAATTAGTTGAAGAAAAAGATGATAAAGAAGATAACACCCAATTTGAATAAGAAGAAGAGAGCAGAACTGACAGAAGAAAGGAATAATGGCAGTTTTCGGGCGGAAACGAAGCAGTTGAGAGAAGTAGACAGAGGTCAAGAGAAGGAGAGAAGTGAAGGAAACTACACTGTCAACACACCATGGTCCAGTAATAGCTAGCTGTTGCTTGAGACCGGCAGCAACTCCACTGATGTCCAGGTTCCGTTGCCAGGAATTCCAGTGGGGAGCAGCCCGGATACCGAGCGTTAGCAGAAATGAAGACGCATAGAGTAAATTGGATAATAATTGTAAATTAATAAAGTTTAAATGTAACAATTGCTACTGGGTACCAGTTGCAATTGTAGATGTTATTATAAGTCATAGTAAATAGCCGTAGTGCTGGATTCCAGTACCGGTTTTGTTTTTGAAGTTTTAATTTTGTTTAGTCATAGTGTTAGTAGTGTAGACTTTAAAATCTGTAAAATTTAATTGTAATTTAAATTGTATTGAAAGATATAAGAGGAATAAATAAATGAAATCTGGAGTATTACGTCCTGATGTAGAACCAAGATATCAGGATGTAAGTATTGCAGAAAAAAAAAGGAAAAAAAAGTTAAAGATGTTCCAAGAATAACTATATCATTATCACCGCTACCACCATCACTATCACCACTATTTACTATTCTCATTGTTGATAATATATATTACTTTGAACACTTACCACAGTTTTTAAATTCCGGAGGAAAATGTTTATTAAATATAGGCAAAATCAAAGAAAATAGCGATGTTTGGCAAGAACATTACATTTGCCTTAATGCATTTGTTTGAAATTTTGATTATTAATCTATTTACTCAGATATTAATTATTTATTTTATAGGGTATTACATATTTTTTTAGTTTTATATTGCTCCGAAATCAGGTCATAGCGCAATCAGTGATAAACATAAATACGTTTCCAAGATTTATTTGTTTAAGTAACCATGTTGGCAACCCTGAAACCATGTCAGGCTGGAAGAAAATCAATAACGGCTGACCCCATCATTGCTCTTGTTTCAGAGTGAGTAAATTATATTTATTAACAACAATTTAGTATCATATATAAATAAAATGTAATCATAATAAGAAACAGAATTGTTATTTGTAATTTAGCTCTAGCAAAATACGTTTAAAAATCGCTAATTAACACCTACGATGTTGGTAGCATTGTCCAGAGATTTGGGTAACGTTTCTTCTTCTTGATGAGAATCATGGAATGATTGGAATAAAGTTAAATTATAAATATTAAAGAATGTTTAAAAATACAGTGTTAAAAGTGCTAAATAAAATTCTATTTTTAACATGCGTATCGTAAATAATTTTTGTTAACACATTGTTGTTTCCAAAATATCTTTCAACCGCAACAATTGTATTATAATGAAATATAATAAGGAAATGCAAATCAGCTGTACAAACAATTGATAAACAATACAACGTATATTAAATGCGATTTTTACATGCCGAATGTTAGGCTACAGTATAGAATCAAGTGTCAAACATTTTTATTTGAGCTGTGCCCCGGTTTGTGTGGATAAATCACATCCAATATGCAGAGTTAGCTAAAATCCCGGCACCACTTAATAACTTTTGAAGCATACAGTTTAGAGACATGAAATGCGATATGATATTATCGACTTTTTCTATTTCGGTTTAACCGTAACTCTCTTATTTTAAATGGAATGATGAATATTTTTACATTTCGAATACTACTCATTAAATTTTTTTTTCTCAAAAAATACCCATACTAAATAATTCTGCACAAATTTATTGATGCTTAATCAAGAAAACAAAACGTGTAGTGAATAATAAAATTCTCCTTCCTTAATAAAAACAAAACTGTTTGTCTGCTTGACAATGTGACAATCGATTATAGAAATAATTTGAGTGACTTAATTAGGTTTTAGGAATGTCTTGCACAGTTTCCATTATTCGATACTGCATATTTTGTAAATAGTTGGGCCTTTCTCGATATACCACTGACTTCAAATGACCCACAAAAAAACTGCAAGGGCGCAACTTGCTGACCACTGTATATAATCTCTCCTAGATATGCTACGGAAAAACGGAATGCACATTTGTAACATGATCACCAAAAACACAAACCCAAACTTTGCGTTTTTGCGGACACTGCGTATGGATTCGCATTTGACCAGTTGTGTCTCTTGACAAGTCCATTCAACCAGAATGGACTTCATCTGAAAATGCAATTTGTTTAAGAAAAACTGGATTATTGTTTGCGCTGCATCACTAATTCACAAATTGCATTCTTGCAAAAGTTCTTATTAATTAGATTATTGTTTGACACTTTTAAGGGTTTTATTCACAGAACTTTTGCTTATATTTAATTGTAACGATAAATTTGTATTTAAAAAGTTTGGATTTTCTTGCACATGGAGGAGAACATGCAATGAAGTATTTCATCAATTGTACTTTTCGGGCGACTTGGTAAATCCTTCACGTTTCCAGTTTGAGTAAATTTCTTTAAGACCCTTGTCACTGTTCTATGTAGAAGTGAATTGTAATCCAGATGCATATCATTAAGTAAATATCTCGATAAGATCGTTGCCTGTCTCCATAACCAACCATAATTAAAATTAAAATTCTTTCCCTATTTAGCACACTAGATGTCAGATTTAATCCGGTAAGAGGTCACGGTGTGAATGTAAAAAGTGAATTTTAAGCGACGTTCTACATCCCATGTTCTTGTAATTCTCAACAGAACAATCATTAAGGAAACATAATAACCATCTTTTCTGTTTCCCAGAAAGCCATTAATAATGCTTTGAAAGAGGACAATCAGCTAATTGGAGAATTGTGAATCAAAGATTGGAGTTTTCAATTGTTTTCTAATTTGTGGTCCAACAAATATGCCTTCCTTTAGCTTTGCTTCACCCACTTTTGTTCATATCTTTGTTTAAATTTTGACCTTCTTCATCCAGAGCTTTCAGGAAGTTTTTCATTAGGTCTAACTTGATATGAGGCGGAGGCAAAATGATTTTACTCCGTTCTACCAATAAAATGTTTTGCACATTTTATTACCAATAACAAATGTCTCCCTCTTAGGTCATTCCTTGACGTTATAATAGTTCTTGGTGCCTCGGCTGTACCACTGGCACAAAAAACAGCAGATTTCGTCAACCCCCTTCTAATCCTGTAACATTTAAACTACAGCAGCGTTACCATTCATGGTCTTTGTATTTGATTGCCTCCAGCAGCAAAGCCGTGTTTTCAAAGTTACTCTCATGTCTACTGCATAAGTCAAAGGTACAGACGGTAATGTTATCATTATGTAGCAGCGCTGCTTTCAAGTTGGTTTTATTGAAATCAATAAATAGTCGCCACACCTATGGATTATGTTGTACACCTAACTGCATCGTCAAATCATTGACATTTCTACATACACACTTGCATTCTGCATATCGAAATATTCGTCTAAAGAGCTAGTTCTTGATCTAAAACAGGACATTTTTAGTCTCTGGAGCTAAAAGGTTCCATTAATGCAACCTCGATCGCAAGAGTTCTGAGTGCTATTTAGAAATTTGTAGATCGGTTATCAAATTGTTGAGATCCTTCTGTTCTATAAGCGAAGTGTGCTGACATTCATGGTGGACACTTGGTATAGTTGAGCCTGATGAAATGTTTCGGAAGTTACAAACAGGAACAGACAAGCCTTCATCATGTGGCACAAGCAGATTCACTAAGGACACATTTGGGTAATTTACTTTATGTCAAGTTTTGCTTCAATGCCCTGCAATTTTTGAGGCAGAAGTAACACACATCACATCATTGGAACAGCGAATGGCATGACTCTTTCCTTTCAACTTTCTGATGGAGTAGTGGTACACACTGCTCAGGTAACCTGAGGTGGAATAGTTTTATTTTGATCGCCAAGAGGACAGTCAAAATATAGTTATACGCCTTCTTAACTAAATAGTGATAGACTTTCTTTGAGTTTTTGGACTGAATTTCGCACACACGTAACACAAATTTTCCATTGGTTTACACAACTATGAAGTTTATCAGTTGCTATTTCTACTAACCTTTAAACACTACGAAATCTCACAGTCTCTCACAAAAAACACAAAAACGCAGATAAAAACAAATGAGGTAACAGGCTTACAATACACAGTTAGACTTATTTTGATTTGGTTTATTTACCGACGCTCTGTAATTTCTCAGGTCATCAGCATCCCATTCAAATCAGGAAACGGCCGAATGAATAAATAATATTTAACGCCCGTTTTTGCTACAGAGGCACCACAGGTGATGGACACTGGTGATACATGAAATGAAATGATATATTGGTAAAGGATTTGTTTTTAAGGAAGGAAACGTTCCAGGTCTAAGTTTAGGGTACCTCCCCGGCATTTGCCATTTATGAGGACCGAGGAAAACCTGGAAAAAACCTCAGTCAAGGAGAAGGTCCTGGCGGGATTCGAACCCCAGACCTCCCACTCACGAGTATGCGATTTAACGACCTCGGCCACCGTGGTGGTAATGAAACGGTCGATAAATTTTGCTCAGAAGCCTCTTTTTTCAGCGTTGAGGTTCTTTATCGTGCCGAAAATGTATGACACGGGACCCACGATTTTACTTCCCTTCCGAAGGAAGCCATATTTACTACTATTTTTACGCCCGAAAAAAGATCCATCTGTCCTTGCCGGGATCAAACCCGCGATCTTGGGTTTATGAGGCCAAGTATGGTTACCACTACATCACCAGGACCGAAACGGTTAGGCTGAAATAACCATGATAAGAATTGCATCATGCGTTTTTCAGCATGTCTAAACCATAAAGAATCTTTTGGAGAATATCTTGTCATATAGGGACTAAAATTATAAAAATCCTACCACTCCTTCCATCTAGTGATTGTTATTAGAACTTTTATCAATATAACGACTTTGTAATATAAAAAGATTAGCTAACAAAATACAAATAAAGCATTTAAAGAAGAATATAAGATAGTGAAAGATTTCAAGTAAAATATCTAAAAATCTGAATTACACAAAAACCGTACGTGCCTGCACGTTTTAAAATAAGGATTCGGATTCTGATTGTATGCACAAAACTACACACTAAACCACAGTAAAAACATTTGTTTGAAACAATTTTTCATTTGACGCATCAGAAAAAAAATGTATTTTGGGTGAGCAATATAAGTGGAACATCCTGTATAACATGGTAGATGCAAAATGGTTGTTGACTAGTGTAATTGGCGGGCTATATTACCCTGAATGGTGATGAAGAGATGAAGATGGGGGTGAGATAATAACGGCGGAATGATCAGTAGGGAAAACTGAGGTATCCAGAGAAAACCTGACCTGGCTCCGGTTCTTGCGCCACAAATTCCACTTAAGGCCTCTGGAACCGGTTCGCATAGGTAGTAGGTGAGTAGTTTCAATACTCTGCTACGACGCCGCCTTAAACAAAGTGAAAGCCTGTGATTTCACTTTTGGAATTACAACAAAAATGCTCATAATAGTCGGCAGAACATTTTCATTTAACAAAGTCATTGTTGGTAATGTGATAAAATAATGGTAAACGCAGGTATATAAGAATATTGTTTAGATTAGCAGTATGAGGAAGAATTCAGGTAGTTAAAAGCTGATTCTCAATAATTTCAAAAAATAAATAAATAAATAAATAAACAACAGTTAAATAAATAAAAATAATTTTAAAATTCTCGGCTAGGATAAAATATTAGGGATTTTTAAAATAGTATATACTAATATAAGCATTTCGTTTACAAGTGCAAAGTAATGAAAGATAAATAATGAATAAGAGAGCGTTCAAAACACGTTTTTTTCTTGGAATTGTGCTTAAAATTATTCAAAATGATCTTTTTTATAGTTAAAAAAATGTACATAATTTTAGTTTCGTCCTATAAATGTCAACTAGTGCCATTTCATAAATCGCAAATGTAGGTTATATATTAACCTGGTGTGGCTTATAGCCACACCAAATGTCTTATGGTGTTTTAAAGTAGCATAAGTGATAAAAATTACATGTGGCTGCTGCTACTACTACTACTACTACTACTACTACTACTACTACTACTACTACTACTACTATTACTACTACTATTACTACTACTACTACTACTACTATTACTACTACTACTACTACTAGTACTACTACTACTACTACTACTACTACTAGTACTACTACTACTACTACTACTACTACTACTACTATTACTACTATACTATTACTACTACTACTACTACTACTACTATTACTACTACTACTACTATTACTACTACTACTATTACTACTACTACTACTACTACTACTACTATTACTACTACTACTACTACTACTATTACTACTACTACTTCTACTACTATTACTACTACTACTACTACTACTACTACTACTACTACTATTACTACCACCACTACTACTACTACTACTACTACTACTACTACTACTACTACTACTACAATTACTACTTACTACTTCTACTACTGCTGCTGCTGCTACTACTGCTACTTGTATTACTAGTACTACTACTGTTGTTACTAATATTGCTGCTGCTGCTTCTATTAATACTAGTACTACTTATATCACTGCACCACTACTACTATTACTGCTAGTACAATCGAAATAATAATTTTACTATTACTACTATTACTAGTACTTCTATTGCTATTATTTTTAGACTATTTCTATTATTTTTTCTTTTCATGCTTATTCTATTGCTGATTCTAATAGAAATTTTGGAGTGTAGACTGCAATAATTTCAACAACGATGACGGTAGCGGTAATGGGGTTTAGGAGAATTATGGTAGAGAAGTACGGCATGTGAATAACTGCGAAAATATTTATATGATTTCTGCAGGAGGAAGCTGATGTTCCTTGCCATACTATGTAATTCTATTTTGTCCAATGATTTTTATATGGAGGTACTCAAGGTACTCGGTACAGTATACAGATAACAAAACTGTTTCTTTTTTTAAAAAAAAATATATATGTATATAGTTATTCTATATAAATGGAAAATATGTGGGTATTTATCAAAAAGAAAGTATTATATTAGAAAAGGGTAAAGATATCAGTAGATAGAAAAACTCTCCGAGTTAAAATCAGTACTTATCGCTTTGTTGGAGCTAAAACGGGTTGTTACTATCTCGAAACCACGATGACCTGTATGGCAAGGAAAATATGGTTTTTACTTTAAACTTTTGTAAATATTTGAAATTAAAATAAGCTTGGAGAACTTTCTTATCTCTTAATACCTCATTTGTATAATCAATAGTTTCTTTACAGTAAAATTATCCATTCAATTAGAATAATATCAAAACATTTATAATTTAGTCAAATAGCATGTGTGGCTTCCTTTTGTCGCCGCATCACTTGTGCTGTAATTTATTGATAACAGCAGTAGCACAGGTTTTTGTGACACGTTAGCAAATTTTTATCAATGACGCGGCAAGAGTCGGGACATAAACATTTCCTTTTCTATAAAGTTCGCTTATCTACATTATTAAACCGGTTCTTTTTTCTTATTATTACAAAATTACGTTTTATTACTAACCTTGTTCGAAATTCGGTGAAAGCATTCTTACCAATGATATTTTACCACAATATTTTAAAATTAAACTTGTACATTGAGTTCAGTGGTAGAGTACCGCAGTCGATCCTGGTGGTGTAGTAGTAACCATACTTGTCTCCGAAACCCAAGATCGCGGGTTCAATCCCAGCAAGGATCGGGCGTGCGTAAAAATCCTAAGTATGGCTTTCTTTGGAAGGGAAGTAAAGCCCTGGGTCCCATGTCGTAGATTTAAAACACGTAAAATAACCTCAAGAATGAAAGAAGAGGCCTCTGGGCAAAATTTGTTGCCCTGAAATGACCCACTGATGACCCGAGATGTTAAAGAGCGTCCGTAAATAAACCAAATCAACAAAGAGTACTTTCTCATGCATTTGTACATCATAGCACAGAGAGTAAGGTAAGGTGACTGGCGCTTTGCAAGCTCACGTATAGCACATTGACATATTTATAACTATAAAGTAATTTCATTTATTAAAAAGTCGAGAAAAAGATAACAATAAAATGGTACAAATAATGATATGCAATCTTTTTAAAGAATAATACTTAAAATATCTCTGAATAATAAATATAACATTATATAGATTATAAATATATACAAATTTATGCAATAATTTAACCAGGTATTGAGTATGATATCAGATGTACAAGATATTGCTGAACAAAAATTCTTATAGGGATACTTTATGCACCATCTGAAAGATGTATACTTACCTTACTTATTTCTTAGAGGGGAAAAAAATGTTTGTAATTCTGCAAGTAGAATATCCACATAGTTCACTGTCGCCCTTTCTGATTTCAAGAGTTTCTGGCAGAAGCAGGTATACGTCAAATTCCGTGGGAATACCGGTTTCCACACTTTCTCTTGATTACCTACTGAGAAAAACACAATTGACGAGAAGCCTTTGGCCATGTGTTTGGTTTTAAACAACCAGAACAGAAACAGAATCCGTTAGAACTTGTTGCGAATTCAGTTTAATAGGTTCAAGGACAAGAACGTAAAGCAAAGGATATGGCCAACATCAGTTCAAAACTATGTTATTTTGCATTGTACTACTGCTTGTACTAATACTAGTACTACTATTAGTAATCTTTAGATCGTTCAGCAAATATTGTAAAAATATTTATAGGCGATTGCCATATTTTAAGTTCCATGTATCATAATATAAACCAGTGTAAATTTGTTAACACTATAACCCAAGCATACCATGAAGTAAAATGGGATTCTCTTATTTGAAAACATAATAAAAGATAAATATAAGATAGTAGTTGCAGTAGTAGTAATAGCAGTAGTAGCAGTAGCTGTAGTAGTAATTGTAGTTGTTGTAGTAGTAATAATAGTAGTAGTAGTAGTAATAGTAGTAGTAGTAGTAGTAGTAGTAGTAGTAGTAGTAGTAGTATTAGCAGCAGCAGCAGTGGTAGTAGTAGTAGTAGTAGTAGTAGTAGTAGTAGTAGTAGTAGTAGTAGTAGTAGTAGTAGTAGTAGTAGCAGCAGCAGTGGTAGTAGTAGCAGCAGTAGTAGTAGTGATAGTAGCAGAGTAGTAATAGTAGCTAATAATAATACTACTAGCAGCAATAGTAGTAGTTATAGTAGAAGTAGTAGTAGTAGTAGTAGTAGTAATAGTAGAAGTAGTAGTAGTAGTAGTAGTAGCAGGAGCAGTAGTAGTACCAGGTGTAGTAGTAGTAGTAGTAGTAGTAGTAGTAGTAGCAGCAGCAGCAGCAGTAGTAGTACCAGGTGTAGTATTAGTAGTAATAGTAGAAGTAGTAGTAGTAGTAGTAGTAGTAGCAGCAGCAGCAGTAGTAGTAGTAGTTATAGTAGAAGTAGTAGTAGCAGTAGTAGCAGTAGTAGTAGTAGTAGTAGCAGCAGCAGTAGCAGTAGTAGTAGTAATAGTAATAGTAGTAATAGTAGTAGGTAGTAGTAATAGTAATAGTAGTAATGGTAGTAGTAATAGTAATAGTACTAATAGCAATAGCAGCAGTAGTAGTAATAGTAATAATAGTAATAGTAGTAATAACAGTAATAGTAATAGTAGTTTTAGTGGTAACAGCACTGTAGTACTCATATAATTGTGATATTTAAAGTAATATTTATGATTGTTACTGCAATGATAATGTTTGTGATATAGGCTCATCTTTCGAAATGCGTTTTTATCATGTTTATGACTACACGATAGTTTTTTTTTTTTTCGAACAGAATGCAATAGTTTATGTTATGACACGTTCACCTCAGTTCTGACGGGATATGCTTTCTGAAGATGGTGTTTCCAGGTATATCAGAAGCATATCCAGAAAGTATGTTCGGATTTTTACAGTACTTTATATCGACTGCTATAAGCTGCGAACTATCAATGTGATTTCCACCTGTATTAGTGGATGTGGCTTTATGAGACTCCAGAAGCAGATTTGCTGTATGTTTTATAATCACTACTGACTGTATTGAACAGCCTATATTATGGATTTCTTTAGTTTTGTCATATTTGAGAAAAGGCCAGTGATCGAGGAACTTTTTAGAGGTTCCTCTGTACCCATCTGTTGGCTCTATATCTGTCCTGTATTAAGAAAAAAAGAAAAGTAGTTCCCTCTTAAATGCCCGATGAGATTTTGAATTGTTGATCATTAAGCTGAGGTTCATGCACATTTTCATGGTCTTAATTAAAGTCCCTAATCTATAACCATTAAATAACATATCACTTTCTGCATACATCTCTCAAAGTTTATGATGATTTAAAATTTTAATATTCAACAAACGGACAACGTACTTACTAAATTTCTCATATGGCGGTCCGCTAGCTTATTTTCTGTGTGTACGATCGGTGTGCTTTAACCATAATCTGTTTACTTAAAAATGGCATATCTAGCTTGCAAATGAAAATAACAGCTAATAAATACATGTAGACCGCAGTATGTACAGTGTGGAGCTTGAGTATTTCGCGAGATCGAATTTTAAGTACGCATGTCAATATATTGACTGCTGTTACCTCTATTCTTCTACAGATGACTCTGCATAAAATGTACGACATGGGACCCACGACTTTACTTCCCTTCCGAAGGAAGCCATACTTAGGAGTTTTACGCCCGAAAAATTCCATCGACCCTGGCAAGGGTTGAACCCAGTATCTTGGGTTTACGAGGCAAGTATGGTTACTACTTGACCAACAGGACCCACTGCTTTTATAGAGAAAAGCATGTTATCCTGTCAATGCGGCTGAGGTAAAAACACATTTGTTTTGTAAATACTCTAGATGTAGCATTGTCAAAATAAATCGACCTTAATATCACTAGTTCTAATATTATACTATAGCCAATTTTCATTAACTCTTCGGGACAACTAGAGTTTTGATATCAGAAATTGTGTATTAAGTTTATATGATTGAAATATTTTAAAGCGCTCTGTGCTTTGTCACCAATTTTCTCTTTTGTGCTTTTAATTATATTTATACATTTCTGTAAAAGTAGGTAATTTTTTACAATTAAAAATACTATCATTGTATCTTCTTTTACTTTCACTAACAAAATGTTAAGCTGAACCCTATTTTCAACAACTTCAATTTGTTTGTGCATAGATAATTAACTGCAACAGCATCTGTTCATACACTTTTAAGTTACTTCGTTATGTGTTTCTGCCCTTTTAAGTGGACTGCCACAGCCAATGCTGCGTCGGGATTCGAACCTGGAAAGTTAGCCTTAATACTATAGGATGATTCGTTTGGCTATGAATGAAATCAAAACACTGTATAATATCTACTCTAAAAAATTACATTTTGAAATTTTGTGTAAACAACGTTGAAAGTTGGAAGATTTCTCAGAACGCTACATAGCCTCCATTGCTTGATCAATTTTTAAATTCAGATCAACAATGTACCTGGGTTTCCGTAAACAGACAGTACCTTTAACAAAACTCCACACTAAAAGGGGGCTAGATCTGGGGAGTTTGGGGGCCAAGAAATTTGTCCATCACGACCACACTACTTACAACTTAAAGCAGTATTTAGAAAATGATGAACTCCATACCCAAAGAGGGGGTGCACCATCTTGCTGGAACACAAAGGTGATATTATTGTCTTCCTCAAGTTGTGTCAATAGAAATCGCCGTTGATTTCAATCATCTCGATTTTCATTTGTCATTATGCATTGTTGATTTTCATGCTTGTCATGTAAGAAAACTCTCATTTTTTCAGCAAAATATTACCAACAAGAAATGCTTTCTACTATCAAATTAGAGTTTATTATAATATTTAATATTATGCATACCCAAACGGACCAGCTTGTATATCCCTATGTGTCATTTCAATATAAACCTAATCTTAAATGTATGAAGTATATAAAATGTTCGTGGAAATTGGAATAGAAAAAGAAGAAAAGAGGGGGAGAAGAAATTCCTATTATGAAGACATTTAACAAGCATAGATTATAAAATAATTTAGCCCAGGATTTAACTTCTAAAAGCAACAAAACAAGTAACATCAAATCACCTAGCATTCGTTGAATGAAGGAAACTTTTCCCCTGTTTCTTAAGCCTGCAACTTACTTCTTTGTATCCAAGCACGCTACAGCCAGATATAACATACAATAGCATGCATGACAGAAACACATTCGGAATGTGATGAGCGGAGGTACTCGCCCTTGCTTCATCTTGCTTTTACATTGTGCATTGTCAACAGTTCTCATGAAATTATTAAATAAAATTGCTGGGATTCCCATGTTCCTGCAGCTCGTCATTCAAGCGACAACACAACAACGTTGTAGAAGGTATGTCATCGGAAAGACTAAAAGTTTAGAAAATGAAATTCCTTTCTCAATTTATTATCATTGTACACCCTCTATGCCACCTCAGTAGTGATTTGATTGTTTTATTTGGTTCATCAGCTTCCCAGTCATTCAGGGCGTTAAACGGCCGACAAAGTTTGCTCAGAGGCCTCTTCTTTCAGACTTGAGGTTCTTTATCGTGTCGTAAATGTACGACACGGGACCCATGGCTTTGCTTAGGATTTTTACGCCCGATAAAATCCAACGATTTTGACCGGGTTTGAACCCGCGATCTTGGGTTTAGTAGGCAAGCATGGTTATCACTACACCACAAGAACCGACTATCTAAAGAACGTTAAAAATTATTTTAAAAAGTTTGTGAGCCGTTTCATTTTATTCTATTTGTTTATTAATTCCGAAAATAATTTTAGAAATGGGGAAATCATGTGCATTTGTTGCGTTAAATCCAAACCGCACCATAGAGGAAATACATAAAAAGCATTAGAAATACATTATTTATTGATTTATAAAAATCATTTGCTGAAGTAAACCAAGAACTTCTAGAATTTAAACAATCAATAGAATGTGTAAATAGTTATGCTTATAATCAAGTAATATAACAGCAACGTTTTTCATATAAATCAGGAATACGACAAGGGTGCCCACACTTTTTAATTTTTATATTTAATCAATTTTATTGGAAAAATAGATACATTTAATTAGCATTAGTACGATCTTATATTGACAATATTGTAATATTAGCTGAAAAATTAGCTTTAAAATAATATATGGATTCACGTAATCTCTAAAAAGAATATGATTGCTAAATATCTATTCAAAAAATCAAAGTTAAGGCATTTAGAGGAAAATTTCCAATAAAATCTAAAATACTTGGAAATAAACTTCTTAAGCAGTTATAGAAAAGACGATCATTTCAGAAAGTTATAAAACTTCAGTTCACGTGTGAACAGTTGAAAAGAACTTTAGGAAGAAAAATTAGAAAATAAATCTAACTAAAACTCTATAAAATATTAGCTGTGGACATTCATGGAGTATGCGGAAGTGAAGTTTCTGAGATATATCAAATTGGCAAATGATACACAAATTTATTCTGTGCTAAATGCACATATCATTTTTCAAAATGACTTCCATTTGCCCCTGATACAGGACCTAAGTTTATCGGGTCATTCATCAATTCTCCATGGGGAATTCAGTGATCGCTTGAGAGCTCAATATTAGAGTGCCTTTTCTCACAGGCAATATCCTCAAAAACTGACCTCAATTTGTAATTCAAGAGGTTCAAGTAAGGGCTGCTAGAGAGCCAGTTTTGGTAGCAATAAAATCCGGTACATTTTTTCTTAAGTCATTGTTGCGTGGATTGGTGCAGAATCTTCATGAACAAAGTGTTTTCAGGTCTTTCACCGCAGGCTCAAGGAGGGTTGTTTCATATATTCTGGCCGTTGTGTTTAACCTATCTTTGGCAGAAATGCAACTTTGTCACACCATCGCACCTCCCTCCTCACCAAATCACCATCGAGGCGAGAGGGTGATTTCTTCGGATCTTTGGTATCATCTCAAGAGCTTCTTCAGAAGTCCTGACATGCACTGTCATTCTGGCGGTTGTACCTCTCTCCGATTGTGACTTTTTTCACCTGTAAAAAATGATTTTTGTGCCGATTGTCAGATGCATTTCAGCTCTCTCTCTTTCTCTCTCTCTCTGCTGTTTAAGCCTTGAGGTTAAGAAACTTGCAATACCTCAGTGATAAGCATTCAGCCCAAAGTCCTGCCTGAGCAATCTGGATACACGAGGCTACACTCATAAGTTTCCGACCTACCATTTTCTAAGTATGATAAAGACAAAAACTATATTCCACTTTTCAATATAGTTACTCTTTATCGCAATAAACTTCTCACATCTTTGAATTAATATTTCAATCCACCCCCCAATATGGTCAGAAGTCTTGTCTCTAAAATGAGCATAAACAGCATCCAACACATTTTCGTCACATTTAAATTTCCTTCCTGGAAGGTTCTTCTTGAGTTTTGAGAAGAGGAAATAGCAACTGGGAGCTAGATTTGGACTGTAGGGTGCATGATCGATCTCCTTGAAGTCACATTTCTTCACAACTTCCTTTGCAACAAGAGCTGTGTGCACAGGCGCGTTGTCGTGAAGAAGGCGCACACCACTACACAGCTTTCTCGCCTTTTCTCTTTGATGGAAGCACGTAGTCTGTGCAATAGGCCAGCATAGTACTCCCCATTTACTGTGGTGTTACCATCCTTGAAATGAATGAAGAGCATTCCTTCACAATCCCAAAAGATTGTGGCCATGATCTTCTTGGTTGACGGAGTGGCCTTGGCCTTTAGAGGCGGTGCTTCGCCAGGTTTACGCCAGTCACTCCGTTGATTCTCTTTTGGACAAGGAATCATAGTAGTGGACCATAGTTATCATCCCCTGTAACAATGGTTTGCAGAAGTTCTCTACCGTTGCCACGGCAGAGCTCCAAAACTACCTGACAACAGATGACTCGTTGCTGCTTTTGGACTGAGGAAAGAAGTCTAGACACCCATCTTGCCCTAACCTTATTCATGATTAAATGTTCATGAATAATTCGAAGGATAGTTGTTTCAGAAAAGCCCAAGCTTGCTGCCCTTTTTGTAACTTTGAGCCCCCGACCTTCCATAATTTATCCTTCCATAAGAGCGATGTTTTCAGGTGAGCACCTCAAAGGATCGGCCTGAACGCTCTTCGTCTTCAATGTTTTCTCGACCCATTCGAAAAAGTTTGGCCCATTCTTTGACAGTATGGGATGGGGAAATGATATGGGATTATATGGGAGATGCTTACCCATATACACGCCCAATCGCTGTTTAATTTCATTTGGAGTAAATCTTTCTTTTGTGAAGAACTTAATAACAGCTCGATACTCCATTTTAAACATGTCACAATCTTCTACACATAGCCTTCTTTATGCAACTATATCTGAACACTGCATATAGTGGAGCGGAATTTACAGCTGCATTTATTTACTTAACTTACTGTGACACCACATACGAAATTTGTGAAGGATAATCCTTATCGGCGAGGCCGGAAACTTATGAACCTACCCTCGTGGATGTACTGGAAATGTCCATCTCAAGAGTTGTTTCCGCACTGGATTTCTCCTGATACGAGCGGCCGCTGCATTCATCTCACCACTTTCCTGATCCTCACAGAGCTCAGACGTCCCTGATCTTGGTCGGTCAGCAATTGTACCAGTTTCATTAAAGCACTCAATGGTGCGGTACAAACACCGGCTTCTTAAGTGTCTGAAACAAGCTCAGGTGACGATTTTCCGAGCCAATGGAGGTTTATGTACCACAGCAACACTGTTTTCATACTCTTCTTACTCCACCACTAAACCTTTAAATAGCTTGTCCACTTAGCTGCAGTTGAAGTCAACAATGTATAAGGTAGCGTTTAACAGCAAGAGCTTATCTCATCGCCCAAGCATAGGTACAGTATCTATCAAAAGTTTGTAACAACTTTTGGCTAGCAATCTGAAATATTGCACAGATCATCTATTTTAAACAGAAGATAGAGTAGTCGCTGATAAGAAAGCGTACCGGAACAAACCAAGAGGAAGCAGAATGGTTGGAAGACCTGGGAAGAAATGGACTGGTATATTATGATTATGTAATGGCTTAAAGTCCATGCAAATGGCCGAGGTTTTCGAGATGGGATGAATTAGTGACAACGCAAATGAACCTAGAGTCCAAGGGAGTTTAAATGTACCTAGCATTTCAAGGTAAGGAAATTTGCTGAAAAAACTCATATAAGAAAATTGACCCACACATTTCCAACCGATTCCCAACCGATGTCATAGTCAAATACGCCACGGAAGGGTCTGCGTTTACAAAAAAAAACTTTTCCGTTAGCATCCAAAACAAGGGAATTTAGTAGGCATGCGAAGTCTATGAGCTTCTCCATCTGGAAGAGGTTCGAGCGTGTGCTATGTAACGAAGAGCCGTTCTCTTCGTTTTATTGCACATTACTCCCTGGCAAACAGCGTTGCATGCCACATTACTCTTTATACCTGGTAAGCAAAACTGAACTAAAACGAGTCATCAATATTGGGATATTTGGTTACAAATGAACGACAGTAACAAGAATAATAACAGGGAACAAAGAAATAAGGAGATATCCCTCTAGGCATGCAATTACAAAATAAGACTGTTTAAGTGGTAGATTACCTCAGCTATTGTCTGGCGATCAGAAGGGGAGAGAAAGCAACATTTGCTCACTAGATTCATATACTCTAGTGTCGATAAAAATAAACTGTGTAGTCAGATACCCGCCCAGCAGTGAGAGCATGGGATCCCACATTCACTCTTACAATTCAAGCCCCCCCTTGCATTTCAGCCCACATTTTCTTAAGTTACATATCCCACTTATTTCTGAACATCAAAAAGAATGCTCACAATTTCCTTATAAAGTGTTTAAAGCTTTGATTTTATGTTTTACTTCTTCAAATTTCTTATGTTTTGTTTCATCATATTTCGTGCGCTTTAAGCCAGTGGTTTCCAAGCTTTTTCAACTCACAAACCTCCTTTATAAAATCTGAATTAATTCCCGTTGGGCCGGCCATGTTGAGCTTCAGCTGTTTCATGGTTTCCTCCGGTCACTTAGGCGAACGGTAGGATGGATTCCACGAGCTTTGCGCTCCCCCACTTCACATTAGCTCTGTTATAAGGTCGAGAGTGCCAGGCGAGATCAGCTGCGCGGTGTGATGGTGGCTTGCATTCTGTCCCGGCGTCTGGAAGCTACCTATGGAGTTACCTGGTGTCACCCTCAAATCCCTTCCTAGCAAGACGCAAGTACTGAAAATATTCTCCTCCGCCCCAGATCTACTCACGCAAAAGCACTTTTCCTCATATTTAAAAGTCACGTCTTTATGTTTCATTCATTTTTATCTAAACCACATACTGGTAATTACTTCTTGGAATATATTACTGAACTATTTTATATAATGACAGAATTCAATGTAAGCGTAAGTTACAAAGTTACATGATAATTGAAATATTTGCATCCTTCTCACTCAATTTCAAATAAATTGTTGAGTAAATAACTTAAAATGACCTAAGATTTTATACATCTCTATATCCACAACCAAAGAGACTAAAACTACTCCCTGTCACTAAACAAATGCTTCATTTCAAAGAACTGAAATAACATGCCCAATCAACAATGAAAAGCAACTCAAAGTCCGTTATTCGGTGAACCCCTTGCAAGATTATCAGAACCCTCAGCGGGTTCGCCAACCACAACTTGAGAAACACTGCTAGGGCATCTCCCTTCACCCCTGCTGTAGCCTCCAATGAACTACAGTTTTTTCAATGTTGAGATTTTCCATAAACTAGATCTATTAAATTAATGTTTACAAAAATTGCCAATCGGAAAACAAAAGAAAGTGCTAAATAGCTTTTCTGAAGCACACGACGAAGTTTCATTCTCATTAAGTTTTACGCTCCCCAAAACTAGAAATACTTCAGTGACGCATGTTTCATGTTTCGTGTGATTCCAGTTGATGACATATCAACCTACCCGGGAAGAGATATTATCCGGAATACTTCATGAGTTATAAATACAGTGGTTTAAATGAATTTCGCCTAGTCTAAGAAAGAACATTATTGAAATTAACAAATGAAGAAAGACATTTTCATTGAAGTTATGTTGCCTATTAAAACTAGTCAACAATCATTTTGCATTGGGTAAGTGTTATGTAATTTCCTGTGTGTTATTGGACGTAGAATTCGAATCTGCCTTTGGAAATGCTGTACCACGTATGGTTTTTACGTAATCTACACTGCTGCACATTAAAAATGCAACTCCCATGGGGGACGCGTTAAACTGAACCCATGGTTTCTCAGAAGCAAGGAAAATATTACAGGAAGTAATAGTGTCTGGATTTGATCAAGAGAGAATTGTGTCATGCCGAGAGTGCAACAGTGCAAGATGTCATTCCGAGAAATTAGTGCTCGTGTTGGATGAAATGCGTCCATAGCAAATATAAAATCAGCGCCTCAAGTAGGATGGACAAACTGGCTCCAACAAACAACCAAACGAGAAAACGGACAAAATGTCCTATTAGGAACACGCACAATATGTTGCAATTTTAATGACTAGTGTTTGTTCGCTCTTTCCATTTTTGATGAAATATATAAAATAATAAGTGACCAAGCTAATTATACTCTTTAATTGGTAGTATTACACAGTGTGCAAAGTACCAAAACTAGTCACTATAGAGAGGAAAAAATTTTTATAACTAAGGTAATGTTTCTTCATGGCACGCTTGTCTATAGTTTAAGAGTTTCGAGACTTCAATTGGCGTTTATATGTGCTTTTTGCGTTTCATATTTGAGTTAGTGAAACATTTTAATATTCAGAATTACAGTTAGTATATTATTACAAAAGAAACTTGCTGTGTGAACCATCCCGACATCTTTTGTTATGTGCATGGGAAATTCTCTCAAAATATTCAGTCACGGGTTTAGTTAAGAGGGCCTGTATATGTATTTTGATTGTGCTCTTGATGACCAGGGTAAAAGTTTTGCACATTTTTCTTTCTCGGAAAACTTGAGTACCTTTAACGATGAACAGAATGATCGCTTTCAACAACACATCGTTGTCAATGATGGAGAATTGTTTGTTGGTTTCTAGTTAGGAATAATTACGAGTTATCATTCAAATGAAAACTATCAGCCTCCTGCTAAACCAAATTAATATTAAACTTTGTAAATATACAGTGAATTAAATTGTAAAGTATGTTGGCCTCAAGAACCTGAAAACTATTGGTGATACTGGTTTTTAATGTTTATTTGTTTTTAAGATGGTTCCTACTTGCCAAAATTGCATTTGATGGTATTTGTATTAGGAAGTATAACATAACCTGGCTTTTCATTAAATTCAGCGCCCCAAAATTAGGGAAAGCTATATATTTCTAAACCAGATACAGAAAATAATGCTCATTTTATTGTGTAATATAATTGGTACAAACTTCATGTGATGTTATTTTAATGCGCACAAATCTAAATGAAAAAAGGTTATTATACAACCCCCCCCTCAAGTGCTTTACTTGGTTTAAATGTTATATTGCATAACAATTAATAACGTTTACTGCTTTTATTTCAGCCATATGGCCGAATTATTCAAGGCTGATTCTTCATTTCCAAATCATGACACACATGAAATGTGTATGACATGTAGGTATGGTATGAAATAACTTTCATCCATATCGAAACACTGTGTCCAAAGTTCAAATTGCAGCCCTAAGGCCTTGATGTCGCAAGAAATCGCTTCACATGCTTCCCAAATACGTTTCTTCAAGTCCTGAAAAGAGCATACTTAGTTTTGTAACCCCCCAAGCAAACTAGTCAAAGGGCATTTAATCTGGTGAGCATGATATCCATAATTGAGGTATTCTCTCGCATTCAGAAGGCCATGCGTTCCTCTTACACAGTGGTTTATCAGATGCGCTTTGCAACACCATAGGCTGATCATTTACCCAGTATGTCTACTTGGACTTCTGGATGCAGAAGTTGAAAATGAACCAATTCACAAACTACAAACACAATAAATAAATAAATAAATAAATAAATAAATAAATAAATAAATAAATAAATAAATAAAAATATTTTCATGCCACGTTACCTAAGATTTTTAAGCCTTCAAGTTCAAATGACCCCACTCTTAAATACAATGACATAATGCAACCAATTAAAAATCAAAATACCTTAAATCAATCACCGCCAAGGGTGGCCGAGGTCGTTAGGCGCGGACTCGTGAGTGGGAGATTTGGGGTTCGAACCCCGCCAGGACCGTCCTCCCTGACTGAGGTTTTTTCTAGTTTTCCTCAGTCCTTATAAATGGCAAATGCCGGGGTGGTACCCGGAACGTTTCCTTCCTTAAAATATCTTTTCCCAATATATCATTTCATTTCAGTGTTCATCGCCTGTGGTACCTCAGTAGTAAAAACGGACGTTAAACACTATTAAAAAAAACCTTAAATCAAAGTGTTCAAGTCAAAATAAGTTAAATGAATATAATATATAGGAAATAAACAACAGATAACAAATAATATCGGATCTAATTATCTGATGACCGCCGCGGCAGCGGGGACTGCATTGTTCCAGATCAGGCGAGTGGCCTTAAGTTGCCCAGGTTGGCCTTGAGTTCCCCGCCACTCAGTCAGTGTCGTGAAAGAAACAATGTTTGTCTAATCTCAGAGTAAAGACCGCTAAGGATACTAAATGGCCAACACATTCTATTTCTCAACCCGAATTCCGTACCAAGTACACTCGAGTTGTCAGATTATTTTAAGAGAAAGCCCAGGTTATTGAGTTTCAAGTCGTAACGCGATTCATAAATTAATTGCGTCAATACACTTTGGACGAGTAAAAGGATAACATCTGTCAAAAAATCGGGTAGTTTCTCAAATAGAGTTGAGATGATAATGGGTAATTATATGAGCAAATGCTAGAAATGTGTAAATAATGAAGAGATGCAGTTTCAACTACTTTGTTATCCCTCCCTCTTCTACACTAGTATAGCCCAGCTTACCGTGAGGGATGGGTCTATAGGCCTACAGATCCTGCTCAACCAAGTCAGTCATCAGGCAATAGGATCATTTCATATTAACTTACATTTCTAAGGTTATTATTTATTTAATCATCCACAGGTCTTAAAACAAGATATGAGAATATTTGCTTTAAACAAAATTTTATGAATTATAAAAGTTACAAGATACATTTGCTAACTACTCATTCAAAATTCTTGAATTTTATCACAAGAACAGCTTCCTTGTCATATTTTTCTTTATCCAATCCTCTCCTCTCCGAAGTAGCAACATTAGAAATCAGTAATAATGTTTTTTTTTTTTTTCTTCTTCTTCTTAGTGAATGATTTTTATTTCTTAATTAATAAACCAACAATATAATGCTACGTTTCTCTGTGTTTCTTCCTTAAATGTTATACATAAAATTAAAACAAAAAATTTGAAAACCCAAACACGTTCAATCTTCTAGTAGGCAGCAATTAGCAGTTAGCATATTAAAAACTAGTAAGGTCCTAAACGCATTTCCATTGAACTCTTATCAAAATGGATACAGCTTCTAGTGGGACAAATAAACAAACAAGCAAGCACGGTTCCACAAGGTTGGGCTACTGTTGTGCACTTGTGTCATTGTTCACTTGAAACGCAGTGTCAAAGCGTCCTTGAGTGCAAGTAGCGAGCCAATGAAAATATTTACTTGTGTTGTGACAACCGACAGAGGTGCACTTGCTGTGCTATGAGCAAAGGTGTGGCCCTCACTTTCATTGGTTACGACAATAAAACAATTCATTTTCCTTTCGTTGAACGTTCAAGTTGTCCTTCAACTGCCAATTTTGAGGAGGAGTTTACCTGTGTTTACCTGCAGTGCTGGACCTTCTCGGTAAGTTATTGTACAATCTCTACAACCGTTTCTGCCCTTTCTGGAAAAATGTTATGTTTCCTGATAAAGGAAAATGCTGCTTTTAAAACTCTTGAAAGGAGACGGTTGGCGCTGACGTGACGTAACCTTGAAATGTTTGATCTTGAGTTATTTGTTTTTAAACTACTTTTCATCCTCCCATGGTAGAACGGAATTTATGCCGGCAGGGTTAAGTCCACAGGGACTTCTTTTCAACGAACCACTGAATGCATTTGTTTATAAAATGCAGATGCAATTTCAGGTTATAAGTAATTATTCTACGAAATCTTGTACATTAATACAGTAAAATATAACCAGTAAATAATTCTTATATTTATAAAGTTGTTTGAAGGGAAAAATTTAAGCTAGTCTATAAAAGTTTGGTTGAATGCATAACATTCTGAGTAAAACACACATTTAAGTCAATAGCATACAGGTAAAATCAGTAACACTTATCAACAGACATTTTGGTGTCTCGAATGTCAAACCTGTTTCTGGGTGGGTATATTTGATCCACTGATTCCAAAAATGACATAATTTTTTCATTGTCGGTGTTTTAGATACACCACACATGTCATATATCACTTTTCACTCTGGTAATATTATAATTAATCTCCTTTAAGCGTGAACAAATATATTATAATTTAAAGAAAAGAGTTATTTTTAATCAAAAGCACAAGTTTATGATACAAACGCAAGCTTCTTTTGTAAGACTAACGAGAGTGGGTACTGCAACGACAATCCTACCATCATTTCTTCCTTGATATGTCTACCTTCCATTGTTTTTATGTCTTGGTGAAACCTTTCACCTTGCTCTTCCCTTGCGTTCTCTGGAATCCGAGCCAAGTGACTGTGCAAATAATGAACACTCATTTTACAGTCAGGCCTTTGAAATGAAAGAGCATCTCTTTCTCTATTGAGTGTAGTTGTCTTCCTGTTGCTAAGGAGGTTTTCTTTAACATGATTCGATTTTATTCTATGAAATATGGGTCATGCCTTCAGCATTAGATCATTTATGTGTATATCTTCAAAGCACGAATCGTCATTGTTCAAAAATGCCACGGGTGGCCGAGGTCGTTAAGGCACGGACTCATGAGCGGAAGAGCTCTGAGGTTCGAATCTCACCAGGACCGTCGTCCATGACTGAGGCTTTTCCAGGTTTTCCTCAGTCCACATAAATGGCAAACGCCGGGGAGGTTCCCTATACTTAGGCCTGGAACGTTTCCTTTAAAAATATCCTTTTCCAAATTTATCATTTCATCTCATGTATCATCAGTGTCCACCGCCTGTGATGGCTCAGCAGTAAAAACCAACGTAATACACTATTATTCAAACCTTTAAAAATTGTTTAATTAAGACTAGCTTATATATAATATTGGCAGGAATATTCCAACTCTGCTGTCATGATAACATACTGTGGAGACCAATGTTATATTTGATTCTATTGTCCCAAAGACAAATTAAGGAGGAATATCTATAGAGATGGCCTTGTACTCTTCTTTCATTCTAATGGAGTGACCGTTTGGAACAAAGTCATTGTTTGAAGAACACATTTCAAATTGCGTTTATCAGTGTCGATGGGAATATGGCATTTATTTGGATTATATTCTTAGGGATAGGTTCATTGCAGAAAACCAAGTTGTTACCTTCGATAAAGAAGTCCATTCATTTAACGATAGCACCGATCGTCAAAATGGTTTTTGGGTTCTCTCCAAACCACTGTATTCCAAATTTCAAGCTGTTTTTCTTTCGATTTGTCCACTACTGCAACTGCTCCGTACTAGTTTTGTATGCAATATGGGGGGCCCATGGTTAATTCAGATCTCCAAATTTGACACCAATATTTATGTGCTATACAAAAACCACGACAATAACCATTAGATGCCATTATATATGGTAATGTAACAAAAAAAATACAGTTTTGCCATTTAAGCATTACATATTATCTCAAGGAAAGCATGTAAACAAATATTTTTGGAATGAATTTCACGCTGCATAGAAAAATGTACTTTAAAAACCTACATTTTCTATTCAAAAATGGTTGTTATGAAATCCCAATCTTTTCAAAAACTAACCACAATTGTATAAATTGAACTAGGTATATCTTAAAAAAAAAAAAAAAAAACTACAGCTAAAACGGTCTAGTCAATGCAATTCTTGACTGAGCTCCCCAAACAACCTCTAGAATAGATCTGAAAACCAATATACGAATAATAATAATAATAATAATAATAATAATAATAATAATCATAATCATAATAATAATTTTGTTACATACAATGAGAAACAGTAGTATTTAGAGGTATAGAAGTATTTAGATCGACTTACAGTTTAGTAACTGATGCTAATTGATAATCTGTGGTGAATAGGCTTGAAATTTTAGTTACCGACTACCCAATTTGACTGCTGTATGTAATACCGGGCTTTCGTGTAAAAAAAAATGTTGGAATTCTCGGCGGCTGGGCACGTCGCGGCGGTCCGAGAGCTTCGCTTCTAAAATTATGTAAACATTTACAGAAGGTGCTGGAAACAGGCATTGTGTCGGGAAAACACATTCTGATTGACACTTTTAAGTTCGGCCATTGTAATGTTTCTAATTTCATTTGTGATGTTTTCCTTTAGTCCTTCCAATGTGTGCGGGCTTGTTTGATAAACTCTGGCCTTCAGGCAAATCCGCAAGGTAAAAATCACACACGGTTAAATCTGCTGAGCGAGAACGAATCGCTCGCTCTATCTTCAAACACCTCCTTAATTTTATTCATGGATATGAGCAGTGCAAAATCCTATTGGAACCAACCCCTATATGATTTCTCTTCTCCTGTAAGCTGCTGAAAAAAAAATGGGGTCCTTCAGTACCTTTCTGCATGCTTTGTCGTCACTTAAAATATCGAACCGATAATATGCCTTGCGCACACCAAACTCCTTTAAACAATGGAGACGTGTACACTTTTACGGTTTGAGGTTTAATAATTTTGTTACTTTATATGCTGTACCATCTGAAATCCTCTCTTGTGATAATTTCGGGAGTGATTTTGTTGGCGAATTTTCAAGGTTTGTTTCAATTCCATCTTGTTTATCCTGTGTTAAAACTGTACATTTCCGCGTGTGTTTTTTGGTGTGCAATGATCCAGTAGAAAGAAATTTATTCGCAATATCGCGAATTAATTTTCTGGATGAAGTCAATTGAACAGGGAACTGCAAACGAAATTCTGCACGAACACGGCGAGCTGACCATACTTGTGGTAGCATTTATACACGAAAATGCGCTACTCGATAGTCAACTGTCACATCTTGGCGGACTCAAATGCTGAAGTGCTTCGTAACGACATTCAAGGACAGGGGGGAGGGGAGACTTGTGGAACGAGTGTGGAGCGCCGCTCGCAGCCGATGGGATTGAAAACATTGTGCGTGCTGGATAGTTTTTACGTGAAAGCTCTGAAGATCGCTGATTTAGCAAAAATATACAATATATATTTAATGTTTTTTTTATTCTATTCACCATAATAACACTTAATTTTGGTTGTGGACTGCATAATTATCATCGAATTATTCGTCATTTCCTACTTTCCTTCACGATCCGTGTAACCAACAATTACAATGCACAACAAAATACCTCTGTAGTGCCTCAAACGTGAATCTTACGACAACAATTCTCATATCGGAAAATCTCCGTTCCATATCGCAAGAAGTTTTTTTTTTTTTTTTTTTTTTTTTTTTTTTGATTTATTTATGGACGCTCTTTAACATCTCAGGTCATCAGCGCCCCATTCAACTCAGGACGTGAAACAGCCGACAAATTTTGCTCAGAGGCCTCTCTTTCAGGCTTGAGGTTCTTTTTCGTGCCGTAAATGTACGACACGGGACCCACAGCTTTACTTCCCTTCCGAAGGAAGCCATACTTAGGACTTTTACGCCCGAAAAAAGCCATCGATCCTGGCCGGGTTCGAACCCGCGATCTTGGGTATCGCAAGAAGTGATAGGAACAAAACGAAAATAAGGTACTACGTTGTTCAGTGGTTAACAAACGTCAGCGGAGGTTAGTTCTGTTTTACTATTCAGTAGCATGTTCCTTATTTCACGTATTCTTGAATAACCAGTATTTTTTCTCAGAATCTTCTTTAATTTTTTTGCATACTTTAGTAACAAGTGTAACTTGTATGTGATTAATTACTTGCGTGACATAGGGCTCCAGGCATTTGAATATTTTATTTGATTGTATTAAAAACATGTATAAAGTTATTTTGTATTACTGTAAATCATCGTACTGTTCTTCTGCTGCGAGAGTTTTTACAATTTTAATTACAGAATATGCACTCTCGTCAAATGTACCTATTACTTTCAAAATTGCATTGACTGGTGTGGAGGTGATGAACAATCGCATCATGTTGGTACCCACATGCACGTTCCATCAGAGGGGCATAGTATTGCACTCTATCGGTCCTGAAAACCGTTCGCTAAACAAATTTACAGTTTTGTTACATGAACTTATGAAATAGTAATTGATCCATTGAAGAAAAATTTCTGAGACCACCTCCGTGGTCTTATAGTACCGTTCGTGGCTACTATTCCGAAGGTCCTGGGTTTGAAACCCGGTCAGGTCAGGCTGTCTGAGGATTGTTTTTTTTTTCCTGGAGTTTTTCCTTACCCTGAGAAGAGAAGGTTAATGCCAGATAGCTTTAAGACTCCGAATTCATTTGCTCCACCGTTTATTCATTTCATTTCATTCATCCTTAAAGACTTACACCTTTAGCATTCAGTGTGCAATCTACAGACGTCGTTAGAAGATGAAAGCAGTCAAAACAACAATAATAAAACACTGCTCTAAAGAGCGATATTGTCCAACGACGAGGCTATCGCTTGGTAGCATATTCCAGTTCCTGGAACAGAGACAGTGTTTAATGAAGAACACAAGTTTGATGCAGGATATAATAAGTAAATTCTTCCTATCAGACCTGGTGCCTAAATTATGATTGTGAAAACGGAAGCGAAACTGGAATGGCAGTGTGTAGAAATTGATGCAACAGATAACAAAATGTCAGGAAATTCTCTCTGAACACGGGGCATGTTTTATGATAATTGCAAATATAGCGGATACACGCATTATGTACCCGCTGTTGTCTGCTACTCAAGTTAACAGAACAACGTAGTAGTCAAACTGTAACATTACTACAGTTTGTTCAGTTTGTCAGCAAGGAATTTGCCTTAAGGAGCGGGTAGTCAAAAATATTTTGTTGCATATATATCCCAATGGAGGTGACAAATCCTTCCTACAGAATTGATGGATTAATAATGTTCTTTACTAGCATAAGCCGTAGATTATTTTTATCACATTTTGATCTAAGATGGCCTATTTAAATATTCTGAAACTTACTTGCGTTGAATTCAAGTCTATAACTTTTCGACCAAAGGAAAACAGGTAACTTAGCTAACTTTAGCTAAGCGTCATCGAGTCTAGCAGGTTAAAGTTGCGACAGTACAATGTGATATAAGTGTTGAAAGGCAAATGTTGCGAATCCGAGTGTCAGTTACCCTCGTTTTGGACTTCACGCAAAACTATCAGATCGGGTTATTTGAAAAATTATAAATGAATTTCACGAAAGAGGTAAAGATATGAAGGAACTCCATGCAATGGGGTTGAAGCGGCGACTAGTATAAGGGAAGAATGAGCGCCTGAGAAATCTAAAAATAAGATATGAGCGAAAACGTAATTTATTCACAGCTTGGTGCAAAAAGAAACATGTGAGGGCAATTAGTGACAATTGTGTTGGCGTATTTTCTAGAGAAATCGAAGGTAATGAAATCTTCAATATTACTGTCTATAAATTCCATGTGATCTGCATTGCATGAATTATTTCGTAAATTTTCTATTAAATTTTGAAATATAGCAAGACTGCTAATGTTAGTCCTAAAATTAGGTTGGCATTACTTACATTTTGAATATACGGCATCCAACTCATTTGTTTTATTTCGCAGAGCTAACACAAGGAAGTGTGGATTGCAAGGAGAACCACCGGAGTCAAAACGCGAGTTTTTTTTTATTATATAGTTACCCTTTATTACAATACTCTTCTCACATCTTTGAATTAATATTTCAACCCCCCCCCCCATAATAGTCAGAGGTCTTGTCTGCAAAATGGGCATAAAAGCACTCATCACTTTGTCACACTTAAATTTCCTTCCTCAAAGGTCCTTCTTGAGTTTTGAGAAGAGGAAATAGTCACTGGGAGCTAGATATGGGCTGTAGGGTGGATGGTCGATCTACTTGAAGCCACATTTCTTCACAGTTTCCTTTGCAACAAGAGTTGTGTGCACAGGCGCATTGTCTTGAAGAAGGCACACACCATCACTCAGCTTTCCTCACCTTTTCTCTTTGATGGAAGCACGTAATCTGTGCCGTAGTCCAGCATAGTACTCCCCATTTACTGAGGTGTTCCTCTCCTTGAAGTATCTTCTTAGCGATGGTTTGCACAACTTCTCTCTCTTGTTGCCACGGCAGAGCTCCAAAAATGCCTGACAACAGATGACTCATTACTATTTTTGGACTGAGGAAAGAAGTCTAGGCACCCATCTTGCACTAACCTTATTCATGCTTAAATGTTTTTGTGAATAATTCGAAGGACTGTTGTTTTAGAAAGGCCCAACGTTGCTGCTATTTCTGTAACTTTGAGCCCCTGGTCTTCCCTAATTTCTCCTTCCACAAGAGCGATGTTTTCAGGAGTGAACACCTCCAAGGGCCGAACTGCACGCTCTTAGTCTTCAATGCTTTCTCGGCCCATTGGAAAAAGTTTGGCCTTATGGTAGAATATGAGGGGGGGTGCTTCCCCATATACACCGTTCAATCGCTATGTAGCCTTCTTTATGCAACTATATCTGAACAACTGAACAGAGCAGAGCGGAAGTTACATCTGTAATTATTTACTGAACAACTAAGGTATGACACCAGATAAAGGTTTTGTGAAGGCGATAATCCTTATCGGCTAGTCCGGAAACTTATGGACCTACCGTTGTACAATGTCCAATGTACTGATGCACTTTTGCGATACACTTGGTGGCTCCTAAAGGAGCCGTTTTTTCCGCGATTGCAGTGAAAGTTGCAGGTTGAAGATGGTTTGTTGCTGGAGTGATTAAATGGTGACAGTAATTTTTCATTTCTTTCTAACCAAAAGGGAATTTAGAATATGCTTTATCAAGAAGTTAGTCCAGATTGTGGAAATTTGTAATGCATGTGATTAGTGATGCAAATACATTGGTACGCTTGAATGAATTTCTCCAATAAAATTCGAATAGGTAAAGAATGCATTCATAAAACCTCATAATGCCTCCTAGTCTTATTGTTAATCCTCATTCACATGTTTAGTGTATAAATTTCATCATTGCCTGGATTTACATTGCTCGTGAACAATTACATCATGTTTACAAATTCCCTCATCGATGATCGAAATGTTAGCGTACGCCGCCCATCCATCCAAAACAATAATAGTCCCGGGCAGTATGAACTTTAAACTCATACTTGGACTCCAGAAGTTTCACTCCCACAAACCCACATGCTCCCCTCATACATCATGAGAAATATAAAACAAATGAGTTGGGTGCTATTTATTCAAAGATTGCCTGCTTAAATGTATGTTTGCAGTGTTTAGGTTAATGTGAATGACATTGAAAATAATAACCGTTCTGCAACAGAACTTTATGGTACACCAGATAGCAGATACGTCAGAAGGAATATTTGTTCCATGAAGATAATCCACCCAGGCTATGGCATTGTCACATAGTGCAGTTATCTTAATTTTGCAATTAAAAGGTTAATGTTTACTGTGTCGAAGGATTTAGAAACATCTGGATTTGCCATTAGCGCATTGTCCCCTACCCATTATCTCTCGTGTAACTTCAATTATAAAAACAGACACAACTCGACATAAGAACGTTAGATATCGTTTTTATTTTGAATTTCGAATAACATACCATATATAAAGTTTTATCATCGTTGGGCAGCATGTAATGGACCACTACAGGTGGCCGAGGTCGTTAAGGCGCGGACTCGTGAGCGGGAGGTCTGGGATTTGAATCCCGCCAAGACCGTTTTCCCTGACTGAGGTTTTTTCCAGATTTTCTTCAGTCCTCATAAATGGTAAATGCCGGGGAGGTACCCTAAATTCCTTCCTTAAGAAATTCTTTCCAAGTGTACCATTTCATCTCATGTATCATCAGTGTTCACCGCTTGTGGTGCCTCAGTAGTAAAAATGGGCTTGTAATGGATCGAAAAATAATGGTTGACAACTTTGTTCGTATTGCAAACAAAATATGGCAAAGTTGCTGCTGCAGCGCCGCTTGAACGCTGGGAGCACGACAAATGAAATGAAGTAGTTTTTAGTATAAATGAATTTTTTGGTGTGTAAAACCGTCTTGCATTTCGTATTAATGGACGAAGGAAGATCAAAGATCAAAATAGGAAGAAACTATTGTGGTATATTTGAGTTGCTAGCCGCTGCTCACTGAAGAGGTGCAAGGTCATGAGCTCCTGCGCATATAGTTAGTGTCTTTATTATTAGAGTGTATATTATTTTGAAAGCATAAAATATCATGTATTTAAAGCTGATAAAATGATAACAAAAACAACAACGTGTTATAAAAGATGCTGAAAACGACGCCCCTCAGCGACAATATATTGCTAGCATTTCCGTAGGAAAGTGCTCCATTTTATATAACTTTTCTCCCACAAGATCACTGAGGTTTCATACACGTTTCTTGTCATTGAAAGTTCCTGTCTCTCGTAATTTTTTAAAAGTCAGTGACAGTTTCTCTGTCTGGAACATGAATGCGAGGATATTTTCTTGCGAATCGTATTTCCACTTTGAGGCTGTCGGGGGTCGATTGTGATATAGTGTGAGGTGATGACGCAGAAGCTTCTCTTCGACCGCCAATTCTTCCTCTGGACTCCGTCTCACGGGTCTTTCGCTGATTTTCGTTGAGGGGAATCAACGTGGTTAAGATGGGACTTAACATAATACTCCACAAAACTTATGATGGGACTGCTGTTTATTAATTGATGAGCCTCGCCGCTTAGGAATATACCAGTCGCGAGCATCATAACGCTTTCCTAAGCAAATATTGCAATTAATACTTGGGGCTTTTGCCACAGCTTGGCTGAAACTTCCCTGCGATCTCAGTCAAACTACGTACCTAGAAGCTGAGACGCACACTAGTATAGTTGTGCCAAAATGGGGCGAGGCTCGTTTATATAGGCAACGCCATTCTAATTGCCATGATGCTGTCCATGCCACTTTTTGGCGCCGTTTTTATAAAACCGTCAGTTATTGGATGCCTTCCAAAGATCTTTCTAACATCTTATTCCCTAGAAACATTTATTGAAAATAAGAGCCGGGCCATAGGCTTGCCCTCTGAGGTTTAAAGATGTGACTCCCACACAGGTCGATGTCCTCAGCGAGCTAGCGGTTGAAAGTTTCGCTAAAATCTTGTTCCCACGGCCAGGGAAGGTTCTACCCTTTTAAGAAGTCTTTTGTCCGTGGCTTTGCAAGGCAAGCCTTTTTCCTGTTGTTGTGACATTTATGATTGCGTTTCCGCAGAGCGACTGCCTAAGAATGCTTCATCACCCGACTTTCCGGCTACCATTTTTGTACCTTCCTTACAATAAATACATTGAGAGAATAATTACACTATGATTATATTGATGGTGCTTGATTACACAGTCTTAGGAATATTGATATTACTAATTAAAAATATTCATGTCATTAATTATATTAATGAGATGTTATTTCTCATCTGTAATAAAAAGTATGCTAATGACAAACAAATATTCTACATTAGATATATTGGGATGGTAGCTATGGGCAGTTACAACTTTTCTGCAAGAATCCCTTTTTACACGCGTATCATACATAAAACCCATTCTTCAAGACTATATCGTTACAGTGACATAACTAACAAACAGTAATTAGCACATAATTTACTTTACGTAATGAAAACACCGAGAAACACCCGAAAGCACAACCACTCGCTGACAAAGCCTTCCTAAAAATAACTACAAGTTGCTACCGACACATGTATTATACGGCCTTTACGACTTACTTCCCCCAATACCCACCCGCGCCCTGCCACCTCATAACTCAAATATTTCACTGTAGCTAACTGGACATGCATTTGGCAAGTAGCAATAAGAGATTAATTACAGTCTTCCAGCTGTTTATTTACGTTACATGGAATGTGGAGTAAAAGAGTTCACTCAGGAACAGACTCTATAACCTCTTTCAGTGCTGTTTAGTGCTAAAGTGCGGGACAAGCCTTTATGGTCTCTACCCATCCCGCTGAATTCCAAGAATAAATAATTTATTTTCATCTCCACATCTGATCTCTGATCTCTGATTGCTCGCTTATATAGGTAAAACACTCCGAGGGGAAACGAAACTGATTGCAGGGTACAACAGAGAAATTAATTATGTACCGACAACTTTAATACAAACATTAATAACAACGATAAAACACTGCAACTGAATGATATCTGCAATGAACGCAAACTTTTTTGATTGATTTATTTATGGACGCTCTTTAACATCTCATGTCATCAGCGTCCCATTCAACTCAGGGCGTGAAACTGCCGACAAATTTTGCTCAGAGGCCTCTCTTTCAGGCTTGAGGTTCTTTATCGTGCCGTAAATGTACGACACGGGACCCTTCCGAAGGAAGCCATACTTACGATTTTTACGCCCGAAAAAATCCATCGATCCTGGCCGGGTTCGAACGCAAACTGAAGCATGACAGGAATTGCCAACGAAATATAATTATACGCGTAGAAATCCCACAGCAATCAATGCAAAAACAGCTAAATTGTCATACGTCTATATAAAAATACATAATTTTATTTTTCAAAATAATCTCCTTTGAAATCTATAGAGCTACATAATTCAACGATTTTCTAATTTGTTTATACCATTCTTAAAACGTGATTTCTTCATCTCTGCAAAATACGCAATTGTTCTGCGATAACCTCTTTATCTGATGCGAACTTTTTTCCTGCTAGAAATTTCTAGGATTAGGAAGTAGTTAGAGGTAGCCAAAGAGTACAGAGAGTCTTAGCTTTTTGGGGGTCCCGATCGCAGATATGTGCACTGGCGCGATGTCGTGACGGATCAGAACATTTTTCTTTGCCCAATGAGGATGATTGTTCTACAGTAATATAGCATAATATTCATCGATTATGATTTTACTTTTTTCCAAAAAGTATTAGGTCGTGGGAGCCCGAAACCACAGTCATAATTTATTTCTGCTGAGAAGCTCCTTCATTTCCAGGTGTAGTGGTGGATCCACGTCTCGTCTCCAAAATTCACTTGAATTCCGTTTAAACAGTTCCAAATTTCTCACGGAAGAGACAATTTCTCCTTTTGGTCAGTCGTTAGCAAACGTGTCACCCACCTCGCCGATAGATTTTTCATTTGCAAATATTTGTGAAAAATATTATGCACCCGACCTCCAGAAATGTCCACAGCTTCCCGCATCTTTAGTCTTCAATCGTGGATTTTTAAAATTATTGCGGAAGTCTTTACCTCGACAGGAAGTCCGGAACGGTCCGCATCGCTTGTGCTCATTTAGCCACATCTAAACTATTCTAAGTGAAGAGGCAGATTCGCTGCAATGTTTATCCATCTTCTTCTTATTTCCTGCGGGAGTCACTCCTTTCAAAAAGTAAAGCTTTAATAATACATAGAATTCGCTTTCTCCATTTTAAATGCTTAGTTAAAAATGACTCTCAAACACAGATTAAGTATGTTAATGACATTGTACATCATCTCTCAACAGTCACCACTTTGCTAGGGTAAAGCTGAAAATAATCTAGTGCTACATTTTATTTTCAACCAATCACTTTAGCATATGGGAATAGGATATGGTAAAATTAGAAAAGCATATTTACTTTATTCGTTTTTTCTCGAGATTTATTTTAACAAAGTGTCCGGAAGTAATATAAATATTTAACAAAGTACTTCGAGCTTCCTTCAGTACTTCTCTGGAGATTGCAGCGCCGTCTTGTTGATGTAACAAAATGTCTTGACCTTTATCTGCAATCAGGCTTAATCAAGATCAATGTTAAGTAGGGATTAATAATCACTGAGCTGTGTAAACAGAGAGTGTTGTAAGTTTGAGATTCGGCTGCCTGCACATAGGACGGTAAGTTGTTGGTTTGTTTGTTTATTTGCGGACACTCTTGAACATCTCAGGTCATTAGCGTCCCATTCAAATCAGGGCGTGAAACGACCGATAAATTTTGCTCAGAGGTCTCTTCTTTTAGTCTTCAAGTTCCTTTTCTTGCCATAAATCTACGACACGAGAGAATAGTAAGGAAAACTGTATAAGACATGTTGAAATATCAAGATTTTGGGATGCAAGAAGTTGTTGAGAAACTTCTTAATTTTGGACCTAACGATTTCTAAATTGATTAAAGGCATGATTACATCTACCTGCTAATATTATTTTTGAGATTCTAGCATAACTGACTTGAAATTACATCTTGTCAAGTACGATTTCTCTTGTTTTGTAAGCTATTGGTTATTTACCTCTACTCGGGTCTATTATAAAATGATGGTCCATAAGTTTCCGGATTAACCATTTTCTAGGTATGATAAAAACAAAAACTATATTTCAATTTTCAATATATTTATCTTTTATTGCAATACTTCTCACATCTTTGAATTAGCATTTTACCCCTCCCCAAATAGTCAGAAGTTTTGTCTGCAAAATCGGCATAAACAGCATCCATCACTTCTTCATCACACTTAAATACCCTTCCTCGAAGATCCTTTTTGAGTTTTGAGAAGAGGAAACAGTCATTGGGAGCTAGATCTAGACTGTAGGGTGAATGGTCGATCTCCTTAAAACCACATTTCTTCACAGCTTCCTTTGTAACAAAAGCTGTGTGCAAAGGCGCGTTGTCATGAAGAAGGCGCACACAACCCCTCAGATTTCCTCGCCTTTACTCTTTGATGAAAGCACGTAGTCTGTGCAGTAGGCCAGCATTGTACTCCCCATTTACTGTGGCGTTCCTCTTCTTGCAGTCAATGAAGAGCATTCCCTCACAGTCCCAAAAGATTTTGATCATGATCTTCTTGGTTGATTTAGTGACCTTGGCCTTTAGAAGCGGTGCTTCGCCAGATTTACGGCACTTCATTGATTGTCTTTTGGACAAGGGATCATAGTAGAGGACCATAGTTTCATCTCCTGTAACAATGGTTTTCAGAACCCCCCCCCCTCTCTCTCATTGCCATGGCAGAGCTCCAAAAATACCAGAAAACAGATGACTCATTACTGCTTTTGGACTGAGGAAAGAAGTCTAGGCAGCCATCTTACACTAACCTCATTCATGTTTAAATGCTCATGGATAATTCGAAGGACTTTGGTTTAGAAAGGCCCAACCTTGCTGCTATTTCTGTAACTTTGAGCCGCCGGTCTTCCATAATTTCTCCTTTCACAAGAGCGGTGTTTTCAGGAATGAGCACTTCCAAGGGCCAACCTGTAGGCTCTTCGTCTTCAATGCTTTCTAGACCGATTAGAAAAAATTTGGCCCATTCTTTTACGGTAGAATATGAGGGAGGTGCTTCCCCATATACACCCTCCAGTCGCTGTTTAATTTCATTTAGAGTAAGTCCTTCTTTTGTGACGAACTAAATAACAGCTCAATACTGCATTTTGAACCTGTCACAATCTTCTACACATAGCCTTCTTTATGCAACTATATCTGAACAACTGAACATAGTGGAGCGGAAGTTACAGCTGCAATTATTTACTTAAGAGATAATGCATGACACCAGATAAGGCTTTTGTGAAGGCTACAATCCTTATCGGCGAGTCCGTAAACTTATGGACCTACCGTGGTATGTTGGAAACTTATATAAATACTAGTTAAATTCCAGATGCTAAATATTTTTATTTAGAGTCGCGTTTATGCATTGTGTGTCCATCAATGCAATTAATTCTTTCACTACGCATTCATTTATTTTTTCGTCATGTTTCATTTGTTTACTGTTGCCAACCGCGTTTAATATTAGACAGAGAAATAACAAAAAACGAAATTATATTAGCGATTAAAAGCTTAAAAATGGTAGAGCACCTGGAATTGAGGGTGTTTCAGCTGAATTCATGAAATTCTCTTTAGTATCGCCGGAAGTAAAGACGTTCTGCGGAACGATTTAATAAATTATTTAATGGAGAAAGATAACCAGAAGTGTGGTCAATAGCGATATTTAAAGGCAAGGTCCAGAGAACTACAGGGATATATCACTATTTTCTGTGTTAGGTAAGTATACTGCAAGATTCTGTATGATCGATTAAGGGGGCGGGTTAAAGAATACAATAAAATATCTACTTATCAAGCAGGTTTCAGGATAGGATATTCTACGGTGGACATTATATTCGTTTTAAAGACCCTCATAGATATAAACATCACAACTAAAGGTGGTGGATTATACAGTGTATTTATTGATTTTAAAAATCCTTTGACAGAGTTCAGAGAGACGCCTTGTGGGTAAAACTTAGTCAGAAAGGTTGGAGACTCAACGAAATGATAAAAATTTCTGATGCAAATATACAGCGATGTGAATGAAATTCGGTGTTAAGATAGACCAAAATAGTATATCGTAGTGTAGATCAACCAGTAGAGGAGTTCGCCTATATCCACTATTGTTTAATTTATTTATCGATTAATGCCTTCGGATGCCCTGGTAGCGGAGAAAATGAATGTCTCCGAAGTGGACTGAATGCTGACGATCTAATTATTTTATTTCTAACAAGAGATGGTTTGCAGAAAGGCATTCACATTCCAGAAGAGCGTTGCCTGATAGTAAATGTTAAAAAAACCAAAACAATATCTTAAAAATGGCTATGTGTATGGCAGACAAGAAAAATGGTACTACAGTTGACCAAAAATACAACATTTTGAAATGTTAAACTTTTGTTATGTAGGAGTAGCCTTTAATATGAGTGAGAAATGGAATAGGCGCTTATCTGTTATTAATTATAAAGCACGAGGTCAACTAAATGAGTTACTATGTTTTCTCACTCGCGTTTCATTAGAAATACACTAGAGAGGATGTACAATGTTATAATTAAGTCCATTCTGTGATATGAAAGTGAAATATTAGGACGGGATACAACTCACATATAAATAAAATTCAAGCGGATTTTTGGAAAAGAGTGCTCGAGCTCTCTTAAAGAACATCAAACTCTGTGGTCATAAGGGAAGTGGGTGTTTTGAAGATACGGTTAATAGTAAAACAAGGACGGTGAAACACTGCCTTAGACTAATACACAAAGTCAATCCACGCTTCGCGCTAAATGTTATAGACACCAGTTGCAAAATATATCACAATCGTTTTGGGCTGCAGAGGTGGAAAGAGGAATTGACCTGAGTTCAATACGACAACGAGGCAATGCAAATAATAAAAACACACGGAAGAAGGTTAGAACAAGGCTAGATGTATCAGCAGGCAGAAAATCGAGGCAGGATGTAACACGAAAGTCTCCTTGAGCCTATCGAATGAAATTAAATTAACCTGGGGTAAAGAGGTATATGTGCTCTTTCTAGGGAGAAAGCTGAGATCAGGAATGGCCTTGTTTAGACAGGGAGGTTGGTGACGGATAGTTATAGTAGAAGAATTTGCTCCTTTTTTAGAGGGGATGAGCAATGGGTACATTCTGGCAAAGAGAAAACGCTGTTGCTGAAAATGTTTTAAGGCAATTAGAGGATGATTGGCTTACTGGGATCTGTTTGCAAACCACACTAAATGGTGAATATGGGCATTTTCCTGGCCAAAGTGCACGAAGCTAGAAGTAATTTGTTGTTTGGTTAGAACGCAATAAATAGCATAATTATAACTAATATGGTATATGTTTTACCTGTAAATATCGTTCTTCCCATTTTACGTTTATTTGATATTGCTTTATTTGTATTATTATTTGTTCCTCTTTCTAAAGGTGCATCATACTTAAACATGTACGGTCTACGACCCATGCATAAAACGTATTTATAAAGTACATATAGAATGTTACAACAAACTATTGTTTCCAGCTGCTTCCGAGTCCCACTGTCATAGATGCTGTTGCTCTACAGATCACAAAAGAAACATACACTTGGGTCGCTCTTGTGTGGGAGCATCATCACGAGTCCCAGATGACTGCTGCGACGGACTTCCTCCCATCGTCTTTGTTCGGTCCGCCACCTGTCATCTCCGTTGCGGTCACAATAATAGGCCAGTACGTCCGTCATGCCCTTGTCGACTTTTTGCTCTTTTCCCATTTCATATGCAGTAGAAGAGAGTCGTGTAATGCCATCAAATGAAAATCGTTATATTCAAGTCAATTGTGCATACTCTCTGTGAATTTAAATTAGGAATAAGGGATGGGTTTGTAAAACGAATCTTCACAAAAAATTAAGATATATCTAATTGCTGACATTAGTTTTATTCAACTTACAAGGATTGACTTAATCAAATGAAGTTTCGTACCATCAGAGGCAACAGATGTAACGCTCATCAAATTAAATCAGCCGATACTTTCCTAATTGTTCTTATATTATAGGGGGAAAATATTAACATATAGTTCAGCACAGAAGGTACTGAAAAACGTATACACACTTTCACAGTAATACATTTCAAAGTTGAACAACAGTAATCTGTAGTAAGATGTTCTGTAAACAGATGTGACTCACATACATTATGATAGCGTTGCTACGTGACGGGTAAATCAATAATAAACAAATGAAGCCAAGATTATCGTATGATGTTCTGTAAACAGATGTAACCCACATTAAGTTATGCTAGCGTTGCTGTAACAAAATGAACCAAAGATTATGAACCAAAGATTATGAACCAAAGATTGAACAGCGGAAAGCAATTTTGAAGTGATATTAGAAAACCGAGAATGTTGTTGAAGTTCAAAGGCAATGGAGACGTGTGTACAGAACAGAACCGCTGACGCGAGTAACAATTGCACTATTCGAGACAAATTTGAGACTCATGGTACCGTATGCGATGTTCACAAATGCATATCTGGGAGACCTCACACAGCAACAAGCCCCGCGACCTCGGCTATGGTTTTGGAATGTTTTGAGCACTCACCGCAGAAATCTACAAAGCAATGTACACGTGAGACTGGGATTAGCTGAACCAGCGTACGTCGTATTATTAAAACAGCAAAGTTGAAAGTTTTCAACCCAAGACTTTTGCATAAGTAACTGTAAAAGTCTAGATGATTAGTGCTCATCATTCAGTTTTGTTACGTTAACACAGTTTTTTCTTTGCTTGAAGTGTGTTTTCTTTTCTTTTCTTTCCTTTTTTTTTTTTTTTTTTTTTTTTTGGCCAACTTCTGTATATATAGCTATCCCTTTTATCTTGCCCACCCAAAATAAATTTTCTCTGGGGGCATTTTTTTGTATCTCCATTAATATGGGTGATAAGGGTTAGAGCTTAGTTTTTTTTTTATATGACACCATGTACTTTTTATTCAAGAAAACAGTAGATATGAAAATTATAAGTAATGCGTGACTCCTTATATTTTTTGTTTAACTAATAATTTCTCTTCTTCAGGGCTTGTTTACTGACCAATAAACATTAAGGAATACAACAGGATGGGCTGTACTGTATGTACAGCACATGAATCTTATTATTATTTATCACAATTCAGAAGTAAAATGACCTTTTTTAGCACCATGGCACTACCACTACCTACAAAACAGAGCGTTTATATCTCATGGTCAAAATGTGACCATTGGCACAAGTCCACTCTGGGGATGAAGGACGCCCTAAGAGTTCTACTTCTTCCTCTTGGATGGCTCTACAAACATCAATTTTGGTGTTGTCGGAACATTTTGATAGGAAGCGTCCCCAAATAAAAAGTTTAGTGGTGTAAGATCCGGAGATCGGACATGCCAACTAACTGGTAGATGTGCAAAGGGTAAGAGTTCAGAGTTATTGAAAAAACGGAAATGTTTAATACACTGATTGTACAAATTACTTACCCAATGTAGGGTAGATAGATGGAGTTCTGTTTATGGTTTTCGATTCGTGTACACACAGGTGCCGTGAGAGGGATGAAGTAATAGAACGATCTAGGGCGTCCTAATACTGCAGTGTTACAAAGGGTCATTTCACTTTTGACTTGCAGTAAATAATACAGTACAATAACAAGATCCAAGTACTGTACAGTACAATCCATCCTGTTGCATTACTCACTGTTTATTGATCATTATGAAATGATTAAATGTGCCTTGAAGAGGTTAAATAATTTAGTGAAACAAATGCACTAGTGCTATAAATAACAGAAGTCGCGAATTATTTATCATTTAAACATCTACTGCTTTCTTTACCAAAATGGTACAGAGTGTATAGCTTTTGTGTATTCTTGAATGAAATATATTTGGCATCATTTACAAAAACGAACTTTTATCCCGTTATCTCCTATATTAATAGAGGTACAAAAAAGTATACACTCAGCAAGAACTCTCCCATGTTGTTAAAAAAAATACCTCATACCTTAGCGATCTTGGTCACACGTGTCGGTCCTTGGAAGAATTTTAATTCCACTTCATTCTTTTCGTGCATTTTCACATTTTTTGACAACACAGGATGTTGTCCGCTTTCCTTCTGAGATGAACGGGCCTTTTGTTTTTACAATTCATATAAACACTTGGTAAATATAAATATTACCCCTTTCAGGTTATTTTATCGATAGCGAATTCAGTAAATAGCTGCCTAAGTCGCACATACAATCGCTGCGGAAAGATCAGAACACTGGTTTAGCATTGTTGTCTCTTTCGGCACATTAAACAACCGACAAGATTGTATATAATTTCAATGCAATTGTTGTATGACTCACCTGTGTTCATTTTATCGCTGCAATGCTATTTGTATCATATAGGTATATAGAGGGGCTTCGAAATTTCTAAGCCATAAGGCCAAGATGGAGCGGAATGAAGACAAGTGGGAGGATACAACAGGTAACGAGGCCTTCAATTATCAGTTCTTGCTTACCTGTCGGGAGGTGGCAACCCTGCGTTTAAGTTAAGTGCATAAGAATTCCTATCTCCATTAAACATTGTGACCCCGCCGTTGTCTCTTCTAGTAATCATCTACGTTTTCTTGTAAACAACTATACTAGTGCCGCTCACGTTTAGACAAAGTTAGCTGGAACGAGTGATTCTGTAGTGCTACAAGGCATTCATTGTCAAGCAAAGCTTCAAGAAAGATACCTCACGTATCATGACGTAGAGATTGAAGAAATTGACCCAGAACAAATCTGATAAAAGAAAGAGCAAGGCATGCCCTGTGTCTACTCATGCACCAGTATACGAGATGTGATAAAAAAAATAGCGGCAATTTTCTTATTTAGCGAGGTTCATAAATTCCATTTCCAATATATTTTTTTTTAGATTGTTGGTACACATGTTTCCGACCAATGTTGGCGTTTTCAGCTGTTTTGAATGTTTAGTTCGTTGTTGACAGTTGATAAGGTTAGACGTGTTTTGGTGTGCTCGGCGATTTTTTAATTTCGAAAAAGATGGATCAAAGAATTTGCATTAAATTTTGCTTGAAAAATGGAATAAAGTGCAATAAAGTATTCCAAATATTGACTGTGGCTTTTAGTAAATCTACTATGAGCATGACAAGAGCTTACGAGTGGTACAGACGTTTCAAAGAAGGCCGTGAAGACGTTGAAGATTACTATCGTCCTGGACGTCCTAGCACATCAATAACGTCAAAGAAATGAAGAAAATGATTCTGGAAAATCGCCGAATCACTATCAGAGAGGCTACTGATAATGTCGGTATATCATTTGGTTCATGCCGAGATTTTTTTTTTTTTTTTTTTTTTTTTCAGTGTTTTGGGTATGAAACGTGTGGCAGCAAAGTTTGTTCCGCGATTGTTGAATTTCGAGCAAAAACGGCGTCGCATAGACGTCCCTCAGGAATTGCTGAATGAAGTCAATAACGATCCAGAATTCCTTGAAAGGGTTATAACCGGTGACGAAACATGGGTGCATGAGTATGACGTTGAAACCAAGACCCAATTGTCCCAATGGAAGCCGCCTGAAGAGTCAAGACCGAAAAAAAGTCGCTTCTCACTGTTTTCTTCGATTTCAATGACATAGTGCATCATGAGCTCCTGCCATATGGTCGTACGGTCAACAAGGAATGTTACCTGGAAATAATACGCCAATTTCGTAATGCAATCCGACGAAAACGACCAGATTTGAGGCAAATCCACTTGTGGAAATTGCATCACGATAATGCCTCTGCTCACACCTCACCGCTTGCTCGTGATTTTTTGGCAAAAAACAAAACCGTTACGTTGTTTCAGCCACCATATTCGCCGGACATGGCCCCCTGCGACTTCTTCTATTCCCGAGGCTGAAGAAAACCATGAAAGAACGACGTTTTGCCACCATTGATGAGGTAAAAACACAATCGCTGAAGGAGCTGAAGGGCATACGAAAAGCGAGTTCCAGAAGTGCTTCCAAGATTGAAAAAAGAGCTGGCACAAGTGCATTATATCCTGAGGGGATTAGTTTGAAGGGGACATAATTGATGTTGATGAATAAATATTGTTTAAGAAAAAGAATATTGCCGTTATTTTTATCACACCTGGCAAATTCGTTTGTTTCATAATATGCCTCAAATATTATTTTATTATGCTGTGTCTAAATGAACCTAATATCTTGTACATTTCATTTGTCATTTACGAGTGTATCACAAAATTTCCTATAATTTGTACTAATAAAATGCGTTTATTGAGGAAGGAAAAATATTTTTAGACGACTTATGCTATAAGCAATTCTTTTAATACAAACTTGAGGCCTGTATTTTTGTAACACACAATCAATACTATAAAATTTTATACCACTCCAATGTTACCAACTTTTGTATAATAAGGATAATAACATTTATCTATTTAAGCGGATATAAATCACATAATTTACAATGTATTACTTACTACTTAATTAATCTTCACGATCTTCACAGCAGTTTCGAAATCAGGCAAAAGCGCAATTAGTGGTGTGCACAGTAACCGTTAAACTTATTTATAAAATTTGCATAAGAAACCATGCTGGTAGCTCTGGAACCATGTCAGGCTGGAAGAAACTCAATACATTTTATCCCATGGTAGCGCATTGTCAAATACATACTATAGCTTATTTCGGGGCGAAAAAAGTATATTTTAAACAGCAATTAAGTATAATACATATTGAAAATGTATTAATAAAACCTAATAATAATAGTAATAACTAACGGAAATTAATTTGTAACCTTATTCCGCCAAAATAAATTTAAAAACCCACCAAATACCGGCGCTTCGATGTTAATTAATTACCCAGAGATTTAGGTAAAGTTTCTTTTATGCTTCTCTTAGTAAGAAATATGAGAAGTATTTCTTTGACACAAGGAACATTTCAAGATGACTGGAATACATTTGATTTACAATTCTAACTTATGTATAACATCCAGGGCTGTTTTAATATTTGTGTACATACACATGCTATAAATTGTTTTATTTTGTTTGCTCACAAAATAAGCAGCCCTTTTACACTCATAAATAGCTCTATACAGCTGTTCGCTTTGTACTACAGCATTCAGAATGCCTAATATCAGAGGCCGAAGAAGAGCAACGACAGTAAGAATAATTTATTCTTAAGTTCGAGGAAGTGGATCTCCAGTTCCGAGCGACAGCCGAGAGACCCGAACTCCTTAATCCCGATTTTTGTTTGTTTGATTATTTATGGACGCTCTTTAACATCTCAGGTCATAAGCGTTCCATCCAATTCAGAGCGTGAAACGGTCAACAAATTTTGCTCAGAGGCCTCTTCTTTCAGGTCTGAGGTTCTTTTACGTGCCGTAAATGTACGACATGGGACCCATGGCTCTATTTCCCTTCCGAAGGAAGTCATACTTAGCATTTTTACGCTCGAAAAACCCGCGATCTTGTGTTTAGAAGGCAAGTATGGTTACCCCCTCCTCAGTCCCGGACGTGAAAATCTTTGTTAATTTGATTAATTTACATATGCTCTTTTTAACGTCTCTGGCCATTATCGTCCCATTCAATTAAGGTTGTGAAATGGCAGATAAATTTTGCTCAGAGGCCTCTTTTTCAGGCTTGATGTTCTTTAACGTTCCGTAAATATAGGACATGGCACTCTCCGCATTACGTCCCTTTCGAAGAAAGCCATATTTGCCATTTTTTACGTCCGAAAAAAAAAGCATCGGTCCTGGCCGGGATTGAACCCATGATTTTGGATTTAGGAGCGTCGTGCTTTAAATGCTAAGGTAGTGGGTTCAAATATTTGTGGAGCAAATATGTTTTTTCTGCTGGAGTCAAAGGAGATTTACCGCCAGTGCAATGATCTACCCCCCCCCCTACTTAGTAGCACACAATTCCCTATAAATGTTTATTTACGAAAAGGAAACTGGGTTTACCGATTTCTAGGATTTACCCGTGGTTCGGTTAAGGTTAGTGCGCGCGCGCGGCGTGTGTGTATGAACTAATTACGAACTCCAATAAGACAACGAAGTGATAAATTGAAGTTGAAATACATCTGAAAAGCTGTTTTGTAATAAGGAACAACGTATTGCAGCCAGAAAGTTACGGAGCACAATGCATATGTTGGGTTACGTTTAACAAAAAAATAAACATTTTATTATGCACGCATTTTAGTACATAATGCTCTTCCCAAAATTCTTAATAAACGATGATAAATCCTTTAAATCTGCTCTTAAAATACCTATGTAAAAAGGTCTATTATTATAAAGGAATATATGAGAGCAATATATTATATTGCGTTAAAAACACTGCAATACTTTTATATCAATGGAAATGCTTCAGGAAAACTAAAAACTAAACATGCATCATTTACACTGTTACAAGCGGTTTTGGTTGCGGCTCATGCGAGGAGATCGACTCTTTCCGCTGTCGCTCGGGCCCGGAGCTCCAGTATTTCTCCTCGGTAAGCTGAAGAATAAGGAACAGATAACGGTCGGAGCGGGGCAATTGTTTACATGTCATGATAATTGTTTTTATTTGATACATATACTCAAGTCATAGAGAAATTTAGTTCCTTTCCCTTCATTTTCCACATGACAGTTTGATTAAAAACTCTTGTTTTTTACCCTTATTTTCTTGCACTAGTTTCTTCTCTCTCTCTCTCTCTCTCTCTCTCTCTCTCTCTCTCTCTCTCTCTCTGTCTAAACTTTAAGCATAGCTTATTGTGCATTTTTATGCACATTCTGATTATGTCAAAAAATTAACATTTTGTCACAGACCATAACTAATTTCTTGGCAGCTATGCACTAGCACATTTCTATAATAACATTTAAGTAAACAGGATTAAGAACAATACAGCATAAAACATCTCCTGACAATTAAAGTTTGCTTTTAACAGGGCCTCTTCTCCCCTCTATTTCTAGGTGCAGTAGTACCAAGAGTGACTGCAAACTATTGTTTCTCTTACGAAACGAAACATAAATGCAAAGGTGGACTGACCTTGGGTCAACTCGGTGTTAAATGCACATGATGGCACTTCTAGCGTGACGTCATTTCGTCCGCGGAGGCGGTGGCGGCATGGGATGAAAAGGGACACATTCTTGGGGTGGGGATGACAAGCCTATCGGCCAATCAGCTCTATCGATTGCAGCGGCTGTTGTTGTTCGCCAACTTTGTGCCATCTCTATGGATACGAACCTCCCACATAATGTGGTCTACACACTTGAGTTCTTCCTCTGGGAACGGAGCCTATTGTAAAAGCAGCTTAACATGTGACATGGCTAATTCCCATGCTATGCGCGACTCTTTCAGCAATGAGTTTTACTGCTGCGCTCTCTCTGAACCAACCTTTTTAGGTTTCTCTCTTTTGTTGCTTTCTGTTAATCATTTAAGATATACAGAATGTTCTTAAAACGCCATGTTTATTCGCTGGTTTCAGTCTTCAACAGTGGATGAGCAAAATCTGAGCAAATATAATACTAGGAAATGTTCTCTTAAAAGTATTTTAAAAGTAGGAGCGTGAATCAAAGAAATAAAGGGCTGAAAGTTGTACATAAACGTTTCCTTTCAATCAAAATAATTTTTAAGCTTTCAAAAAGGAAACACGATTCCAAAACGGTCGTTAAGTCAGTTGCAATGTCTGAGTAGAGTTTTGTTCAGTAGAATGTGAAACGGAATTGCTGCGTGCCGTTATAACTTTAGACGCATGTGGAACACAATAAACACGTACCCATGTACCTTCCAATTAAATAGTTCATATAACACTAATGACAAGAGTTGCGAATGTGAATTTAGACAAACTCATGGAATTATTATTCCTAGAGGAGGTCTAACCTCTCCGCTAACAATTGTAATTGCGGACCAGATTGATTTATTTAATCGCAACAAAAGTAATCAGGTTATTATTATTAATAATAATTTTTTCATAAGTATATAGCGGGCTACATATAGGATTTTAATTAATTAACATAATAATTTCCAAGATTGTAAAGGAGTCCTAGACAAACAATTTGAGAAAGCGTATTTATTATCTACCTGTTCAAATTTCAAAATTGGAGCATTAAATTTTTATAAAAGTTTATAATTACTATATATATTTGTCGCACTATTGTTTTAATTTAAAATGCTTAATGGTTTTATTTTTAATATTTCATTTCTTGTCGATATAACATAACCGATTCCAAGCACAGATATTGATAATAGATTATAACCTAACATGTGTGAATTTTTAACTTGTGACAGAATCACAAATAAAAGTCGCAGACTCTTATGAATCACAGTATTGATTGTCACAGATATTTGAAAATATCATTTAAGCTCATCTGTACATACCACCTAATTGCTAACACTAGGAACAATTAAACCTGCAGGCTTAACAGTCAACTCTGGCTACAATTCGTTTCCGCCTTAACTTCATTTATTCTTACCAATGCTTGAAATTTGAACTTCGCGAAAAAACTGACAGCTTCCTCGGTCAACTGTACACAAGGGTCGTTCTAAAAGTTTATGGCATAGTTCAGAGATATCCTGAAGATGGCCAAATTACCATGATATTTAAGTAATATCCTTTAAGATAGCGTAAAGTTTCAGACGCGTGTTGTCACTTGTTTGTGACGATCTTGTAAGCAAACTATTGCTAACAATTTCTACGAAATGGATAAAAACTGAAATATGAGCTGTGGTAAAGTACTGCTTTTGAAGTGTTTAACCCCACAGAAATAGAAAAGATGGAGTTAAATTCGGCATTAAAGTATTTTTCCCTTTTGTTTTCGACGGTTAAAAGGTGGGCTGCTGAATTTAAGGGTGGTCATACATCCAATAAAGATTAACGCCCAGGACGCTTCAAAACTGCCACGACCAACGAGGTTGTGAAAAAAATTCACAATGCCGTACTCAATGATCGCCAATTGAAGGTAAGCGAGTTGGTAGGCACTACAAAGACCTCGAAAGGCCGTGTCTACTGCATTTTACACGAAGCTTTGGTTATGAGAAAGCTTTCCGCTCGATGGGACTTACAATTGTTAACAATGAACCAAAAACCATTTCGCAAACGTGATTAGACTTGTTTAAACACAATTCCAGTGAATTTCTTCCACGTTTCAAAACAGATGAAACAGATTTATCACTACATACCAGAGACGAAAGAGCAGTCCAAAGAGTGGGTGACAACAGGTGAAAGTGCACCAAAGAAAACAAAAACGGTTTCATCTACAGGAAAAGTCATTCTGGGATTCTCGTGGAGTGGTGCTGGTAGACTATCTCCAGCAAGACAGAACCATTGCCGGGAAATATTACGCTTCACTACTGGACCAACTGAAGGATGCTATTCAGGATAAACGTCCATACCTTACATCACGATAATGCGCCTTCTCACACGTCTGGGATTGTTGCTGCAAAGTTGCATGACCTTCGCTCTCAAGTGCTTCCACATTCACTATACTCGCCGGATTTGGCTCCCAAACCTGAAGAAATGGCAGGGTGGACGAAGATTCACATCCAATGATGAGGTTCAAGCTGAGACAGACGCTTATTTTACTAAGGGTATTAAAAATTTGGGAAGTCATTGAACTAAATGTATTCATTTACAACGTGACTATGTTGAAAAAATATTTCTCTTAAATCTTGTGCTTTGTTCGAGAACTCTTAGAACGCTCCTCGCGCACATATATGCAGATCACGGAATGAAAATAGTTCATCCTTTTAGAGCGTTAGCCCAATGCGGATCTAGACCGACCGCAGCGACCTCTGCGTCCTCTACAGTATTGCAGAGGGTGAGCATGTGATTAACATTCCGACGCCCTGCAGATTTCCTATCACGTGGCTTTCGAGATCGAAGGACGCTACTACTCTATCAAGCAGCTCCCCATTATCGTCACTAGGATGTGTAAATACTTAGAGAATTTCTATGCAGGATCCGGGAATCGAACCCGCGCCTCCAGGACAGCAGGTGCAACTCATAGAATGAAAGTATTTAATAATACTATTAAAATTAAATTAATTTAAGAATTTATATTAAATAACGCTATGAAATAGTTTTCTAGACTAGAGAATATAGAAATTTAAAATCCGAGAACGCAGCATTAAAAAGTATAAATATAAACCGTGACCTCCTACTCTCTCCTTGTATGTACAGTACAGTAGACCTGTACTCGCATCAGGCAGGATCTTGGAAAATCTTAATTACAAATTCCCTGTGCTATACGGCAAGTTTAAGTAACGCTGCAACATTATAATTAGGATATTTGAATAAAGCATTACTATCCTAAATATTCGTAGAAGTGTCGCATCAATAAAGTTATCAAATGCATAAATGCAGATTTTTTCTAACTTATATAGTCAACTTTGAAAATGTTGCGTTCTCTTTCCATTTGTAGAAACTAAGAGGAACACATTCAGAAAACACTTGGAATGTAGCGTATTGCTGCAAACAATAATAAATAAAATAAAATAATGAACGTTTTAATTTCCGCATCTTTCCCAATTATTTCTCAATAAATATCTATAGCTAAAAGCTCGGGTGAAGCAATAAAGGTCACACAAAAAGCATAATTTGTTGGTGCCAGAAAACCAGATTATCTTGGAAAATGCTGCATACTTCAGCTGATGTTTTTTAGAAAATATAACAATGATCTCAAATAGTATTTTTGGTTACAATCACGGAAATAAATATTGACAAACATGTCAAGGAATCCATCGTGACTTAAATCGTCAGGGCATGAAAGACTTATAATTGTGAGCATCAACATTGTTCAACAAGACTTTTTATTAAAATTCATCCACTAATATTCAGAAGAGGATGATATAATATTATTTGTATGATAATTGTGCTGTCTTAAACTATAAAAGATGTTTGGATTACAAACATTTTAAGAAGTAAAGGAATAGTTCATAAAATATTTTTCTTCTCCCGACCGTTTTGTTTCTTTGTTCCATATTGTATATCTCTCTCCCTTCAATTTTATTTGTGCTTGTTTTTATTGTTATTTATTAATAGTAACAATAATTAGATTTTAGTCTCACAAAATTTAGCCCATACACTCATAACAAATTCCAATAAACAAATATCATATCACTTTATAATCAGAACACGGGTATTCAACAATGTGATTCAATATGATATGATACACACGCGCATTAATACATGAAAATAAAATATTTAATAGTCGTAGCCAAACGTTATAAAGTATTTCATTTTCATATATGCATTTATTAATTCATATAATACTGCACAATATTGTTTTCTTTTATTTACGGGCTCTTTAATAACTCAAGTCATCAGTGTCCCATTCAATTCAGTGTAAAAATGTTGCTCAGAGGCCTCTTCTTTTAGGTTTGAGGTTCTTTTTCGTGCCGTAAATGTACGACACGGGACCCACTGCTTTACTTACCTTTCGAAGGAAGCCATACCTTTGATTTTTACGCCCGAAAAAATCCATCGGTCCTGGCCGGGTTTGAACCCGCGATCTTGGGTTTAGGAGACAAGTATGGTTACCACTACACCACCAGGGCCGACACAATATTGTTGAATATCCATATTATTCTTTTCTTTTAGCTTCACTTCGAAGAATCCCATGGGAAGAAATTGCTCAAATACTGCTTGCTATTTTTGCAATTTCCAGCATTCTTTAGTTCAAGTACACCATAATTCATACACTATAAACAAGCACCTCTCCTACTTCGCTAGTTCTTTCAACCTGTAATTTAAACGAAGGTCACATAGTGCCAATTCAAGTTTTTTTTTTCTTCCATTTGTTGCAAAACAATAAACATAGATATACCAGCATATGGTAGTAATATTATATTTATAAATGTTCCTTATATATGTGCGTTTATTCTCAGAAAAAATATCATTTACCCCATATATTTTCATTTAATATTATTCCTATTATTATTAATGCATTGGGTTCTACATAGAATGAAATCCAATTTTGGGTTGCATTTTAATAAAAATATGACATGTGCATATAACATTTGGAAGGGAAGTTCCTCCGACCCAGCTGAATGATAGTCCGCTCGTAGCGGAAATTCACTGTTGACAACAGTTCCGGAGTATGTGTCGTAGCTATCTGCATGTGAAGGGTGGGCAAATTTGGTCGGACAGTTTACTTACTACCAACATAACCAGCGCTCTGTTCAGTTAGCGCTCCAATGCGGAATTGCCTTTTTTATTTATTTATTTATATGTTAGTAGTTTTTACATTTATTTTCCATCTATGAGAATTTGGAAGTTTTGACTCAAAACATTTGAACAATAATATTTTAATAATCAAGTTAAATTAAGAAACATCATAATAAAAGTTGCACATTTATATATACAGCCTCTTCCACGGCTGCCGGCGCGATGCGGCGGCTGAGAGTTGGTCCAACTGTTTTTTATTTTTTTTTTTTAATTAAATCTTCAAACTCAAGTAAATATTGTCCAATACATCGCAACACTGCCATTCGTTGAGCTACTGAGGACCAACTAAATACTGGAAATGTCAAATAAGGGGTTCAAAACATTTCTCAGAGACATCCAGGATCCGGAGGATCTCGGCCTGCACCCTCCGCTATGCTGATGCAGCAGCACCACATTCTAAACGATGGAGTATTGTATCCTGAAGGCCGCAAGCATCACAGTTAGGAGATATCTTCATTCCAATACACGTAGACGCTCATTTGTAGGGAAGATATTATTCACCAGTTGGTACCAGACACTCCTTTGGTAAGTGTTGAGTGCATGATGTGAATGCTGGACCAGATTCGGCGCCAGTTGTACACTGGGTGTTGCAGAACTACTTTGGAAGCCGACAATTGAAATAACCAGGCAGTATACAAGTCTCTGGTTTTCGGTGGTTGGCCATGTAGGTCGATAGGACATTGTGCGATTAACTGAAGTAGCTTCTTAACCTGGGGTGCCTGAATCGGCAACCCTCGAAGATCTGGTGGATTCTTGAGACGGTGTTCCGACAACCACTAGGTGAGAAACTGATGACTATAAGAATCGCCATAGTCTCCTAGGTGTGCCCAGTTTGTTCGGAGAAACAGACAATCAGCTTTCGCCTGTGGATCAATGGCATTTAGACCTCCTTCAGAGGTTGGAAATGTGAGTTGATTTCTAGATACTCGTAACAAGGAACCTTACCAAATAAACCATTTTGTAGCTGATTTCAACTTAGCGCCAAAGATGGATGGTAACGGCAGAACCTGACTCACAAACCATACTTTGGATAGTGAAAATATATTAACAAAATGAACACGTTGTAACAAATTAAGGGAACGAAATTGATGCTCTTGAAGAACTTTACGAACACTCTTAATAACACAGTTCCAATTATATTGAATCATCACCGGTAGCGTAAAAAAGTAATACCCAATATTTTAACGATTTTAACCATAGCTATCCACGAAGGTGGAACTATAGAAGTAGAGCCAACGAGCATATATCTTGATTTATGCACATTGAGGATCGCTCCAGAATCTCTACAATAATTATTCACAATTTCGTGAATATGAGGAAGAAGAGAACCACGTAAGATCAGCAAAGTGACATCATCAGCAAATGCTCTAATAAGAGAGTGACCATCAGAACGAAGGCACTGTTGTAATTTTCTTACGAGAGGTTCAATGGACATCACAAACAAGTGCATAGCCATCGGACAGCCCTGTCTGACAGTCGCTCTCACAGGAAAGGAATGAGTGAAATAGCCGTTCACTAAAATTTTGGAAGTAGCTGCTTTTAATATATTGCGAATGAGGTAGCAGTATGTATCAGGGATTCCTAAGTGCATCATAGTTTAATTAAATAACTATGTTTCACCCGGTCAAATGCATGGTCAAAGTCCAAGGAGATCAAAAGTTTCCCAACCAGCGAAATATGGGTGTCGCTAAAAGCGTCACGAAGAACACACAGGGCACACAGTATGTTGCCTCCACGTCGAATGGACTGTTGTACCGGTGCAAGAATATCATCAATCATTGGTGATAAGCGATATTTAATACAACGCATGAACATTTTATAATCAGTATTGAGCATTGTTAAAGGACGAAAGTCCTGTGCAATATTGGGATGGCTATATTTAGGTACAAGGACCAATATACCATGGACAAATGTAGAGGGAATCAAGGCGGTACACAGTAGCTCATTGAAAATTGCAAGAAGTGCATCCTTCAGCAACGGCCAAACTGCAGAGTAAAATTCTGCAAGTAGTCCATCTATTCCAGGTGATTTATTTCGAGGACAGGCAACTAAGGCTGCTTGCAGTTCCTCCATGGTAAAAGGAGGCATATTATCACTGGGCCCAGAAGAGGTTTGAACCATAATTTCCTCTGTACCAAGGAGTTCGTCAGGTGTGATATCAGAATATAGCTTCTGAAAATATTCAAACACAACAGAACGGATATCCATTTGGCTACTTACAGAACCATGGGAGCCATTGTGAATGCTATGAATATATTTACGCTTGACACGCCGTTGTTCACGGACATGATATTTGGACGGAGATTCCATATGAGCGAACGTAGCTCTGGAACGCACCTGAGTGCCCCTCAAATCGTCCAGTTGAAGTTTAAGAATCCGAGCTTTAATTCTTTTTATTTCAATATTACAATGTGTATCAACCACAGGGTGACTGTACAAATTTCGCAATACCCCATAAAGAAACTGTCGATAACACTGTTTTCTGCGGTATTTATCACCAGACACATATTGAAGAAACCGTTTTATCTTTGTTTTGATGACAAGCCACCATTCCAGTTTAGTAGAGTAAAATCGTTGCTGATAAATCCAACATCGTCACCACTCTGCAGAGTTCCTGAACATCTTTGTCAGAAAAAATCTGCACATTAAGCTTCCAGTAACCACAACCATATGATGAAGAGGACCCAGGTAGCGTAATGGAAGTAAGATATCCACAATGATCAGAGAGCTCAGTCGGACATATATCCACAGTACTAATATAAAGAGCCCGATCAACATAAATGCGAACGAGTCGTGCTCCCGAGAGATTGCGTTGAAATGTGTAAAGCGGACGATCACGATTCACGACTTCCCACGTATCGCGTAACTGAAGTCGATGAACTAAATCTACTAATGCAGGACAAGCCAAGTAAACCCTTGTGCAATCTTTAGGAGATAAAACAGTATTAAAATCGCCACCTAATAACACATGAGGAGAATTAGAAAACAAAGAAGCTACTTCTTCAGCAAAAAATTTTTGTCTTTCCTTCCGCATATGGGTGCCAGAAGGACCATACGCATTGATAATATTGAGATTCCCTAGGATGAGGCTGATACCCTTAAAATTTGCAGTCATACGCACATCCGTATATTGCAAGTGGTCTTTAAGCAATATGGCAGTACCACGGGTAACAAAATCAGTATTAATTTCAGCATTATATTCAAATAAGCGAGTTATAAACGGAGAATTTACCTCCTGAAGAAGAGCAATATCAATATCCAGGGAATGAAAAGTTTTTGCTAGAAGACGAAATTTTTCAGGAGTTTGGATATTACTAATATTCAGGGTAAGAATGTTATATGCCTGTGACATAAAGAGGGACAAGTTAGTCCAAGAACAATTAAAAGAATAAACAGCTAGAGGACAGTAATAAGAAAGTATTCTCCAAACGGGAGTTCCAAGGTTGCATGAGGCGTGCCCTCCGACATAGGCTCAGTAGGACTTTCACATAACGGCAGAGATTTCCCAGCTTTGTCACTGTTAACATGACGTTTAGAAGACAAGTCACCCTGTAATCGCGGATCTCGGGATGAAATCGCTGGTTTATTATTGAGTAAAGTCAGAGCATCCAAGTCATGCAAAGGTGTCGCCGTAGATTGGGATCTTTCGCGTAATTTTGGTTTCTTTGCATTTGATCCTATGCAGTAGGTACCTGGTCAGTGTTACTAGCAGGTGGGGATAAGGGAGGCATGTCATGCCGTTGCGATAACAGCAAGGTCGGATTCATAGGTTCCAAGGGAGCGGCAGGCTGTTGAGAGAGCTCGGAAGGGGGGAGAGCGTCTACCTGCTGGTCAGGTTGAATGGGGCTGGAAGCAGAAGTTTCCTGAGGAGTAATAATATTTTCCTGAGAGAATAGTTTACTCATTACTGTTGGACGAGGTACTTGTGGGATCTTTGAAGTAAATTTCTTGTAAGGATAATGATCACGGAAATGAGTGGTTTCTCCACACGTATTACACGTGGGTGGTTGCCCTGCTTAGCTAATGTAAGCCTCGTGACCAGCAATCATCAAATTAAATGGAATAGGTTTTTTCAAATCAATTTGAACGAATTACATTTTGCACCCGATATTTATAGCCGAGAGACCGATGTTCATTTTCAATTTTAATTACAGAGCCGTATACCTGTAATGCTTGGCGTATTTTATCATTTGATAATTCCGGGGGTAAATTAAACATACGGGCATGGGTATATTCTGCACTGGCATCACTAATGGTTACGGAAGTCATAGATCCGTCTTCAGTTACAAAGGGAGATGTGCCCTGATGTACATTTAACAACTGTTTGAAAATCACTCTACTGTGTAACTTGATAAATACTGCATTTTGCTTACCAATTAATTGAAGTGTTTCCAATTGATCCTCGGCTATACGTAGGGTGGTATCCAACCAGAGATGTATATCTAATGGCGTAGGCCGAGGCTTACTTTTATCGAAGGCAGCTTTCAAAGTGTTTACTCGTGTGATCTTGTTCATAATGAAAATTGGCTAGACAACTATGAAAGTGTCGCAAAGGAAATGTGAAGAAAAAATTTAACTAAGAAGAAACTGACAAAAAGCGAATAGCACAAAACGAAACGCAGGCAACTGTTACGTCTGTACTCCATGCCACTCTGCAGCGGACTACGCACTATACTAAGGTATTTCACTGAAAATGTCGACATTTAATTAGCAATTTTAATATGCATTTCACACATTTTGTTTATTTTGTGTATTCAGAAGTATTTACTGAAGAACCTGTTGCAAATATTTCAGATCATTTAAGTGAAAAAGCAAAATGTCAAAAGCAAACTTCCTGCTACCCAAGATGGCTCAAAAATGACACCACTATTTTTGTTCCTATAAACCACTATATAGGTAGGCAGGTTTAGAACACCCCAGTCTGACAGATTAAGCTCATTCCTATTTCTTATCTGTTAGAAAATAGTGATATTGCCTAGCGGATAATGTGTTTATTTTCCATGGGCGTCTACTACTCCAGAAAACAGACGATTGTGTTTTACCCGTTTCATTCTGATATGAACAACAAATGAAATCACCGTTTCGTGTATTGTGCAATACCAGGCAATTGAATTCAGAGCAATTTTTTTAAAAAACATAATTCTCACTATTTTACATTCTTTTTAGGTTAATTCAAGGTGTTTGTCCCAGTTCATTTATGTACTATTTACCTGTACTGGTGGTAACTTCTCTTCCCTAAAATAGTTGCACTTTTCCAACTCATAACTTTTTCAGAAGTGTATTGTAAAGCTGCATTTTTATTGATAACATGCCTTATGAATTCATTCTCCATTTTACTCATAATTCTGTAATGTTTATTTATTTCTGTTAGCATCTGTAATGCATCAATTCCTAAATTAAACATTCAAACTCTGACGTTTATTTGGACGATTGATAGTTACTTAAATGCTGGGAAAAAATATATTAGCACGCTTATTTTAGTTTGAACAAAATTGAATGTTTTAGTCACAATTTTAAAACAAAGACTTATATTTTCTGTTCATGTAATCCTTAACCAATTCCTAAAATCTGATCAAATTTGGTACTAGCACTAGGTGTCCGAAACAAATCATTATGGATACATTTACAATGACAATTGATATTTGCGTGTGCCGTGGAAGCAAGGAATATGACCATCTTTAGCTTTCCACCAAATTTAAGAACTGAATCCTTTAAGAATCCAGAACTTTTGACTCTGAAAAAAGTTTATGTTTGAGATGAATAGAATACAGAAATTAATTATGCCACTCCTCCATTAACTATGCGTCTCTCCCAACGCTAATCTGGGATAGGAATGGTGAATGCTGTTCACGTTATAATCGATTTTTTGTTGCACCATGGTGTATATTATTGAGCTGCACGAATTGCCACCCACTGGTTTTGTTTTCACTTAAGCGGGTACCCCATTCACCGGATTTTTTAACCTTGCCCGTGGATAGCTAATATCCCACTCATCACATCTGTTAATTTTAGAGTTGCCTGGCTAAATAATCATGGACTAGAGGGTTCAAGATAGTCTTCTTGAACGTCAAAGTGGCTCTCTTTGAAACGAGAGAACAATTTTCTTGCTAAGCTTTCTCAAATAGCATTCTCTCCGTAGACGATACAAATGTTTCGAGTCGTCTCCGCTACCTTAGCGCCTTTATTAAACTCAAAAAGAAGAACATTTGGAAGTTTGTTTGTTTGTTTGTTTTTTGTTTTTTTTCTATTTGACACTATATCTTCTTTAAGTCACAAATGGTGTAAGCTTTCTTTCAATCCGTAAAATTCAAAGTGTATTTACAAGCACAACGCTCCAAACAACGAATGACAGATGACAAACGATAAACAATGTCCTAACAACGCAGTGCTGTGATGACAGACGAAAACGCTATGAACTTTTTCAACAGCCTACAAAATATGGCTAAGACTATATACTAAATGCTAGAAATGCTTAAAAATAGTGTAAAATTTATCCATAATATAAATATATCTTTCAACCTTAATGCATGCACCTATTCACCTATTCACCTGGTATTTATTTCCCCAATCTACATATGCTTGTCTTGCATTCTTCCTGTGTTTCTTATGGCTGTTTGTTAAATTTAATAAGTTCGCTTTCCGTTACCTTTATTTATCTTATTTATGAACGTCAAACTTTAACCGTTTCTGTAACTACCATACTTACACACATTATGCTTCTGAATAATAAACAGTAGAGATATTTCAGTTTTGCCAACATTAACTTAAAAGAACCAATACCATCATATCTACAAGACTTTAATAAAAGATGTGTGTTGCTGTTCTTGCTAAGCTAGTTCCTCCAATTTAAGGGTGAACTTTATAAATCTTGAAATTATTTATCAAGTTACTTCAAATGTGTATCCTAAGGCTGTTCTAATATACTATACACATAATCTGTTTTTCATGTTAATATCAGTAACATTTTTTAAAAGTATTAATTTTATTTGTTTTTAGACAAGTCTTTCATTTCAGAAAATCTGAATAACTACCTATTTAATTATTTAACATCAATTTTATTTACACAAAAATTTCAATTTAGAATATTGAGGTGAACGTTTAACATCTAATTTTAGGTTTCATCCGTTCATCTCAGTTACTCCCACTTTAAAATTTCAAATGACATTTCTAAATTATGCTTGAATTTTAAAGAGAATGTTATTCTTATCATATCTTTTGTATTTTTTAAATTTGTAATGTGCTAAAAATACTGAGCATTTAATGTGATAATTGTGTTTTGTTTTGTATTAAATTGTTTCAAATGGTGTTTTGCATACAAGAAATAACGAAATCTAAGCGGATTAATCACGAATTCCGAAATAGTCTAAATTACTGCAACATTAATAATTGTAATTTTACCAAAAATAAATTATTTTTCCTCTTAAAACTGACATTTTTTATTCTGTTCAAATTCAAACAGCAATCAAATAATAAATTGAAGTAAATCCTTACTTTTAAATTTCAAATCCATCTCCACACACTGACACTTAAATTTTAAGAATATTCAGTTGTTATCATATATATATTACTTTCCATCATTACCTGGAAATCTGAATTGTTGCAATTATTGTTTTAATTTGAACATAATAATAAAAAAGTCAATTCTAGGATGAAAAGCGTTAAATTTAATTAAATAAACCAAAAGCGTTAAATTAAATTAAGTACATCTTATTTCGGAAATATTCACTAATCCGCTTATATTCTGGTCTTTCTTATAGGGTATACACAATTTTGGAAAATAAATGTATTACCAAATTCCCTGTGTTTCAAGGAATGGAATCTAAAATGTAATTCAACATTGGTTATGTAATTCCCTTCAATGTGCAAATTGGCGTTTTTTTAAAAATTAAATTTATGCTAAATAGATAGTTGTTCAGACTGGAAGATTTAAAATGAAAGCATTGCATACAATAAGCTAAATGTTACACATGATGCAGCATTTATAATTTGATCAAATAAAAATATTGATACATTAATTAATTTGTTATTGAGAAAATAAATTGCCGTATAGTTTTTTATTTTTTATTTTTTTTTTTTTTTTGAGGGGTTATTTTGCTGGGTACATAACATCTTCATTTCATATTATCACATTTTTTTTCATAACTGATAAATTGTTATTGTATGCAATGAGTAATACAAAGTTTCTGTGAAAAACTTAGAGCCTATTTTTTCTTATTAGACGTTAAAACTGTGAAGAAATTTGAAACAATGAGAAAATGTAAGAAATTACAATATTTAAAAATATAATTTAAAACGTTTACAATAATGCCCTTTTTAAACCATTCTCATATGAAAAAAGCGATTTATTTTATAAAAGTTGGCAGCTTTAATTTTCTTTCAGTTTTAAAACAAAAATTTAAATGTTCAAAGGTTTCGACCCAATTTCAGCTGTGCATACTTGTTACCAAAGAAAACGCCATTTCCCCCAAATACTATTAAAACTCAGAACGACTTATTCATACGGGAATTTAGAGATGCATAAATAAATTATTCTAAAAGATTCTTTAAAGTGAAAATGTACTTTAAACTTTATTTTGTACATTATCGGAAAGTAATACAAAAACCTAGGCTGATATTAGAAGGGACCCTGCAAGATTCCAAATGCTATGTTAAGTACACACGTTACAGTTTATCGACCTCACATATTGAACCGTACGAGGTGGATGCTCTTACGATCGAACCGTTTCCGTTCCCGATTCATCTTCGTTTTTCTGTCTTCCTTCCCTGCCATTCTTCGCTATTCCATTAACACTTCCCTCCGGAGGAAAGCACCACTATCTCCTTTTTTACATAGTGACATGCGGGCATGAAACCAAATTACAACAGCAGCAGGAGAGTGAATGAGCCTACAGATAGCACACAACAAGAAGCCGTTGACGCGGCAGGTGATAACAAAAGGAGCGTGGCACAGCCAGCCGCCCCCTCTCTCCCCTCGCCCTTTCCCCGCTCCAATATACCTTGCATCCTCTTAGTTCTTTTCTCTCCAAGGCATATATTTCTCTTTCTTCTCTCAATGTACGTCATTCCTAATGCAGAGTTTGCAGTTTTTCTGTTCTAAAGAAAAGGGGTCCGTGAAAAGTGGAATCTCTGCTACATTCAAACAAAACACGAGCAGTCCAGCGTACCTATTTATAATGGTTTTGGTGGTGGTGATAGTGGTGCTGTGATAGTGAGCCATTAGTGACTGGAAATATCAATCAGGTTCTTTATTACCAATGACCATACAAACAGTTCTAATTTAGGAACAGCAATTGAAGTAGCCGTAATTAACAAGAGGTCAGTATTAATGTGCAGAAAATAAAAGACAACTGAAATACATTATTTACGGACGAAAAATACCATTAAATTAAATTATTATTGAGTTTGGCACTGGATTACAGTGTTATGGAAGCAAAATCATGTTTTTATATCAGCCGTATCCATTATTTTATCAGCACAAACAATTTCAATACCACCTGCCGATATGCCACCAGGATATTATTAAACGAAGTCCAAGCTGTGATGTCCGTCTACCGACTTGGTGATGTTCTTCTGTTCAAAGCGGTGCTACAATTTCCCTATTCAGTCTCGGATGCTAAGACGAGAAGGGATGTTATATTGGGATAATAGGCTTCACTTCAAGCTAGGTCGACTTCTCCAGGAAAGACGAGGTGTTTCCAGACCTTAATAACTCAACCAACTCTGTTAAAAGTAAAAGTATTTATTAAAGGGTTTTCTTGTACAGTTGGGCGTGGATCCTGCAAGCACCAAGGCTTCTCTCCCTCTCTGAATAAATTCAGGCACCTTTTATACAATTGTAATGCCCAAGGAGGGGTAATAATAACCTAATATAGACATAAGAATTATTGTTAAACACTTCCCACCACCATGAGGTCAACAGTCACCAGGTCCTGACATCATAAGTTCTAAGAGGTTCATGGTTTGGGTTTGTTAAGCTTAAAACTAAACAATACTTCATCAGCACAATAATTCTGTTTATCTATAACATGCACACGTAGACATAATATTTTAAGTGAGTGGAAAAGAGGATTGCTTTTTCTTAATGCAAGTGTTTCTCTGAGAACCCTTTCAGGCCATATCACCTGTGAGTGGCAAGACAAGTCACCGTTAATATTTATTACTTCTACGTTTTACTTTGTTTGGGTTTATACAGTACGTTTCACTAACTAGAATATACAGTGTGCTCATATACAATAGCATGTTCCTAATATATCTTGTTAATGTTACGATTCCTTATAATACCACGCTTTGTTACAAAGCCCACTTTTCATTACACAGTGCTACCAAAGGTTCTCAATTGAAATAAAGCAATTTTATCCTGACATAATGTCAAAGGATTTTGAAGCTTATTACAGGAGCTTGATGTGAATACAATTTCAGTTAACTAAATGGCAAAATATATATCGCTGAGGTGTATTTTACTGAAGTAAATGTCGGTCCTAGTGGTGTAGTGATAACCACTCTTGCCTCCTAAATCCAAGATCGCGGGTTCGACCCCGACCAGGACCAAAGGATTTTTTCGAGCGTAAAAAGCCTAGTGTGACTTCCTTCGGAAGGGAAGTAAAGCTGTGGGTCCCGTGTCGTACATTTAAGGCACGATAAAGAACCTCAAGCCTGAAAAAATAGGCTTCTGAGCAAAATTTGTCGGCCGTTTCACGCCCAGATTTGAATGGAACGCTGATGACTTCAGATGTTAAAGAGCGTCCGTAAATAAAACAAATAAAAAAAATCCTGAAAGAAATTGTTCATTCCGAATAACAAAATGTAATTAGTGGACAAGTCATAATGTAAATGTTAGTTCCATTAATATTAATATAACATACCATTCATAACTGAATATTTGTATAAACAAGATTTTTTTATTGTGCTTAACGCCCTTTTTTACTACTTAGGCACCTTAGGCGGAAGATAAATTTTAAAATCTCAGAATTCTAGTAGTAAATATTTGGAAACGCATAATTGAAAATGGCAAATGGTCAATTGTTTCTAAATAATTTTAATTTAAATAGTAATATAAGTGAATAGAGCAAATTCTTTGAATACGTAAACAAGCGCTCAATATTATAATAATCTTTTGAACGTATGAAAAGTTGTCTAACGCGTGGCCATGTCAGTCATAGTAATTGTTAATGTCCTTTTCTGTATTTCTATACTGAGATGTCTGATACGCAGTGCTTCTGTGCTACATGCATCGAAAGGAAGTACACTTGAACGATGTGCTTCTGCCCGCAGATTGTATTCTGCTGTAAACAAAGGCGTTTCCGTGACTCACAATTTCCATTTGGGGGGGCTTCTTATCTCTTGCAAGTCCTTATGTAAGAAGCTTTCTTGAGTCATCTCTTGCGTCCTATTCTCGTCTTTAAGATACACTTTGTGGCATTCCATGATGATATTCCAGTAGGAGAGAAAAGTCTGTACTACAGTAAGAGGTAAATAAATGGTGTGTTCAAGAATGTCTTCATGATAATAGTCTGTAACATGTACGGTTTGATCCGGCGATGTCTCTGTAGTGGTTGTTGCTCCTCCTCTTCCGCTGTCACACGAATATCACATTACACTACGATTAGCAGATGCTACTGTCACAAACATTGTCATCATTATAATCAGAAGTAACACCAACGCCACCACTAACCTTTTCTCCTCTTTTTCTTGTTCATTCTTTTGTTTTGCCTCCTTCTCTTATTGCACTCCGTTTTGTTTCATTCAGATTCTTGTTCTTATTGTGCCTTTAACACCACTTCAACACCATCCTATTCTTTTTATTCATACTTTTTTTTAAATTGTGTTTTACGCCCGTTTTTACTACAGAGGCACCACAGGCGGTGGACACTGATGATACATGAAATGAAATGATATATTGGGAAAGGATTTTTTTTAAGGAAGAAAACGTTCCAGGCCCAAGCCTAGGTACCTCCCCGACATTTGCCATTTATGAAACAGAGGAAAACCTGAAAAAAAAAACTCATTCAGGGAGGACGGTCCTGCGGGATTCGAACCCCAGACCTTACGAGTCCGCGCCTTAACCACCTCGGCCACCTATGGCGGCCGATCCATATTTCCTTTTATACCTACACAACCAACTACTTCTATTCAGCCGCTATCACCATCACTACCACCTTCTTCTCCACCTGCACCACTACCTTAATTCCTTTTTCCTACTCCTTTCTTTGCTCCTTTTTCTTGTTTCATATTTCACATTAAATATGAAATTCTAGAGTTCTACCAGAAATTTGAACAGTAGAAAATTTCATTTTTCTTACATTTTGATTTTTCCTCCTCTAATTCTTATTTATTCAACTAACAACGTAATACATTATAGTGAACTATCAACAATGTAATTATATCTCGATCTTTCGGAGTTATTTTCATGGCCCATCGAGTAATTTTGCAAGAATAGCATGACAATGCTAGAAAATGCATTTAGTTTATTGGATATTTTAATGTATGATATGCAAGATTTTTGTAATACAAATGATTTTAATTCTTAATTAAATAAATAATTGTAAAAAAAACTTGAGTACAAAGACTAAGACGGCAGTGTTTTGAAAAGTATGATTTACATTGTAATTTCTACAGGATAAATTCCTAAATTGAATAGAAAGACGAGTCGCTCAATCGTCATTTAAGGAAATAGAAAAACGCCCGTGGTCCCCAGTGGTATCAAAAAGTGAACGGAAGATTGCAAAAAGCACATAAAATGGTAGAAGAAGTCATCAGGAGAAGATGTGAGCTCATCGGAAGCTATTGCAACCCTAAAAAATTCGATTTAATTTATAGCAGATTGCGGCAGCAAGAAGGGAAATTGTCTTTCGAGTGGTGACGTCACAGTCATTGCCAACAGCAAGATCGCAGCGCAGTTGAAATAATGCGAAAAGACCTGCGTCGCATGCCTCTCTCTCAAATGTGCATTTAAGGCAGTTTTGCTATAGTAAACTTAGGGAACATCTAACCTAACGTAAGCAGATATCAGTTAATATAGGGGTACTCATAAAACTTGAACCTAACCTAGGGGTTACATTTTAAGATTGTTCGGTTCGCACGATTTGGAGATTCTGGAAAATAGTGGAAGAACGTATACAGAACAGACCTGGTGGGGGATAATGAAATACGTAGACGCGATGGTGCGTTTTACAGAAAATGAAGGAATTTAAATTAGCAGAGAGGAATATAAACATTTGCAAGGTATGCAGGAAGTGTAGAAAATTAACTAACGGGTTTAAGATGAGTATAGTAACAATTAATGCGTACCGTGGACATAACGCAAATAGAAAATAAAAAACATAGGGGTATTAAGGAGATAGCAATAAAGCAATATGAAGGTATGTATTGCAAACGATATATCAATCCAGTAGATGATGTTGAAGAATATCGAAAAGGGGATAGTGTGCGAGGGAATGGGAAAGTTCTTGAAATAGAAATAAACAATTACTTGATTTATCTTAAAAATATTATCAAATTATTGAGTAAATAAGTTTCTTAAGCAATGTTTGTAAATGAACTATATTCGTATATGTTAAAGTACCTGCTATAGCAAAAATTATAAAATTTATGGAATAATGTAAGTTAGTAGAAAAAAAAAGAATTAAAGTAAAAACATATATAAACAAGATTAAGTTGAAATAATGACTTTGAAGAATAGGTCTGAAATATTAAAATAATTTAAGAATAACAATGTGATAATATGATATTTAGCCCATTTGGTCTAATTTTAATTAATGTCGTACAATTTCAATTAACGTTGCTTTGTTATTAATTCAAATTTAGTTTTAAATAATTTATTGACTGTAAATCCAGTTTATGCTGACACACACATAATGAATATGACAGTTTAGTTATGACATATAACCATTTGATTAAAATTCAATTTTAAAATTATTTAATTTTATGACTTTTTCTGTTTCCGATTTTCTGCACAATAGACATAGCTTATCCATGTTATTATTATTGTTGTTGTTATTATTATTATCATTATTTACAACAATATAACTATTAGATTTTGAGTGCTTACTTAAATTATCTGAGAATATGCCAACATAATATTAAAATTTACTTTGCTTGGCGATAAATTTTATAAATAAGACTACACTGTTGTCGAGGATAAATTAGACATTCAACGTTATCACCCTACAACAGCAAAAAGTTCGTTTCTAAATAATTTTAATGTACATAAAATGTAATTTTTTTCACATAAGCAGATAGGAAATAATAATAGATAGGAAAAACTCGAGGTCACACCTGGAATTCGCACCACGATTTATCGGCTTACGGTACCGAAGCTCTTACCATCTAAGCTACCGTGCTCTGCCCAATCATAGCCCCTTATTATTATTTCTGATTCCAAATACTAGCCTAATATCTGGCTTGTGTGAAAAAGTAGTGACATGGGCCATAAGTAGGTATTGCCTCTTCAGAATAAAAAAAAATCTGCAACGAAAACAGAATCAGATGGGGAAGATTCGCGGCTGTGGTCTTACAGGTAGAAGGAGAAGATACGAGCAGCTAGGAAGTTAGGAAGCCAAAGCTTACGGCGATGACCTCGAATTTTTGTTATCTGTCTCTGATTCCAAATTTTAAATTTATTTTGTAAATACTTGGGAATACAAAACGTATGAATTTTATACTTCTATATACATCTATGGAATTTATAATAATACTGAGGAGCCCTCTGTTTTACATAACAGAGAAAGTAAGTTTGGGCCCAAAAAGGACAAAATATTTTGTATTTCAAGCATTTTATTCTACTTTAAATATCTGACCAAAAACACATTCCATTAATCTTTTCTATTAAAATGCAAAGAATTAAGTAGTTTTTTTTTTTTTCTTAAATATATTATAGGATGTCCCATAATACACGCAATTTTTAAATTGAGCACCTCTGTTTGTTAGGTTGCGGACCTGAAATTTAACAGACTGCCATCTGTTTGTATTGCGATTAACGATTGCAGTTTGTGTGTATTGTTATCAGCTAAAATGGAGCGATACACGAAGAATTGACGGGTCCAGATTTTGAAAGTGTTTTTTAAGTAATAGGTGAATGTTATGCAGATAGCTTTAGAAGACATCGTAAAATTTTTGGTAAATGAAATATACCTAACAAGCCAACAGTACTGTGCAGAAACTGGTATTAAAAATAAGGCAGAGAATATCAAATCACCTGGACGTCGTCATTCTGGTCGATCTATAGAGAATGTGACCCTAGTCAGACAGAGCGTTGCTACATGCCCAATGAAGTAAATTCACCGCCGTTCTCAACAATTAACCATTTCGAGTAGCAGTTTGCTACGAATTTTAACAAGTTTGCATATGCGTCCTTTTAAGAACACAACAGTTGAAGCCGAGAGGCCATTTGCAGCTTCGAATATTAACCTCTCTTGTAAAGGCGATCAAAATTGTCCACCGAAATCGTGTGATTTGACACCACCATGTAATAATTATTTGTGAGATTATGTGCAATCTTGTGTTTATATAGAAATCTACGAACTATCCCTCAATTCAACGCAGAAATTACACGAGTCATGGGGGAAATTCAGCCGGAACTTTGCTCTAAAGTCGTTGACATTTTTGCCAACGGAGGTGTGCCAACGAAGCCGTGGAAGACATTTGCGTGATGTTTTGATTCATGCTTAATGGTAGTGTTTGTGCTCCCTGTTGAATTAATAACATTAACACTTTTCAAATAAATTATGTGATTTAGTATTAAAATAAAAATTGCGTTCATTATGGAATACCCTATACAAAAACATGATCATGGCCTATGCTGTTAATACAACTGCATGGAAAGCCAGGATATTCAGAACTAAATTTTAAATAGATTGCTGTTACTCGGTCCATGCATTTTCGTTCTCTAAAAGTAAAATATTCGTTACTCTCGTGGGAAAAACCTAAAATCTTTATGTATCTATATGTCGCTCATAGTAAAATTAAAAAGATTTTTTCTTCGATTTTTAATGATACAGGTGAGGGTATTGCGTGTCAGTCGAGAGAGGACAGTAAATAAGAAAAAACACACGTACAATAAACAGCGGTGCCAAAAAATGTATACACACTTCAAACAAAGAAAAAATTGTGTTAACATAACAAAACTGAATTCACACAAACAGAAAATGATGAGCACTAATGATCTTAGACTTTTACAGTTACAACAGTTCAAAATGCCCACCATTGGCGTCGATATACTTCTGAGTACGTTGAACTAATTATTGAGCAAAGTGTCAATTGCGAAAGTGTCCTCAGCGATTGCAGCACATATCGTTTCAATTCTTCCCAAAGTGCTGCCAGTGTAGCTGGTTTTCTGCGGTATATAACATCCTTAAGAGTTCCCCATGGGTAGAAGTCCAACGGTGGTTGTGTTCTGTACAAACATCTTCATTTCCTTTGAACTTCAACAACATTCTCGGTTTTCCAATATCACTTAAAATTGCTTTCCGCTGCTTAAACGATAATTTTGGCTCCATTTTGTTGTAGCAACGCTAGCATAACGTAATGTGAGTCACATCTGTTTACAGAACACATACGATAATATTGGCTTCATTTGTTCATTGCTGATTTACCTGTCACGTAGCAACGCTATCAGAATATCATACTACACATTACTGCTGTTTTTCGGTTCAACTTTGAAATATATTAAATAGATATCTACTGTGAAAGTGTGTATACCTTTTTTCTGGCACTCTCTATATATTCCCCGGTGAGCTCTGCGTGATTACATCTGCCATCTTATGATTGCTTGCCCAAACATTTGTATACACTTAAAATTCTTTTCAATGAATATAAATATTTTTAAAATCAGTTTTAATATTCTTTGTCTCCAAAATAATATTGTAGGAAAATATGTCTACTGTAGACAAACAAGTGATACTCGTAAAGTGTGGAGGTAGTTTAACAGGGATAAAAATCAAACAGTTTTTCGCAAACAGTGCAATAGTTCTTAATTTGTGATCCATGCTGTTGATAATTTCTTCATCAGAGTTGTTTCTAATGAAGTAGAAATGCCTTTGGTTCATTGCAGTTGTACTAAACTTTGATCACTTCACTTCAATTTGAATCATGGGTAATTTCTACTTTACTTTTCCTTCAACACATATTTCGTGACTGTTGGCACTGAATCTCTTCTGCATACATTTCTCACAGTTTTAACTCCAAAAGGAAAAATCCATGGTTTTATTGAAGATCCATTTGAGACATTGTACTAATTGTGATCATTGAAGGCTCTTATTGATTTTTAGTTTCAAGATGCTGATCGGATATTAAAGGAGTGAAGGCATTACTTTTCGTTTTATTTATAATTTCATAGCGCTATCACACGACTCATATATAATCTTAAAACTTGAGGAAGTGTTATTTACATACAGTTGAATTATTGAATATTAGTGAATTTGGTGATCGCTTAAATTTTGTTTCCGGGCTTCAGAATCGTTAACCATACTTCTCTGACCGCTAGGTAAAGACAATTTCATGCACCTTTATTCTTGCAGGGCGTCGGCAGGGAAGAGAGGCAAAAATTCAAGTATTTTAATCGTACCGTGTCATCTATTCAAACATGTATCTTTTGTAAAGAAAAAATTAATCAATTGCTAGCAATATTACGCACTCAAGTGGAATGTGGCATAGGACGAATGAGGATAATTCGGCACCTCGGACACTTTGACGACACCTTTAGTATCTACACTACCTAACAAAGCGCCTCTGGAAGTAAGAGATAAGATTAGGGATATACTGGGCAGCCAGATCCAGGGGATGTAGGTAGGATCTTTAATGTTTCCTTAGAATCTACGTCCCAGATGGCTGCTGACCTGCGACTGTCACGACGGTATCACTGAAGGCGTCCAGAGAGAACGTCCAAGCGAAAACCACCGCCACGCCGCACAGCACCAGTCTATATCGCCTAGCGCTTTCTAGTATGCTATCTAGAACCGGAACCATGAAATGAAACAGCGGAAAGTTCGTTGAAATTTAAATATCTATCCCTGCACCAGGGAAACCAAGATCAGAACGATTTCCGAGTGTTACGCAAATGCTTTATGCTTTCAAAGAAAATGGTTCCGACATTTTAAGTACATTTTTCAATCAGTAAAATGCAATGAGCTGCCGCTCCTATTAAGTTCTTGTAAAAATGTGTCGGGACTTGTTCACACGCAAAAAGAAGTCGGTCCTTGTGGTGTAGTGGTAATCATGCGCCTCCTAAACCCAAGATCGCGGGTTTGGCCCCAGTAGTACCGATGGATTTTTTCGGGCGTAAAGATCTATAAGTACGAGTATGGCTTCCTTCGGAAGAGAAGTATAGCTGGGGTTCCATGTCGTACATTAACAACACGGTAAAGAACCTCAAGCCTGAAAGAAGAGACCTCTTGAGCAAAATTGATCGCCGTTTCACGCCCTGATTTGAATGGGACGCTGATGACCTGAGGTGTTAAAGAGCGTCCGTAAAAAAAGTAAATTAAATTCAATTAAAAAAACACTTCTCTCCCGTTTGCAGGTCGCACTCTAGTAGCATTCAAAAAAGTAATTTGTGTTTCCTAGATTTGTTTGTACTCTCTTCTTACCAATGCTCACTCTAATTCTCTCAACAAGAAATATTTACTCATAAATAGTCTATATTAGCAATGTTCAAACATAAACAAAATTTGTTACTAAATGAAACTAAAGGTACAAACAAATACCTTTTCTTTTCTGTATACTGCACTCTTTAATGAATATACCGCCACGGGTGGCCGAGGTCGTTAAGGCACGGACTCGTGAGCCTGAGGTCTAGGGTTCGATTCCCACCAAGACCGTTCTCCTTGACTAAGGTTTTTTTACATGATTTCCTCAGTCCTCATAAATGGCAAATGCCGGGAGGTACCCTAAACTTAGGCCTGGATCCTTCCTTAAAAAAATTGAATGTGTTATTTGAAAACTTTACCTGAAGACGCCTATGATGCAATTGATTTGTTTTATTTATGGACTTTCTTTAACATCTCAAGTCATCAACGTCTCATTCAAAACAGGGCATGAAACGGCCGACAAATTTTGCTCAGAGGCCTCTTCTTTCAGCTTTGAGGTTCTTTTTTGTGTCATAAATGTCGACACAGTACCCACGGCTTTACTTCTCTTTCGAAGGAAGCCATACTTAGGATTTGTCACTTGAAAAAAATCCATTGATCCTGGCTGGGTTTGAACCCACGATCTTGGGTTTAGAAGGCAAACTTGCTTACCAGTGGCGACACGCTGAAATAATGAGGATTATGTTGAAAATTTAAACATTTTCATTTTTTATTGTTAAGTCAAGTATGTTTCTTACAGTTCTCCGTTAGAAACCAACAATACACGCAGGTAGCTTTGTAGCAGTTTCCATCGGAACAGAGCCCGGGCGGGCGCTATTAGAGGCGAGAGAAGTCATCTTTTCGCTGCGCAGCTGTTTCGTGCAGCCCGCACGCGCCACCCGACCGGCTTGTGCCACGATAACAGGGGCCGTGGTCAGGTGGTGCCGTGTGATGCGGGAGTTCCAGACGTCTTTTTTTATTATTATTTTTTTTTATCATTACCTTGTCTTCTTCTTGTGCTTCTCAACATCTGCTTGTATTTTGTTGCCTGGTCCATGCATCCATCGCCACAATTAGCAGGACGAGCTGTCTCTCCCCCTTAGGAAAGAGTTAAAAGGCCATGTGAATAAGTCATGGGCTCTTTCCCCTAGTGTAGTAGTCAAGTTTTCAAAGCTAAAGATATGGTTTTCTCTTTAGCGAAAATGTTTGTATCCTGCACAAGTAATAAAATACGAACATCTGCAAGCTGTGTATTAACAAAACAATAACCTTTAGGTCGGTGTCATAGACTTCTGGCAAACTTATGTATCACTAGTCAAGAGTGGATACCTGTAGAGCTCGAATTTGTCTGGCCATCTTATCTTCAACACACTCTGAAGAATTACCAAGAAGCAGCAATTTATGAATAAATGAAGTAACGTTATATTGTACAATATGGAGTAAATGTCTTTAGATTGACTGGATGTCTCGTAGACAAAACCTCATCGCTCGGAATTTGACCTTGGATCATTGGCTATGGAAATGCGCACAATGTGTAAAGCACAGAAGTTAAAGGGCATGAATAGTAGTGGTATTAAAAAGGAAGGCATAAGGGACTTAAAACATGTAATATAGGTAGTAAAAATCCAAATTACGCACTATTACCAGTAACTAAACATTTATTTGAATGTAACTGAATCAGTGATTTGAACATAGAAACAAGTCTATAGTTTTGAGGGACGGGGAAAACAGTTATAAATTGCAAAACTGGCCGAGCCGAAAGTTGTGTGCCACAGCAAATTTGTAGAACTTATCAATCATTGTTGATTGTTTGAGCTATTCATTGATCTCGATTTTGCATTAGTCTCGCTTTTAGGATTCTTTTTATGCCTGGTACTTGTTTCTTTTATGAAACAATTCTATGACTTCTTGTGGAAAGTGACAAATATTGTTTTCGTTGTTTTAATTTCATTATAATTAAACAAAATAATGCTCTGACATATTTCTCTTAAAGCTGATTACATATTCTGCTATGCAGACGTCAAAAAATGTTCTCAACAAATTATAACCTTCTAGGACAAGTCATCAGGATCAGCGTCCGTTGTTGGCTATGAGAGAGTTTTCTAGTAGAAGTGCTGGTGTTCATCTGGGATAATTGTATTATGTTTTATCTTACTGTTAATTGCGCCATATAATTTTTGGGAAGGCAGACCTGGATTTACAATATCTTTTGCCAACTTTAAGAGTACTGGATAGAGCTCACAATGCACCTAGTCAAGTGCCTTGAGATATCCAAATTGCTCTTTATTATATGTTAGATGCTTATACTTTGAAAGAGTTAGCCCAGAATCTCAACAACTGCCGAAATGAAGAACAGATTTGGCGTCTTCTTAAAATACATCGGCCACCATTTAGTAGCACTTCTTTCACGTACCATTAATTCTGCAACTGCTGCCCTTTTAACATGTTCATTCAGTGATGCTGACTTGATCTTCACATTTAAATTTTTGTACTTCGAACACACACTCCACCCACGAGGACGATCAAATCTTATCCAAGTTTTCATTGTAGTAATTCACTGTACTTTACACCGTTTGCTTAGCTTTTGGTCTCTTCACATCAGAGTTGACCGCCACGGTTGGCCGAGGTCGTTAAGGCATGAATTCGTGAGCGGAAGGTTTGTAGTTCGAATTCCGTCAGGACAGTCCTCTCTCTGACCGAGGTTTTTTCCAGGTTTTCCTCAGTCCTCATAAATAGCAAATGCCAGGGAGGTACCCTAAACTTAGGCCTAGAACACCATTTCCTTAAAAAAAAAATCTTTTTCCCAATGTATCGTTTCATGTATCATTATCAGTGTTCACCACCTGTGGTGCCTCAGTGGTAAAAGCGGGCGTTAAACACCATTCAAACATCAGAGTTGATGCATATTTTTAACTTTAAGTAGGGGGGTCTATGTATTTGAGTAATATGTTTGATGTCTAGGAAATTCCAAGATAAGTTAATCTATTTTACTTCAGGGACTGCATTGCTATGATTAACATGCTCCCCATGTTTATCAACAGGAGACTTTCCTTGAAATAGTTAAGGATAAGGATATACAGATTTCCCAGAAACAGAACACCAGTTCAGAAATGCTTGTTTACAATACCAGCTCTTCTGCAACCTAACAGCACATGAATGATAAATAATGATGTTCTTGTCTATGCACTGTCTTCTCTGTACTGTTAACTCTCCATTATTCCTCTTAGAATGACATCTTGTTCATCTTGTCTACGTCTCTGTGATGGAGTAGCTGTTTTATCAACATGGTTCACTTCAGCTGGCAGCTGCAATCAGAATCAGGTTTTTTAGGATTTTTACAATTAAACAAATCCATCGATTCTGGCCAGATTTGAACCCGCGATCTTGGATTTAGAAGGCAAGTATGGTTAGCACTACACCACTAGGATCAACAGCTACGGGCGAAGGAGGATATCTCCTTACTTCAGCCTTGCTCAACGGCTCGACGTTTGTGCTTACGCTTGCAATGGGGGCCCCTATGGGCAGACATGTTTCAAGATAAGAGCACCCTGACGCCGGTGAAGCTTACCTAGCAAGGAGTTCAAGCCCCTCAAAAGGGAAGTTTCCATACAAGGACAGAAACCTTTACAAAGCGCATGCCAGCTCCCCTGCATAATAGAACCAATGGAATGTAATGATATAAAATGGGATAGTGGAAACTTCGTGAAAAGTAAAGGTCCATCTTAGCATTCGCCTAAGCAAACAAGGAAAGCCACGAAAAAGCCCAAGGCCAGAATGGCCGGGTCCAAAGGATTTAAATTCTAGACCTATCAAATCAAGCATTACCGCCTAAGTCTCCCCCTCCCCGCTCGGTTCCTAAGAGGGGTGAACACGCAAAAGAGTATTTCTTTTGTAAAATTAAACATTTTTACTACAGCTGCGTTAGTACAATTACTTATCCCTGCCAATGAAGCACTGTGTTACAACATAACATTTATAAATTAAAAAAAATACAAAAAGCACAGATCTATTTTGGTTGGTTTATTTACGCACGCTGTTCAACATCTCAGGTCATCAATGCTCCATTCAATTCAGGACATGAAACGATCGATAAATTTTGCTCGCAGGTCTCTTTTTTCAGGCTTGAGATTCTTTTACGTGCCGTAAACCTTCGACATGGGATCCACAGCTGTGCTTCCTAAGATTTTATCCCAAAAAATCTCCGTCCATCCTGAGCGGTTTAAACTATGAGGCAAGTATGATTACTAATTCAACGTTATTAATACTTGCTCACAAAAGAATTAAGGGCTTGTCAGGAAAGAATTCAACACATTCTACCTATAGTGCCCTCTGTGTCTGTAGAGGTATTACGTTCCATGATAATAAATTTATTTAAAGTTTTGCTTAGTAACTAAGGGAGTATTTGAGGGTACTAACGGTTTAAAGAATTGAACTATTAAGTTTTCTAGATATTGATAATTATATTCATTTGATGACTGACTCTCTATCCCCCCACGCGACAGTTCTTGACAATGTTAACACTAATTATCTCATTTTTCAATACAGACCGTTAGTTTTAAAATGTTCCTGTCTGAATACTCCCATTTAAGATAAATTTAATTTAAACAAAAAGCACGTTAATTTAGATATTGTGGAGATGTCTAAAACCGATGTTTAATCAATTTCAGAAGGTTCATTCTGAAATTTTAAAGAGCAGCCTTGTATTTTGTTGATGCTTAAACTTAAAAAGGAATACAATTGTTAGATGTTTAGTTTTTTATTCTGTTCTTTTTAACAATAATAGAATTACAATAGCGGAATAAATTTTTAGTCAATTAATTGTTGGGTGGAAAAAGTATTATTTTGGGTAATATCTTCTGCTCCTTCCAATGGTTTTTCTACTGAAATCTTCTAGTTCATTCGGAATTTTTTTTTTTTTTTTTTTTTTTTGTCCAATACAAATTGGTTAAGTCAGCTGTCAGCTGTTGCTTGGAGTCAACTTTCCTACAGAATGTGATCAGCATTTGACTGTCTGCACACTCTTCTCAGATGTAAGAATCCCCTATTTTACAATTTATATATGCTGCAAGACAATGGTAGCCTGTTTTACTCGAAAAGATGTCATTGATTCTTTCCATGGTTAATATTTATTGGTTGTCCAACCGTCTTCTATTTTGGTCCATGGCTAGTCCTTGATGTTATTTTTGAGAGCCCTTTTCATAAGAAATGTCTTGGTTTCTTGAATTATGAAAGGTTAACTACCAGTTCATTATCATGGATTCCTATATATGGAATCCACTGTATTGCTATATGTTTAAGTCTAATGAGCTAAACTTTTCGTTCTTTATATCTTTTGAATGTTATGATATTATCGTTACTAATATTACCGTTGCTAATATTCTTTTCTTTCTTGCAGGTATATCGTAATTTTGAAACAACTTATTACCAAAAGAGAACCATTCCATTAAATGTTTTACACTCTTATTTTGTCCAAATTTAAACAAAAATAAGTCTATGTGTTCCCGAAACGATTTAAAAAAATAAAATATATGATAATCGTTTGTCTACAAAAAATAGATTTTTTTTTTATTTTGCAACCTGGATATATGTAATATGATTACCCTAAATTCAAATATATTTTCAGTTACTATATCGGGCTAGGTTTTTAAACAAAATCACATCGAATGTGATAATGTACTTATATCTTTGATTAAATGTGATTAAGTTTTAAAACATATAGCTAAGACAGAACTGTTTTTGTCAGTTTCACTTTAATGTAAATATTAATGAATATATTGAAAAAAAGAGAGCTATATGTCAATAATAATGATTTTCCAAACGTTTTTCACGGGGAGGAAAACTTAATATTTTCTTCGCAATTCTGACATGTCCTTCACTAGAGTCCCTTTTCAAACATCAACAGTAATCAACCATCATTTACACATTAAAATGGCCTTGATAGCAGGTCTCCATTGTTTTAATGTCTTTATGAAACCGCTCACCTTGTTCTTCACTCATTGCAACAAGATTCACAGGAAGTAATCAATATACCTGTTGAGAAAAAACACTTTAACACTCATTCTACACCCCAAATTTCTAAAATGTTGTAAAATTTCCTCCACAATTTCTTTATAGCTCTCAGATTTATTGTTGCCAAGAAAGTTTTCTGTCAGTTTTTGTATGCCAATCATGCTGACTTTAACTATAACGTCGAGTGAGGAAAGGTCTCATCCTGCATAACCTCACGAATCTGAGGTACATCGAAAATACCTGCTGCTATCTTAGAACCAGTTTTCTGTGGGAACTTTGTAACAAGAAAGTTGAAATAATTACTACCCTTATTAACAACAGTAACAAATTGCTTCATCAGACCTAACTTAATATGGAGTGGTGGAAAAAGGACATTTGGAGAAACCGAAGGTTCATACTTCACATTTTTCTCTGCAGGAACTAAATTACTGCTTTGTGGCCAATTTTTTCTGGTTCAATGGTACGATTTAGCCCTACTGTCCCATTTACAAAGTAAACCATTTATGTTAAATTAAAAAATCTCTCAGAATATTCATTTTCTGTATCTGCTTATTGAATAAGTAATAAAAACCGATTTCTGAAAAACTGTAGTCCTAGAAAAAATGTTAAGGCTGGTTTGAGAGAGTCCATGTGTTAAAGAATTAGAAAATATGAACATGAAATATTATACAAAAATTGTGTACATCAGTGTATAATTGCAATCTTTTTAAAATTAAGCATAAAAAGATTGCAGTGGTATTTGAAAGTTTTGGAAGTGATTTTTTTTAAATAGTATTTTACGCCCGTTTTTCCTTGATACTGAGGTATGAAAGAAGTGATGCATGAGATGAAATGATAAATTCAGAAAGATTTTTTTTAAACGAAGAAAACGTTCCAAGCCTAAGTTTAGGGGACCTCCTCGCTATTTGCCATTTATGAGGACTGGGGAAAACCTAGGAAAAACCTCAGTCAGGGAAAACGATCCTGGCGGAATGGAACCCCAGAACAGCCGCTTGGGAGTCCGCGCTTTAACGACCTTGGCCACCCGTGGCGGTACCTCGCCACCTCGGTTGATTGTCAGGAGATGAAACCCAAATAAACCCTTAAACAACATTCGTGTAAATCTTCTTTCTGAGCATTTAAATTGTTTAAACGAAATGTAAGTTGCTCAGGCTGGAAAGTTTCGAAATGAAAACTCTGCATGTAGGTGGCCGAACAACTGAGTCAGTTAAAATATTTCTTGGGTAGGAAGATTTACTGAAACCGGCAGCAATTCTTAATTGTCTTATAGCAATAAATATTGCAGGTATTTAATAAGTTTTCATGAGAGAAAATTGGCGGCAGAAGGGGTCCATGGTACCCTAAAAGAAAACAATCGAAATTGATATAAGCAAAACAAAAATAATGTGCCAATTATAAATGTATTATTATCGTTATATTAAAAATTAAAAGTAAAAATAGTGGTGGTAGTAGTAGTAGTAATTATAGTAGTAGCAGGAGTAGTAACCTGTAGTAGTAGCAGCAGCAGTAAAAGTACCAATAATAGTAGTAGTAGTAGTAGAAATAGTAGTAGTAATAATAGTAGTAGTAATAGTAGTAATAGTAGTAGCAATAGTAGTAGTAGCAGTAGTACTAATAGCAGTAGTAGTACTAGTAATAGTAGTAATAGTAGTACTAGTAGTAGTAGTAGTAGTAATAGTAGCAGTAGTAGCAATGGTAGTAGAAGTAGTAGTAGTAGTAAAAATAGCAGTAGTAGTAATAGTAGTACTAGTGGTAGTAGTACTAGTAATAGTAGTGGCAGCAGTAGTAGTGTTAGCAGAAGTAGTAATAGTAGCAGTAGTAGCAGTGGTAGTAGTAGAAGTAGTAGTAGTAGCAGTAGTAGTAGTAATAGTAGTAAAAGTAGTAGTAATAGTAGTAGTAGTAGTAATAGTAATAGTAGTATAGTAGCAGTAGTAATAGTAGTAGTATAGTAGTAGTATTAGTAGTAATAGTAATAGTAATAGTAATAGTAATAGTAGTATAGTAGTAGCAGTAGTAGTAATAGTAGTAGTAGTAGTAGTAGTAGTAGTAGTAGTATTAGTGGTATAGTAGTAGTAATAGTGGTAGTATTATTGTAGTAGTAGTTATAGTAGTAGTAATAGTAGTATAGTAGTAGTATAGTAGTAGTAATAGTAGTAGTAATAGTGGTAGTATTATTGTAGTGATAGTAGTAGTAATAGTAGTAGTAGTAATAGTAGTATTAGTAGTATTAGTAGCAATAGTAGTATTAGTAGTAGTAGTAATAGTAGTATTAGTAGTAATAGTAGTAGCAATAGTGGTAGTATTATTGTAGTGGTAGTAGTAGTAATAGTAGTATAGTAGTAGTATAGTAGTAGAATAGTAGTAGTAATAGTGGTAGTATTATTGTAGTGGTAGTAGTAGTAGTAATAGTAGTATAGTAGTAGTATAGTAGTAGTAATAGTAGTGGTAATAGTAAAGTAGTGGTAATGGTAGTATAGTAGTAGTATAGTAGTAGTAGTAATAGTAGAGGTAATAGTAGTATAGTAGTAGTAATAGTAGTAGTAGTGGGTATTAATAATAATACTAGTCGTAGTTGTAGTGATAGTGATGATGATAAACTTAATCTTAATTTGAAATGCTTGTTTTATACTCTACGTTCATGTTAGACTTTTATTATCCAAACATTACTTCACAAAAGACTTTTAAGGAAAATGACGAGTAAATGGGCAAGGTTGCTCACCTCACCTTCAAGCCTGCAGTCTTAAGGCTTCCTCTCTAACAAATTAGAGTGAAATTTAATTCGGGCTGAAATAAATGGGATGTTGGGGAAGGAGCACGTGGCTGATGGTGGACAGATGGAAAGCGCCCGCTTGGCTCCAGCACCTGGAGTCTGCCTCCCGTCTTTTTGTGAGCCTCTTGCCCTGCAACAATAGCAGTAATTATTTTCTCCTATCCGACTGTTTTGCCCCTGCTTTTAGAGTTAATATTTGTTCTACATGATGTGCAGGTAATAACTGCTTTTTGTATCATTAATTGTGGCATGTCGTATACATTCACCTTAAGGTGCTTCAAGGAACATTTCGGGAAGAGATTAGCTCAAGTTAGACAGCTAAGGTGGGTAATGTACATGAGACATTGTTACCTCTATCATTATCATCATCATTGCTGTCATCGTAATTGAACCTGTTGCCCCTTTCGTCTTTATGTGCTCAGAAAACATACAAAATGAGAAAAACACAATTCTTTAAGATATGATTACTACAGAATTGGTTTAAATGTTACCATACACAATTTTTGAAGTATTCCAAACACTTTATAGAGAAAAATGTAGAATAACATACCATATCTTTAAAGCGTTTTCATTAAAAATATACAATTAGCGATAAATGCCCAAACAGTTTATGTGTCACTTAAGCTGATATTAAGTATAACTTTATCAGAAAAGTACAGTCATATTTCCTTTAGCATCATCCTGTTCATTTTCAATGAACATATGGCTAAAAATAAAAATGTAACATGTATTACACTTATACACAATATATATTGTTATGTATGACACACATTACCTATAATATATACAGTAGATATATTTTTAATGTATTTCAAAGTTGGACCGAAAAACAACAGTAATGTGTAGTATGATGTTCTGTAAACAGATGTGATTTACATACATTGTGATAGTGTTGCTACGTGGCAGGTAAATCAACAATGAACAACCGAAGCCAAGATCAAGAACAAGAACATCAAGAACATCGTATGATGTTCTGTAAACAGTGACTCACATTACGTTATGCTAGCGTTGCTACAACAAAATGGAGTCAAGATTACAGCGGAAAGCAATTTTAAAGTGGTATTGGAAAACCGAGAATGTTGTTGAAGTTCAAAGGCAATGGAGACGTGTGTACAGAACAGAACCGCCAACGCGAGTAACAATTGCACGTATTCAAGACAAATTTGAGACTCTTGGTACCATATGCAATGCTCACAAGGGCAGATCTGGGAGACCTCGCATAGCAACAAGCCCCGCGTCCTCGCCTATTGTTTTGGAAAGTTCTGAGCACTCGCCGCAGAAATCTACAATGCTATGTGCACGTGAGACTGGGATTAGTAGAACCAGCGTACATCGTATTATTAAAACAGCAAAGTTGAAAGTTTTTATTCCAAGACTTTTGCGTACATTAAATGAAGATGACCCTGATCGGAGAATACAGTACTGTGACACTTTCGTAAACGTTGCTCAATCAGTTCAACGTACTCGGAAGTGTATCGACGCCAATGGTGGGCATTTTGAGCAACTGTTGAAACTGTAAAAGTCTAAGATGATTAGTGCTCATTTTCTGTTTGTGTGAATTCAGTTTTTTTATGATAACATAGTTTTTACTTTGCGTGAAGTGTGTATACATTTTGACACCCTCTGTGTATGGTCATTCTCCCTCCTATATATTAAAGAAAACGAATAAAAAGAACATTTACAGTTTATAATTATAATGTAAATATTCAATTAATTCAAAGTTTAATTTATTTTCCCATTTTCTAATATGTATATTAAAACATTTATAAAAATAACGTTATTATACACCTTTCAGACATACACATCATTGTTGCGTATGCAAGTTGATAGTTCGTGTGAGACGAGGACGAAAAGGGTTGAACACATGCTGGAGATTAAAGTTTAAAAAAAATTACATCTTGAAAAGTGATTGTTGAAAGAAACAAAACTGTATACGAATAGTTAAGTAGGAATGCATGAATGAAATACGTTATTCCAAATGAAATACTGTCTTCATGTGAGCCTATGTTATAGAATGGCTTTCTGGGCCCTTCGCATTGCTGGCCGGTTAGATACGCCCCTGCGCCCGCCTCTCTTCTTTCGGGCCCTAAGTCTCGCTGCCTGGCTATTACTAATGATAATTCAACATTCCAACCTCTAAACACACATTCCTTGATACCTATGAATAACAGAAAGGCGTGAAAGGAACGGGATGTCATTGCAGTCTATTGTTGGGTCAAATTAACAAAGGATATGCCAGGAGTTCCTGCTAAAAGTGGGCTCAAGATAATAGAACTCAATGATCTTTAGAATAAATTTATACTGTATCACAACCAGAAATAAGTAAAGGATATTTTAAAAATGCCATTACCTAATAAATCAAATGCGGCTCTACAAAATACTTTCTCTGATACAGCAAATTAGTAAATGACTGCAGAGATCGAATTCGTGGGCTCCCAATCTGCCAGTAACTCTAACTACAAAACCAGGGAGGCGATCTGAACTCATTGCCACAAACCATCAATTTCAAATATGAACAATCTAGTTAGCATCGTGCCTAATGTAAAAATCGACATCTAAAATATAAGCTTTAAGGTCTCATATGAGTTTATTAAAAGACCAAAAACATTTTACATTTTCCCAAAAAAGTATGCGCTAAGTTTCGAATAGATGTCAAGCCGATAGTCTTGCATAGGTATTGCACTTTTGCTTCAGTGGAGAAGTAATGGTCTTACACCCTATTAATAGCCTTAACGTAATAACGCGCAGAACCAATAAACGCTCACTAAAATAAGCTTGAAATAAACATTTCTTAGAACATTAGTTTCTCTTTTTCTGTTCTGTTAAAGGTACAGGTAACACAAGAGCTACTATGGCATTGTACAGGCATATTTTTATTTGGATATAAAAATGGTGCATTACAACTGAAATCAAAAGGAGTATATAGCGATAATGAAATTATTTTCAATACTTACTTGCACTTTAGTTTTCTAAAATACTTTTATATTAATAGCATTTGAAAAAAAAATAAAAAAATGAAATAGACTGAAACATATTTAAATAGGTTTTTATGTAATTAATTAGGTTGGAATATATTTAATTAGGTTGAAAAGTATTAAATTATGTTGATGTTATTTAATTAGATTGAAATGTATTTAATTAGTTTGACGAGCATTTTATTAGTTGACATGTATTTAATTCAACTGAAGCTTATTTAATTAAATTGAATTAAATAGTTGACATTTATTTAATTATATTGGCATGCATATAATTACGTTGGCATGCATTTAGTTAGTATGACATGTATTTAATTAGACAAAAACGTATTTAAATAGGTTGAGAGTTATATAATCAGAATGAAATGTATTAAATTGTGTTAACATGTATATAATTAGGTTGACATATATATATATATATATATATATATATATATAGATTGGCATGTATTTAATTTGGTAGACATGATATGACTTACAAAGACATGCATTTGGTTAGTATGACATGTATTTAATTATACTATAATGTATTTAAATATGTTGGCAGATTATTAATTACGTTGAAATATATTAAAGTATGTTAACATGTATTTTGTTGTGTTGTTATCATTATGATCACATGTGTTTAATCAGATTTATTTAATTAGGTGTATATATATATATTTGATTAGGCTGATTGTAATTTAATTAGGCTATATGTATTTAATTAAGTTTATGTGTGTATAATTAGGCTGACATGTATTTAACTAAGATGAAATGTTTTTAATTCTGTTGAGATGTATAATTGTAAGCACAAGCTGTAAATGTTGTAATTTACAATTTCTCCACTGTCAACGGGTGTAAACAATTGCAGATTCTATAAATACATACACATTTACTTGTTAAAACACACTATTTTTTACAGACATGCAAATTGCAAATTGTGTTTTTTTGCTTAATATTCTAATTTTACTATTTTAAGCACTAGATAAAATTTAGAATCTCCAGAAATATTAATTTTATTCAGTTATTCTTAAATGAAAGAAATCTATTTGAAGTATAAGTAATTATATGAAAAATTATGAAGTGACAGAATGTTGCAAGAATCAAAAGTCAAGAAACTGGCTGTATCATACTGGCCGGGCTGATAGGTAAACTATTTCAAGCATTTCACGTGTTTCTATTTCTTGGTAATGCACAGATATACAGAGGGTGCCAAAATAAATGCACACTTCAAGCAAAGAAAAAACTATTAACATAACAAAACTGAATTCACACAAACAGAAAATGATGAGTACTAATCATTTTAGACTTTTACAGTTACAACAGTTGCTCAAAATGTCCACCATCGGCGTCGATACACTTCTGAGTACGTTGAACTACTGATTGAGCAACTTTTGCGAAATTGTCCTCAGCGATTGCAGCACATGCAATTTCAATTTCTTTCCGAAGTGCTGCCAATGTAGCTGGTTTTCTACGGTATACAGCATCCTTAAGAGTTCCCCATAGGTAGAAGTCCAACGGAGTTAGATCCGGGGAACACTGTGGAAACTCAATCGGACCTGATCGTCCTAACCATTGCCTTGGATCCAGTGCGCGGGGCTTGTTGCTGTGCGAGGTCTCCCAGATCTGCCCTTGTGAACATGAGTCTCAAATTTGTCTCGAATGCGTGCATTTGTTACTCGCGTTGGCGGTTCTGTTCTGTACACACGTCTCCATTGCCTTTGAACTTCAACAACATTCTCGGTTTTCCAATACCACTTCAAAATTGCTTTTCGCTGTTCAAACGATAATCTTGGCTCCATTTTGTTGTAGCAACGCTAGTATAACGTAATGTGAGTCACATCTGTTTACAGAACATCATACGATAATCCTGGCTTCATTTGTTCATTGTTGATTTACCTGTCACGTAGCAACGCTATCATAATGTATGTGAGTCACATCTGTTTACGGAACATCATACTACACATTACTGTTGTTTTTTTGGTCCAACTTTGAAATATATTAAATAGATATCTACTGTGAAAGTATGTATACATTTTTGGCACCCTCGGTATAATAAACATTGGCGCAGTAAATAAAACTAATAGAAGACTACAATATTTACTTCTTTAAATTGAAGAAACAGAGGTATAAGGCTCTTCATAAATACAGTACAGGTATGGAATTCTGAGCAGCTAGCCCTATACCCGCTGGCAACAGCCTCTCATCTGGCGCCAACATCCGTCTGTACCTCGCGATCTTCCCTTTGAGGAAAACCGCCGACACTCTGCCGCAGGTTTCTCTCTTTCATACATCCACAAAAACCGAACCCTTGATTACGGTCCAATTTTCGCATAAACTACAATAACGTAATGAAAATTAACCTTATTTATGAGAGCACAACAATGTTATCGCTAACCAATAATAAAAATGTGAATAGTGAGTGTTTAATATAATACGATACATCTGTCCCTTTATACGTTTTTTTTTTAAATTAAATACGGAGAAGAGATAAAATATTCTCACTTCTTAGTTTAGGTGCTCTAACATAAGGAATACTAGAAAAACAGATATATTTGAAAAATTAATAAAAGATAAATAATTAAACAAAAATATGTTCTTAATGTTACTAAAGGTTTCTACAAGTTCAACAACATCAAGAGGAAACACCAATGCGATTCATTTATGGTCCCGTTTATACTTAAAAGTAAAGTTGACGGGATTTTTTTCGGACTTCCTATCGCTCTCAAAAAAAAGTTATCCCAGTGGGATGGTCTCGATAAGGATGGTTCCGACATGCATGGGAGAGTGATGATATTTGACTAGATGTTCATTTATTAAAAATCGTTGAAATACGTATGGATATTTTATATAAATATATGCAACAAAATATGCAGTTTAAACCAACCTTTGGTTAATACACTTATTTAAGCACTATCACTAAAATATTTTTAAGTTATGAACTAACCTTTGTCCTTCTTCAGACTACATTTTCTATTGCAGTTAGTTTTAGGTTTTGTGCAATCAGTTCCGATATGACTTTTTCCTCCTTGATGTTACAGCAATCGACCCTTGCAGAATGTTTATATTTCACATAATGGGTTTTTACATCTTGAATTTTTGAAAATAATTTTTTGAACCTTTTCTTTAACAATTTCGTAATATTATAGGAGAACGTGGTAATATGACTCGTGCTTGTAATATGTCTGCTCTGTTTTTTGACTTTATATTATGCTGACATCTATGAATGCTATTTCAAACTATTCTTATGCTGACCGTTAACATGCCAGTCGTGCTGCTGAGTTTTTCCTGGCAGTATTGTAAACATATTGTGTGATTTTCTGTTTTACGGATTAACGAAGTGCTATTTATATGTCATGTTTTGTTTAGGACCCCGTGCTTCCAGAAATGTAGTAGAAGAATTAGTTTTATAAATAGTGTAACTGAAAACCTGCTTAGTTAGAACATGTATTTCTTTTGGGTTATTGTGTAACATGGCTGTGATGGTAATACAGCACCCCTCCATATTTGGGAATATAAAAGGAATTTTGCAGAGTGGCAGAAGAAACACAGTATCAACAAAGATAGACCTGCTCAGACACCATTTCCTGATGCACAGAATAAAGCGGAAAATGCAAGTGGAAGGAAGAAAAGAATGCTTCGTGATAAATATAATAATCTGAAGTTTCTGGTGATTTTATTTGTTTATTTTATTAAAATTTATTTTTATATTATTATTATTATTATTATTATTATTATTGTGGACCCTCTTTAACACCTCAAGTCATCGGCGTCTCACTCAATTCAGAGCGTGAAACGGTACATACATTTTGCTCAGAGGCCTCATCTTTCAGCCTTGTGGTTCTTTTTCGTACCGTAAATCTACGACACGGATTCACGGCTTTACTTCCCTTCTGAAGGAAGTCACACCGGGGATTTTTACGACCGAAATTCTGATGATCATGTGTCCATTGTTACTGACAGCACTGAGACCGAAATTTCATTCGCACGCAGAGAACCATCGCCAAACGAGGAAAATCAGAGTGCCTTTTCTGCAATGGAAAATGGTTGGAAAACAGCCGTGGAGAAGCATGGGTAAATTGTGGTGAAGGAACAGCCTAAGTGAAATTGGTATATAGATTCCTCCTGAGGCTTATTTTTCGTCTTTTTATGCAGTTTTAAATAAATCTGTGCATTAGAAAAACATTAGAAATATAGTTTAACTCGTCCATTTAGTTTTACTTTGTTTAATTCTCTTCCCTGTCCAGTAATTGTACTTAATACATTGAGGGGGGGGGGCATATTTTCAACACGTTTGATCGTGAGTGAATAGTTACATATGTATGCTATAAATAAAATATATAACATATTATATTATCAATGCTATTGTTGATAGTATTCATAATTATGTGTCCTATCAAAATTGCAAAAAACTGTTTTATTAGTGGTATAGTTTTACTACCACCAGCTTTTTTGTCAGTCTTACTGCATTCATAAACCAAAATTCAATATTATACATACATATATATATATATATATATATATATATACAAATTATGAGTCCTGAAGTTCCAGGCTTTTTCCAAAACCAGATAGATGTAAATGAACTTCTTTTCATGTTTGTGCAATAAATTAAAACTTATTATTAATTATTACTGTTTATAGTCGATTTTAATTTGCATACATATTTAGTTAGTATATAATAATAATAATAATAATAATAATAATAATTTTGAATTTAATGCACATAAATGAAACAATATTATTACTACTCTTCTTCTAATAAAAATTGCAGCAAGACCTTTCTACTGGTGACTTCCTTCAGGAACAGAAGGATTATCATGAATAAATTGCTTAATTCTACTTTCTGTACAAAAAATTACTCCTATAATATTAATTTCCTATATAATTACCAATAACAGATTTACAAATCATTTATTATTATTATTATTATAATTATTATTATTGTTGTTGTTTTCGTTGTTATTATTACCACTATTGAATTTAATGTGTAACAAATATATATTTGGTAGGCTCAGTATAAAATTAATTTTATTTTAATAATGCATTTTTGTTAATTTGTATATTGGGGGCATGATTTTTTTTTTTTGTGTAATATTTTTTTTAAATTCTTAATATGTTTAATACCATAGCCTTTATTACATGTTTAGTTTAAATATAAAGCTTCAAATTACATGGTAATAAATATACAACCATTTTACTCCATAACTAAGTATGGAATGCAGAATCGAAAGTTCTATGGTATCTTGAAATATTAATGACACACTCATTACCATGCATGTTTATCTTAGCAAATCATAAAATTCATTTCCATTTTCTTTCTTTCTTTCTTTTTCCTCTTCTTTTATTTTTTTATTTTATTTTATTTTTTTTTTTTTTGAATTTAAAAAAAAGTCATTAAATTTTGAATTTCCTTGTTCGCCACATTAGTCCTTGCTACAGGATATTTTGCAGGACATTTTGTAAATTTAATAACATTCACCTCTGCTACAGGATATTTTGCAGGACATTTTGTAAATTTAATAACATTCACCTCTACAAGAAAGGCTGAGTTTGAGCTTCTACAAACATATCATGGTCTTCTGTTGATGCCTTAGTATTTGAAGACTCGCTGTACATTTACATTGAAAGAAAGTTCTTGTACAATAAGTTTAAAATGAAGTTTATCAATGCTTTCAGAAATGAGCGGGTAACACAGCAAGCCTCAACAATGAATAAGCAAGTAACGTATGCACCTGGTCCATGTTGTATTGTGCTGATTAAACATTTTGTTGTATCTAGGTAAGGAAATAATAGTATTAATATCGTTTTTGTTAAATGAACGAGCAGTTTAAAGAGCACGGCTTATATTCTTTACTCTTTACACTCGACAAGGCTGGAGTTATGCAAAACCTTGTTTCACAGCATGATGTAAGTGGTAATTATTATGCGATGGTACAATACTGGAAATATTTATTGCATCACTCACAAAATATTTATGTCTTTCCCTTTATACTCATTTAGAAATACCATTATTTGTTACTATAATTGTATTTATAGGCATAACTCGAATATTTTAATTCTAAAAATGTAATCTTTTGATGTTAATCATTTTTATATCTGTTAAAAGTTCATATAAACAGTAAAACTGATCAAAAATCAAATCGTAAAACTAAATAGTACGATGATATAATTAAAATTGCATGAACCTGATGAGTACTTATTTAACAATTATAATAAGAGAATATTTAACACAAATAAAATAATTCCTCGTCGTAAAAATGCTGAATAAATATTTTTGTTGCCTCCCAGAGCTTTTATTACGGCATCGCATCATCTGGGACTTCAAAGTGTTAAATTTTTGACTTTTTAGGGGAAATCTTACTAAACCACTCCTATGGTTGGCTTCAAGTAGGGTTTTTTATTATTATTATTTTTTTTTTATTTTATTTCTTGGTTTTTTCTTTGCTACAGCATTGCTTATCATCTTCCATCAGTTGTCAATAGGGTTGAGATCTGGGCTGTTCCCTGGCCATGTAAGGGTGGAAATCCCTTGTTCTTCAAGAGAACTTCTAATCTGCAGCATAAAATTGTAACTTTTTTTTAAAGAATTATGTGAATATAGCACGAATTTGGTAAAATAATAGTTTATTTGATAAAATTAGCAGTGTTTAAGTATAGTACAATCCTGGAAATTACAATTTTCTGGTGATAAAAACTGCTCTACAATGGTTGGCATTAAACTTTTTCTTAAAATCATTATGTATGCATTCCCATTTACTGTTACCTCAACAAAATGTAATGCACCCCTCCTTTACTGGGAATACAACCCCTGACCATCACACTCTGGGAACTTTAATGAGTCTAAACATTCTGACAGAAATTTTTCTACCGCGATGGATAAAGATTTTTCTACCATTTCCTCTGACATTAAATTTTGATTCATTCTGAGAATATCACTTTACTCCGCATTTCTTCACTCCAATGGGCATGTTCCTTGGCCCATTCTAGTCGAACTTTCTTAATGTTAACTGTCAAAAGACATGGCCGTCTAGAAGTTAGACCCATTTCTGAAGATCTGTATCTGATGGTCCTGCTGCAAACTACCACACCAGAGGATTCTTCCCACTCTCTTTTTAGTTCAACAAAAATCATACGCTGGTTTTACAGACAGCAGCTTCAAAACGCTGCAGAACACAATTTTCGACCTCTTTCTTTAATTCTTTCCAAATTCCCAGTTTTCTTGTATTTAGTCAATAAACTTGACACGATGGAGTGGTTAAATCCTATCTTTGATGCAATATGTGGAATACAAAGGCCCTCAGAAGCCAATGCGACAATTACGCTCCTTTTGCGAGGAGTTAATTCAATTCTTTGTCTATTTTGTGCAGCAGTTATTAAAGACACATCAATGACTACTACATTAAAACCAACATTAAGGCCAGGTATCACAACAATGGAAAAATTTTAGAAGTTGTGTTGCATATAACAAAGCATAATCGTTTATAAATAAAAAATGAAATGGTGAACCCATTGTTGGCATTAGTAAAGTAAGTGTAAAAAATTAAAAATCTACAAATATTCCAGTGGTTTATATATACTTCAATTTCGTAAATTGTTTCATCAATCCAGTTTTGAAAATACGCTTCTCATTGGAATTTTGTTGGCATATCGAATATGTTTACTGGTTTTGAAAGTTAGGGAAATTAAAGTAATTAATAGTTACTCGTGAGAAAGTTGGTATAAATAAGCTTTGGGTTTGAAACAATGGTCAATTATAAGGCGACTATACGTCCCAGTTTAAATGGAATATGTCCCGGTATTTTAAATTATGCTCGTATGTGCCGATATTCTGCCTTTGTCTCGGTTTTTTAATATCCATCTTAATTATTATTGGTAAATTTTGGAATTCGAAATCATAATCAATGATGGGATTACATAAACACTAAATTTGAATTGTGAAGTGCTAACATTGTTGAAGTAATAGATCACCATACAATTTCAATATAAAGAAGGCCGCCCTCTTTGTTGATGTATGGATATATGAACGCGGCAGCCGGCAGCCACTGTGTACGTCGACGTTTACATTTCTAGCACTCTCTGCCGAAAACGAATAACAAATGTCTATGTTTCCCCACTGTATCTTTATTAGTAATAGAAACGTTTTTAATGGTATTTAATGCCCGTTTTATTGCTGAGGCACCACAAGCGGTGGACACTGGTGATACATGAGATGAAATGATAAATTGGGAAAGAATTTTTGTTTTTTAAAGAAAAACTTCTATTCCTAAATTTAAGGTACCTCCCGGCATTTGCCATTTATGAGACTGAGGAAAACTTGGAGAAAAACTCAGTCAGAAGGATGGCCCTGGCGGGATTCTAACCCCAGACCTCCCGCTCACGAGTCAGCGCCTTAACGACCTCGGCCACCCGTGGCGCTAATAGAACTGTGATGAGGTGGTTTGCATCAGTTGCTTTCCAAATTTATAAGTTCAGTTTAGTGATATTTTGTTTAAAATTGAAGGAATCATGAAATGCCGAAACGTAAATATTCAATAAAGTACTGCAAAAAGGGTTTCCTTTTTAGAAAAAGATAACTGAAAGCAAGTTCTGTAACTGGATTTCTATATATGACATAGTGGAATAAGCGAACTTTGCTCAAGTTAGAACTAATAAACATTTAATCTAGTAATATAAAGTAGTAAGCGGAAAACAAAATTTAAACACATTTTTGAGAAACATTCAGTAAAACAAGATAAATTGAACTAAGCGACAAAGGAATTCACTTATAATGCTATTAAGCACACAGTTTCAGATATCAATTGTGTATGTCAAAACTAGTTAGCCTTTTCTTCTGATAGCACATAATCGGAGACTTGACGTGAATTTCAGGAAACAAGTGGACGCGTTTTATACCAGCATACTAAAATACTTGGAATACTCTAAGATAAATATTCTCAAATTAAACAATTTCACTGACTAGAACTATCAAAATAGTTCGAAATTGAAGATTATTTTAGAATTATTAGGAATGCTATAAATTTCAAGAACACATATTCCATATATTTTTACACGATTTACGATAAATATGTGAAAAAAATACTCAACATATGTGACAAATGGATTGAAGTATTTTGTCATTTTGATTCTCAGAATATCCTGTTATTTAATCTACCAAAACTTGTTGAATTCACTGTTGTTATTCCCAGATGTAATGCCCTTGTGAAGAGATTTGTTCTCTCTTTCTAATGAACGATATGAAAAAAAAAATGAGTTTGAAAATGAAAAACAGTGAATGCAATTTTACATGTACACCGAACTTTGAAGAGTCGTGTATTGGAATGTGTGGGAAACTGAAGAACAACGAACATGTAGAAAAGTTCATTTATCTCAAAAGCACGATTGGTGCCAGCACTCAAATCAAATATCGATCTGTATGGGCAACTCTCAGGTCTTTTTCGAAAAAAGTATGCGAAGACTCTGGTCCTAAAAATATAGAATGATGAGTCGCAAGTTTATGTTTTATTTTTGGTTTGTTTATTTGCGTACTTAAGTATTTATTTGCAAATGCGTGAGAAAGAGGGGGGAGAGAGGGCGGGGGAACAAAAAGTGTGTCCCAATTGCAACCTTTGAAATTATGGCCGTCTCATTATCTTGCAATATTTCAAATAATAGAGGGAGTTAAGAAGATGAGAGAATGTTATATTACATTATCAATGTGCTTCCATATAATCCAGTGACGAGGGACGAACTTCTCTTGCTGCAAAGCAGGGCTTTGTGATCATCAGCGATCATTTTCACCCACAAACTTTAAAAATATAAATTCTTCATAGAGCTTAATGCATCCAAAATGTAATTTGAGGTAAAGGAAATTGAAACAGTGCAATACTATCAAAGCAATTTCAAGTTTCTACCAGCCACATCTGGACAAAATGCTAATGCTTATGGGTTATCCCTAATTTTTTCCTATCCTTAAAAAGGGAACATTAGGTAAATTTAGGTGCTAAGTACTCCGAACTCATTTGCGTCATCATTTCTTTCATTTTATGCGTCGTCTTCAAATAATTTGGTAATTTTTTATGAAAATTATGATAAGGCATTCATAATAATCAATTTCCGAATCGTAGATTAAATTTACTTGAAAATATTATATATATATTACAAAGCTGAAAAGAAAGTACTGACAACATTGTCATTCCGTTGCTAATGAACATGTTTTCGTTCAAAGCACAACAAGGGAAATGCACACACACTCAGCATCACTAGTGCAGTATGTGTAGACGGACGAATACGACGCTGTCAAGTAGGGGTGTAAATCAGGGCTGCCCTAAAATGATGTTTTCTAAAACTGTACAGCGTACATGAATTAAAATTGAGGTGAAACCTGACAGTAAGGAGGGAGAATGTATTGCGGTTCACCGAGAAACCTGTGGCAAGAAAATCTTACAGTGACTCGTTCGGTGTCAGTCTTTCGACAAGGACACGGAAGTGTGAAAGATAGGGGTCCTGTCTTCGAAGCACATTACGTTGGTTTGATTAAATCACTGCTGGAGGTGAATTGACCATGGACAGCGAGGGAATTAGCTGCATAAGTCAAATTACAGTATTGCAGCAGGGCGCTTCTTTTCAGGTATAAAAACCGGCTTAGTTACGGATGGATGTGCAGCGAGCGTATTTCAGAAGAGTAGCAGCGGGTGGCAAATATGGTAAGGGATTATATTGAAGCAATGTTAAAAATCTCCAGGTTCCAGAATAAATAGTTTGATTCTTTCATATATATAAACAGAAAAATAATTGCCTTATATTGTTAATTGTCATCTAATGGACAATTGCATCACTGCAACTGAGGTAACAGAATGTTTTGCCACCTACGATTTAGGTAGTGCTAGTAAAAGTTGCTTTTACGTGCACTCTTTGCTGTAAGCATATTTGTAAATTAATTACGAGAATATTTTCATAGTTAATAAGGACCTTATGCATTAAAAGCGATACAATGTCGAGTAAAATATGTTGCTGAAAATATCACTGGTCATCAGCATGATTTTTTTCACAAGAAAATTAAATAGCCACGTAGTTTTATCCTGAATTTTCCATTAGACATACGTTTTTTGTGACAGCTACTTTCATTTTTTCAAACTTTATTGCCTGTTTTGGGATGAATTAACTTTAATTTTTGCTGTTTTACCCTCCTGCACTATTAGGACTTACCTGGGACTAATGGGTCAATCGCATCGGGGAGCAAATTATCTCTGGATATACTCGTACATATTGAGCCCAATGTATCGGTTCTGATGGTCTTATGGTAGCCATACTTTCCTCATAGACCGGGTTCAATCTCGGCCAGGGTCGATTATTATTACTTCGGAAGGAAAGTGAAGTTCATAGAATTTATGGCAAGTTAAAGAACCTCAAACCTCTGATGCTGATGACCTAAGATGTTAAAGACATCTGTAAATAAACCAAATAAATAAATGAGCTAAATATCAGGGCCACCTCGAAGATATCATAAACACAGAAAGACCACACACACACAGAGATGGAATTAAGATAAATCAAAGATCAGCCCATTTCAGTAGAAACTGAACTGAGCAAAAACCACGGAAAACCTCAGTCACGTTAGATTTGAAGCTGGAATTGCACGCATATGACTCCCAAATTCAACTTACTTGATATATTAGTAATTTTTAATAGTTCAAGTATATCAAGACTATTTTATAATATTATTAATTTTTCAGAATAGAATTTGTATTGCCTCGGGGGGGGGGGGGGGGATATGAACGGTAGAAAGTGTTCCTCAACATGTGTTGCCATGTAAGAATGCTTTTGCAACAGAAATCAGGTATGTTTGTGGTTCACGATAGTGTGATATGTAATTCCTTTGTATTTTATGTTTTGTCAACTTTTTCAGACTGAATGCAGGTTCTAACTAGATTCTATAGAAGCACAAGGACAAATCTCAAGGTTTCATGTACTATAATTTAAGAAAAGCTGGCTTATGACAGTCGACAAGGTATATTAAAACGTAAAAGGAACACCATTCTTCTACAGTTATTGTAATGGCTTCTTGATAATCACGCCATAAAATATTGTTTGTAAATAACAGGATTTTTTCTTTACTTTACATGTCCACACACATTAAATTTCTGTGTTACATTCCTCCAGCTTTCTTTCTAGTTTAGGTACAATATTAGAAAGTTAACCTTTAATTTCACAGGAAATGGCAGGCATGTCACAGAAGAGCTGTGTTGATGAGGGTAGGTTTATGGGTGCGGGATACTTGGACTCCAGCTTTTTTTTTTTTTTTTTTTTTTCACAGGTTCTTGGAAAGATGGGGAGAAAGAGTAACATTCCATCAGGGGGAAGATAATAGCAGAAAGGTACAGCGGGACCTTGGGGTTATAACAGCCGCCACAACGGTAAAATGTCTACTGCTTTGCTCCAGGAAGATATATAGCACTGGTCTTGTGAGGTCGAGGTGCCGTTGAGTGAAAATCGAAATGGCTTTGTTGCTCCGGTAAGTCCTTCCTCTTTACAAACATCTTCATCTTGCCAGACGCCAACCCCGCGTCTACCTGCTGAGACAAGCAGTTTTCTTGTATTTGGATTACCTATATTGATATACAACACTTTAGAGCACCTGTCCATCTTCTTGGAGACAACAAAACTAGGACAGGGCACACACGTAGAACGTTGCGGCTTGCTGCGATATTTGTTCTTGTTCTGGAAAGGAATGAGTTTCAGAGGAAACTATGTCATTATGGTGTGTTGACCGAATGCAATCAAAGGTCATTTAAAGAAGGGCTGAAAGTATTTCTGGGTTCTTCAAGGGGACTATTTTAATCATAGCTCTTTCTTCTGGATAAAAGAAGCATTGTCTCTGACGATCACATCTAAATGCCCCCCCCCCCCCGATTCTCCATTCCGTATTTCATTTGCTAATTTCTTGAGCATGATGGGCAAAAATGGATAAAAATGCATAATCCTTAATACAAAGATAGAAAATAAAGTTCATAGGAACAGATTTAGAGTGTATGCAATAAACAATACCTCTGACTGAACCATGGTATACACAATAAGGACGGCTTGCGTATTTATTTTGCGAGATCAAATTCTAAGGGTGCGTGTCAGGAAATGAATTGTACTCTATTTATTCTCCTTCAGATGGCTCTGCATAAATAAAGGGATGGTATAATTGAATACAAACCGAGAAAGCGTATTACTACCTTTTTTTTTAATAAATAGCGTGCATGTGTATACCATCGAAACCTAATATAATTATAGACTAATGTAAGCCTTCTAAAATATTTATTATTTACGCTAAAGTTTAAGCTACCGGGTGGGTGGTGGTTGGCGGTTACCATGTGAAATCAAGCATGCGATAATATTTTAGTTGCACAGGTTATGGTAATAACACAAAATGTGATGTAGAATCGAATTATTCTGATTAATTCTGATCAAATGGCTCTAGAAGTTCTGAGTTCATATTTTCTAATAGTGAAAAATATTAAAAACACTGAAAAAGGTTTCACTGAATTATAATTGATACTAAAACAAATCTTGTGATTCTTTCATTGATGATATTATTATTATTATTATTATTATTATTATTATTATTATTATTTAATGTTTTAGGCTGTTACTGTGCTAAAATGTTGCCAAGGAAAAAATATATATAAAATTAACAAATAGAGCTGGTATTTGTGCAGTGAAATTAGCTTTTGGACAATTGCTTATTTTATGTAATAATTTTGCAGAGCACAACTCATATCTCTTTATGATATTCTTGTTTCCTTCCCAACTTCATTAATGGAGTAATGGGCAACATATATTATAACAAAATATATGCCTTTCGGTAATTATAAAATTGAACTATGCTTGTCAGCTCCTTAACTTAACTTTTTGTATTAGAAAGGTTAAAATTTACAAATTGTCTATTTTCTCAGCTAAATATAAAGTATGGATTTAGGAGAAAAAATAAAATAATAGTAGTAATGTTTAAAATTGTTTGATCTTCAATCTGAAACCACTAATAAACAAGAAAAACCGTAAACCAGATTAAAAAATATCTTAATTAATGTGGTGTTCTACATAATGATTTTTTTATTTCAGAGACATATATTTAAATTTAATGATTATTTGAAAATAAAATTTACATTTTCATTACAAGTAACATTTTAATTAATACATTCGTAATTTCCACGTTTACCAACTGTTTATTAACAACATGTTAGCTGCGGCGATATCCGCGACATCAAATGGACGCATTGAGAAGTATACGCAACTCGGAGACGGATTTTAGGAGCAACAACAAACGCAAGTTGGTCCTAACGTATACTGTCACTGGGTTTTGTTGACATGTCTACCAGAGTTTAACTGTTTTTCTTTTCTCTCAGTGCTTAAACTTTGTAAATATCCACTATACTTAATATAAAGACAAGCATGTAAATATACATTAAATGTTTGAAATACCAATTAAGACCTAATTATGTTTGAATACACGGGTAACTGTGTTTCTACACTTAGAGACTGTTTTTCAGTACAGAGTTGCAATATACCATAATTTTAACATGTGATTTATAAAAATTAAATGATTGAATATTACCTATCTGCCAACAGGTTTATACACCTATTGAGAATCTTTTCACTACTTCTACAGAAAAACTGCAGTACATTTAAAATAAAGCAAATCCTTGTTCTTGTTGTTTGTGGCAGTGCAATTCCTTAGGTGAATTAACATAATGCATTAATTATGTTAATATGGCTTAATTCAGGTATTCTGTTCCCCAAAGAGTATCTAATAAACCATGCTTAGGATGTTTACGCCTGAAAAAATCCTCGGTCCTGGCCGGGACCGGTTAAATCATTGTAACGCAATACTGAATTACGAATTGAATTACAATGAGAGAAATTTTGGCATTCGTAATCCCCCCGAAAGAAACACACACTGGCGCTGGCAAACAAATTTGAAACAACTGGATCTCCGGTGAGTGAAAAACATCCTTTTTTTCAACAAAATGGCGCTACATATCTTATATCAAACCAATCCATGGCGAGAATGGAAAGTTTCTTCGACGACCGGACAATTTCGAATAACTGGGATCTCCTGATATGACAACACGACTTCTTCCTATGGGGTCATTAGAGTTTACGTCAAACGCCCCTAGACATCCGACGATCTGAAGCACAACATTACACGGGAGATTAATGGTATTAACAAAACGGTCCTTCAACGAGCGACCAATAACATAGAATGTCGTGTTAAATTATACCTTATGCCGGAAGAAGACATTTTCAACATTTTCTGCAGATGTTAAAGATGCTGTATATTTGAGGTATATTAAGTTGTTGCTAACATCATTTGTTTTAAAATAAACACAGAAATAAATGTGTTAGTTCTTTATAAATCACCGTGTAGTAGATACCACAGTATTGTCATCAAATTAATACTAAAATTGACAAAATGCATCAGAAGCTGCAGGCAAAACAGGCCTGTTCGTCTTACAAAGAGCACTCCAGAAACTGAAAGAACTGGGTTATGAATCTTTACCTCGTCCACCATATCCACCCGACATTCCATCAACTGACATTCGTTTTCTGAAAAATAAAATCTTCAATAACCAAGAAAAAGCTGAGACAACATTTAGAAATTGCGTCGTCTTTAAAAAGTTACAACATTTGCTATTAAATAGCAAAAATGTATCTTTGCCTATTGTGGTTGCTTTGGATAATAATGTTCATATTGAACATATTGATACTATATTGAAGTTCAAATCTCAAAACCGCCATTATTTTGCGAACAACAATGATTTCTTCTGATTAGCTACATGCTCTATGATTTGATATAGGGTTTATGTTTGATCGTTGCACTTTCAACTTAAATTACATTTAATTATAATCACAACTATTTACATAGTCATTATTATCGCCTTTTATCATGATCATTGTTGTTGAAAACTTTTTAAGAGCTCCTGCAAAAGATGAATGGTCAATTATGTCCGAGAGCTAACGATGAGAAAAACCTTACGACTGAAACTTAGATCATCGGTTGGTAAATAATTTTCCAATTGTTTGACAGTTGAATGATATACCTACAACAATGCAACACCAGACATTCACGTGGCAATATAAAATACCGCGTAAAAATAACTTCTTAATCTTTCCGTAAATTTAATCGTTAAATTACGTTTTGAACTTTCTTTATTAAAATTTATTTTAGTTATATCTATGTTATTGAGTAACAAAAAAGCATCGTAATATACTTGTTTATTAAATTATATTTCAGTTGTTTATTTTATTTCTTGTTTATTTATGTGCCATATTGTTAAGATCGCAGGTTCAACCCGGCCAGGATCGATGGATTTTTTCGGACGTAAAAATCCTAATTTACTTCGGAAGGGAAGTAAAGCTGTGGGTCCCGTGTCGTACATTTACGGCACGAAAAAGAACCTCAAGCCTAAAGAAGAGGCCTCTGAGCAAAAGTTGTCCGCCGTTTCACGTCCTGAATTGAATGGGACGCTGATGACCTGAGATGTTAAAGAGTTAAAGAGTAAATAAATCAAATCAAAGTAGGGTGATTGACTGACATTAATGAGCAGAGTTTGTAGCGAATGGATAGTGTTAGTTTGTTGTCAAGTAGAGAAAGACATAGTCAAGACGGAAGGTGGCTGTCATAAACAAAGCAAGGCCATTTCTGAAGTGCCTCAGACTGATTACTGGTCGTCCATGAACATCGCGGTCTCCCAGGAACATTGAGGTTAGGTCTGAATGTATTATAGCTCATCGGTGCATAGCCTTTGATGAACTGGAATGTCAGACAGGCCTCCCGTGCAACCATGCACACCATTCATTATTCAAGACGATTAGAATGTGAAAAAGGCCTGGGTACATGGTTTCCACGAGACTTGACACACGCACAGAAGGACAAAATGGTTGAAGTCTGTCGTCGGCTACATGCATAATGAAGACACGGATTTTTTGAAGAAGATGGTGACGAGAAGAAAACGGGGCGCTCTTTTCATCGATTGAGACAATGGGTGAGACATGGGTGCCGTTTTTTAATCGTGAAACAAAGCGCCAGTCTGCAACAATGAAACACTCAGATTCACCGCCACCAAAAAATGTCGGGTAAGCACCAGTGCAGAAAAAATCATGGCCATGTTCTGGGCCAAGCGATGGAGTATTCCTTACTCATTGTGTTCCATAGGGCACTACGGTGACAGATGCATCCTACGAAGATGTTTTGAAGAAGAAGCTCCTTCCAACATTATGTGAAAAACGGTCGAAAAAGGCTGCACGTGTGCTCTTTCACCAAGACAACGCCCCAGCGCATCCGGCGAACGTGACGCAGCAGTTTCTTCATGAAAACAACTTTGAAGTGATGCCTCGTACTCCCTACTCACCTGACCTAGTTCCTAGCGACTTTTGGCTGTTTTCAACAATGAAAGACAGTTCCGTGGTCGCACATTCACTAGCCGTGCTGCTAATGCATCAGCGATTTTCCAGTGGTCAAAACAGACTCCTACAGAAGCGTTCGCAGCGGCCATGGAAAAATGTGAAAAATGTCATCGACTGTAAGGAGATTACGTCGAGAAGTGACACAAATTTCATAGTTTTTGTGTGATTAGTTAATGAGAAAAAATATCGGAGATGTTATAACTTGAATGCACCGCATACACATAATTGGAAAGCTCTTGAAAGGGAAGAACATTTCTCTTGCATAATAAATAATGTACATCATGTGTAAATATAAAATGATTCTGTCTGATGTGATACATTCCTTAACACCTTTACATACTGTGCAAGATGAAAAGGCTGTTTGTTTTTTTTTTTTTTTTTTTTTTTTTTTTTTTCCCGCAATAAAAGCATGTTACTGTTGTTGCAGATACCTGTTTTTAAAGTATGTGTTGTACATTTTAAATATTATTTTGCCAGTTTCTGCATATTTAGTATACTTTAATGCTGATTACAGGCTTATAACGATGCATAAACTTCATCAATTTATATATTTTATTAAGGTAGGTACCTCCATAGCTAAATTTATGTCATGCACTGCAAGTGTATTCTTTTATTCTTTTCTTCCCTCTTTTCTTTTCTTTTCTTTCTTTCTCTTTTTCTTTTTACAACGAAAAGAAAACACACTCACTGTTTATAGACATATTGATATATTATTCCTAATAATATGTTTGCAATATTAGATAGAGCTAGAAATACATTCCGCAATGTCTTGTTTGAAATCTAATAAAGCTAGAGCTTGTAAGATGGAAATTCATATTGTGGGTCGAGCTTGAAAGAAAGTGGAAATCTCTTCTTCTGTTGTTCCTCCATGCTTCCAAACGCGTTCTGATGATTGTATGCTGAGGAAGGCAAAAGGGAAAGTGTAACTGCACTATAAATGAGGGGCTGTTAAACGTTTCAGGTATTAAATTATGAAGACAGGTATCCTTTAGAGTCGAGAAACATAACAAATTGGACAGGGTAGGACATTTAAAATATTTTTACAGAAATGCTGGATATTGGTTTAAATGCGACAATAAGGAACATAGCTGCATGAATTATTTCACGTTTTTTATTCATTGTCAGAACAGATTACACTATAACTGTGATTTTATCATTATCACGTGAAATTGTAATACTTTCATTACCACTGTGATATATGATGCATCATAAATAAACCGCCGTGAAAACACCATTTGTGCTTGATTTTAAAAAATGTGTGAATTTTATTATTTAATAATTACAATTATCTTATGTTCCAAGCGCTTTCCTGTGCACAGATTAAGTCTGCGTAAAATACGTAAAATACCTACCTAACTACCTACCTACCTACCTACCTACCTACCTACCTACCTACCTACCTACCTACCAGCTACCTACCTACCTACCTACCTACTCACCTGCGTACCTGCCTACCTACCTACCTACCTGCCTACCTGCCTGCCTACCTACCTGCCTGCCTACCTACCTACCTACCTACCTACCTACCTACCTACTTCCTTACTTACTTTCGCTTAAAAGTTTTAGTTTTTAGGGATTTCTATCCTCCAACATTTATCATCACGTACAAAATTCCATTATGATAATGCATGGCAAACCTGGCAGTATCTCAAAGGCTGCAGTTAACAAAACTATGACGTAATGATATGAGGCACCATCGTGCTGAAAATGAATTTTATGGAAGTTACAATATTCATCATGGATTACGGAATCATATCATTGGTAAGAAGGTGCAGATAAAGAATTATAAAAGGTGTCTGAAACGTTCTCGACCTAACAATAAGAACATGATTTTAATTTTAAAAGTATTTTTAGTTTACAAAATATTCTCCCTTAAGATCAATGCATTTGCCTCTGAGGTGTTTTTACAAAATATTCCTCTACAGCTGCAATCTCCTGCTGATTTGAAGAAAAGCGTGACTAGTGAAGAAAAGTTTCAGTTTTGGGAACAGATGGAAGTCAGAGGGGGGGGGGAGCCAAATCTGAATAGTACGGTGCAAAAGTTCATACTTTAAATATTTCAAATTTCTCATCGCTAAAATCTTTTTAACAGGTGCAGTCATTGTCTTGTAGAGAAATATATACTGCAAAGCACATGTTTTCTTATGAAATATTTCAACTCCTGCTATGTTTTTACCCTACTGATGATAATTTCATTTATATTAAATAGCAATAAAAAGGTTTCAACGTCTCTTTACTGAAAAACTAAGCCATTGTTTATAAACTGAGCATATGATTACATGAACAGATTCAGAGATAGAATATGTGTTGTTGTTTAAGCTTGCTGATGTCACTACTACTGCGGAAAAGTAATATTAGATAATTTATTGGTCTATTACCTTTGCGTAAAATATGAACATTTCCCTGAATCTTGGCATAAATCTGAGCAAAAATGTAATTAAAATATTGTTTTATTAATCATCATCATCGACCATAGGAGTTAGGTCTGTAGACCTATTTTGGATACTTGGAGATTTATTTAATACTGGCTCTTTCCTTGTTTTCACTTTCTGAGAGTGCATCTATCTGTAGTTTGAAGTCCAGCTTTTTTCTCATTAATCTCTTTGCTGGCATTCGTGTCACATGTTCCACTCTCTGTTTTTAATATTCTGCTGTTTTCTGCAGGATAGGTGTCGTTACTAATGTGTCCTCGGTGATTTTATAGTGGTTTAATCTTATACTATCTTAATGCCACTGTTAGTTACTTGTTTAGTATTCTTTCTAGTTGATAAAATCTTATTTTTTTTAATTTTTTATTATTTTTATTATTTTTATTTATTTATTTATTTATTTATTTATTTATTTTTTTTTTTTTACCTAAATGGTTTTGCAGTTCATTATAACACGTCCTGAACGTTCATTTACATTACTTTCAAAATCTTTTCAAGGACCCCTTCTTGCGGATGGGACAGAAATATGTTATTTCATACACGCTGGCTAGATACCCTAAACAAAGATGTATTTCTGTAACTGCCTCAAAATAAAGGAGGTGTCAAAAAATGGTTACACACTTCAAGCAAAGAAAAAACTGTGTAAACACAACAAAACTGAATTCACACAAACAGAAAATCATCTTAGACTTTTACAGTTACAGCAGTTGTATAGCCCATCATCGGCGTCGATACACTTCTGATACCCATCGGGAGAGTTGCACACCCTCATTTTTAATATTGAACTATGCTTTAGCTTTTCCTTTTCTTTACTTTTTTTTCTTCCAAACGTCCAAGTAAAAGCTATTGCATAGTTAAAAATTAAAAACGCGGGTGTGCAACTCTCTCGATGGGTCATACACTAAAGATGGAAAATTGTATTTTTCACGATTTGCAAAATAAAAAAAATGTAAAAATGTTTATTTATGTTTTATTTTTGCCGCATTGGTTGCATTTTCTCGCGGCGTCTGCATACTGAACACTACAGGAATAAGTCTGTAGGAATGAATTGAAGAGTGGAAATGTCAAACGTTCTACGTGCCATTTTCTGAATTTTACAGGATAAGCAAACAACGACCCATCGCTGTTAGCATTTGACTTATTACACCCAAAACTGTAATGAAGACATATTTTACTATCAAATTATTTAGTATAACAAATCTTTGTCAAAATACAACGGAAAGTAATTACTATAAGAAGGTTCTATGTGCCATATGATGGAAGAGCGGGTTACAAGTGTCATTCCATATTTTGTTATATTTTATGACGAGAGGCCTGTCTCTTTTTCAATCAATAAACGGGTTCAATATTTCAGTAGAAGTACAGGTTGCTGTATATCAACCAATGATTTACCGCCTCATAACACTTCACTGTGCAAAACACAAACTAAGAAGTCAATAATAAAAATGAAAAAGTAGAGCCTCTTATCGAACGAATCCAGAAAACGAACCCAGGGCTACTTAACTCAATACTGGTAAAGAGATTGGCCAAAGCAAGTCAAGGTCAGACGGAATCGGTAAACGTAAACAAAGCTCTCGTCAAGGAGCAAGTGTTGCTTATAGTTTTAAAAAAACTGAAAAGCATAGAAAACATACCAGTTTCATGCAAAATAAATAAAAACATGCATTTATATTAAAAACCTTCTAAACATGCGAAATTAAACATGGTTCGCGGGAATGTACTCCTTCTCAAACATAAAGAGAATTAACCAGCTTTAAATATATCAGTTAAATAAAAACATCCTCAGTTTAGTAATAGCACATGACTAGAATAATGTAAATGACAACTTAAGTGTCTTACTACAGCTTTGTGCTTCCCCTACAAAATAATAAATTATTCTTGGTTATGTATTTTATTCAAGTGAAATTCGGTATGATGAATGAAAATAGAAAATAAAAGTATCATTTTATGAGTTGGCAGCTTACTACATACTGTAATAGAAACATATAATCTCAAAATATATTATTAACTCTCATGGATTCAAAAAGGTTAAATAATTATTCCTAATTAGAGGCTAGAGATTTTGTCACTGTTTCCAAAACATATTAGAATTTACACCTATCACTCTTAAATTTACTATTGTACAATTTTCTCCAAGAAATCCTGAAATGTACAATTTATAGTACAGATGACAGAAATATTACAACAACCTTATATTACTAATAAATAATAAAATATAAACGCTTTGAATTGTATCATATTAGTGCCCAGGAACTATTGTTGCATCAGTAGGTTAGCTAAATACCTACACCATGATTATCAACTCCAGCTCCCAAATGTAGTGTGGCTTCCCTCTTTCCTCATGGCGCGACAGCACTCACGGATCAACAGCAGTGATCGCTGCATCATTTAGCTCCGTCTTGCCATGGACAATATTGCAGGAAAGCATTTGATGATTAGGGATGAAAGTTCGGACACCGAACATAAGAAGTTAACTACATCACCTTCACAAAATCTGGTGTCATATCTTGTCTGTTAAGTAAAAGATTGCAGCTATAACTTCCGTTCCGCTGTATTCAGTTGTTCAGATATAGGTGCATAAAGAAGGCTATGTGTAGAAGGTTGTGACATGTTCAAAATGAAAATCATAAAAGAAGGACTTACTCCAAATGAAATTAAACAGGGATTGGAAGGTGTATATGAGGGAAGCATCCCCCTCAATTAAAAGAATGGACTAAAGTTTTTTCAAATGGGAGAACGGCGGTTCAAAATTACAGAAATGGCAGCAAGGTTGGGTCTTTCCCTTCGAATTATCCATGGACATTTAAACATGAATAAGGTTAGTGCTAGATGGGTGCCTAGACTTCTTTCCTTAGTTCAAAAGCAGCAACGAGTCATCTGTTGTCAGGCATTTTTGGAGCTCTGCCCTGGCAACGAGAGAGAAGTTCAGCAAACGATTGTTACAGGAGATGAAACTATGGTCCTCTACAATGATCCCTTGTCCAAAAGAGAATCAATGGAGTAGCATAAACCTGGCGAAGCACCGCCTCTAAAGGCCAAGGTCACTCAGTCAACCAAGAAGATCACGGCTACAATCTTTTGGAACTGTGAAGAAACACTCTTCATTGACTTCAAGGAGAGGAACACGACAGTAAATGGGGAGTACTATGCTGGCCTACTACACTGGCTGCGTGCTTCCATCAAAGAGAAAACGAGAGGAAATCGGAGTGGTGGTGTGCGCCTTCTTCACGACAACGCGCCTGTGCACACAGCTCTTGTTACAAAGAAGTTGTGAAGAAATGTGGCTTCACGGAGATCGACCATTCGCCCTATAGCCCAGATCTAGCTGCCAGTGATTATTTCCTCTTCTAAGAACTTTAGGAAGGAAATTTAAGTGTGACGAAGAAGTGGTGGATGCTGTTTATGCCCATTTTGCAGATAAAACTTCTGGCTATATGGGGGGAATGAAATATTATTTCAAAGATGTGAGAAGTGTATAGCAATAAAAGGTAACTCTATTGAAAAACGAAATATAGTTTTTGTCTTTATCACACCTAGAAAATGGTTATGCGGGAAACTTATAAACCTACCCTCGTATATCGATATAGTAAACAAATGACGGCATGTAGCATCATTTAGGCCATGTTTTGGTGTCCAGACTTCGATTCCTATTGATTAGCATATTGATAAGCTCGCCATCACTCCGCTTACTACATACAAGTTGGGCCTGAACTTAAGCGAATATATTGAAGGGCTTGTAGAATGGCTGCAGACAAAAATTTTGAGGTAGGGAACTTGCCTTAATGGATTGTCATGTTGAGTTTTTAACACTGGGTGTTTGGTATTTAAGCATTATCTATGTATGATTTCTTTTCACAATCTGATCGGATCCGAGCCGATCCTACCCTAGCGGAACGATCAGTTCCGAACAAAGTCGAACTAGGGCTAGGCGACCAGAGCCAAGCCGAAGCTTCCCGAACCGACCCGACTAAACCCAAGGCGAGCCGAAGCCTCCCAACCCAAGTTTCATTCCTACTCGGTAATCGGAAAAATGCAGTGATGATACACAGTAAACAGAATTTTTAAAATTATGGACTTTCTTGTTTTATTTAAACATTGCTCCATCTGTTAGAATATGCATGTTACTTATTACTCTAATTTTTAATCTGAACCACAAATGGTTAATATATTGGCGTATGGAAAATAATTTAGGTATTGTCTATTGTCTGTCTAATATTGGTGACACATTGTAAATGGATTATCATTAAAGATTCGTTTCGAATTGTGAAACTGTGTTTTATTAGGTAAGATTAACGTTGATTTTTATTATAGTTTGTGTTTAAAGTACTAATAGTGATTAGAATTGTTTAAAAGGAACGCGCCACACTCCTGCCTTTGAACAAGAGGTACTCAGAATGATTTTTGAACAATTTTTATAGTGACCTACATCATTGTGTTTTCTGTCCGGCCTTTATTACTAAAGATAATATTTTACAGGGTTTTTTTTAATGGTGTTTAACGCCCGTTTTTACTACTGAGGTACTAGGCGGTGAACACTGGTGATACATGAGATGAAATGATGTACTGAGAAAGGATATTTTGTAAGGAAGGAAACGTTCTAGGCCTAAATTTAGGGTACCTCCCCGGTATTTGCCATTCATGAGGACTGAGGAAAACCTGGAAAAAACCTCAGTCAGGGAGGATATTCCTGGCGGGATTCGAATCCCAGACCTCCCACTCACGAGTCCGTGCCTTAACGACCATGGACACACATGGCGGTATTTTGCAGAGCGCACAGTGAACTTAATCATTAGATATGCCCCTATGTTATCATCAGGTCAGTGACCTGCAGACACTTTGCATGTTTAACGCTATTATAAGCGAATTTTGAATTTGTAGACCATAAGTTTTCTATCTCAAAATGTTTGTCTATGTCCACTGTATAATTCTTCCAATTTTTAGGTTGAAATCAGGACACTCGGTGTAGAGCAGGACGCAGGACGCCAACTCCCCTTTCAGACTGTATGTGCCTCTTTCCAAATCTCCCTAGCTTAGAAAATTTCAAACCAGGTGCCGTAAATCGAACCTGGGTTCTCCCGTACAACAGCCAACAATGCTGCCAACTTAACCAAGGAGGCGGTCATAGCACCTTACTCTGAAGGGAAATTTGAAAAGTGAAATGTCAATGAAATAAATAATATAAGAGAAGTACAGACATATTTATCAGGTACCTAATCATAAATTTACGTTCACAGGTTGTGCTATGCATCTTTCAAAGTATTATGTTATTTAGTGCACATTGTTTTATGTAGACATTTAATAATTCTGTACTTATCAATTCTGCAAGGAAAATAAGATGTTAGTTTAGAAATTATATTTATTATTGCTTGTATTTTCATGCAGTAGCCTGTTTTTCATATTTTAAAACCTCTTTCTTGATAAATATGACTTTATATGAAGTTAAACTTTATTTTTGTTAAAACTTCAATATTTGTTAAGAAAAGACGAACGCCTCAAGGTAAATTAAGTCCCTATTTGTTACCTTTTATTAATGGAACACTTGAAATGCATTCTAAATTTAAAATGTGATACTGTATGAAAGATTTGCTCTTGGGTTTAAATCCCTTGAGGCTGACCTTTCCAGTTCTCTTCTGAGGAACTTAGAGGAGTGCTATGTCTTTTGGAAACAATGTTAGAGACGTCAATGACCAAGGTTGAGGTACTGAACCTTCAATCCCCTCCAACAATCAAATGCAATCCAATCCAACGAGAAAGAACCTAAAAAAACTGCTTCTTACCCGCAAGATAAGCGTTGCAAGTTTATTCTTGATTTTTTGTAAGAGTTAAGTGTTATAAACTTTAACAATATATGAGTGTGAAGAACTGTTCTTCTTAGAGCTTCCTCAGCGTTGTATTAAGACGCCATCTACTTAAGTAAGGTGAAAGTCGCGTAATGTGGCAAGAGGGATAAACTGATTAGCTTTCAAAGTCTTAAAATTCTTTAATGATGATACTGCGGTGATGTACTAATTTATTTTTCTTGTTGGTAGCTCCATAGAATATTTTTAGAAACCAAACTGTTCTTTATAGTGATAACAGTTCAAATTCTACTTTGCATTGGCTGGTTGATATTGATTTCAAAAACCGATGAATGTAAAACAATTTCACAAATGTTGTTATTTCAAGCTAAAATGTTTTCAAATGTTTTTTAATTTGATTATGCAGACGATACACATTTCACTGCTCTGGTTTATATTTAGCACTGAGTTGAGCGTTAAGTGGTTTGAAAGTGGTTTATGGAGCGGAAGTCTGGAGAATTGAAGATGGATGGCATACTTTGAATTTAAATGAAAGAGTTTGAGTGAGCTGATGTTGCGATGTCCCAAGAATACAACTTGGAACAGCTAGGAAAGTGTGAGGGAGTAAATGATGGAAAGGATGTTAATATTTTGTTTCGGGTTTAAGAGTTACCTGCTACTGATATGGTGAAAATATGACTGAGATAACAAGAAGAAAAGTTGGGTTTTACAGCTCATATCTTGTTAGGAAAAGTTAGAGAGCTGGTGTGTAAAGGTCTAGGAGATTTCTGGGTTAAAGTTAATGATTTCAGAAAGAGATTTTAGAGGTAAGGGAAAATAAGACTGGAAAATGTAGATTTCATTCTCCCAGATAGGGAGAAAAGTTAATTGGCTTGACACAAGAAAATATAAATTGCGCGGACAAGGAAAGTATACCGATGTTTGTAGGAAAAATAAAAGAGAAGGGAAAGCTTGATTTCGATTTATTGTTGAAACGATTCTTACGGCCCACCCTCACTGGCATAAATATAATACAATACGTATGTTGCAAACTTAATTATCATAATACTTCATGAATTGTAATTAATAATGTATATATAACACGGCATAATGTCAACAAGTGAATTGCACGTCAACAAAAGTCTTTTCCGTTACGGGAGCTGGAGAGTTAATAAAATGAAGGGCTTTTATACCCGTTAAGGGTTTTGACCAGCCGTTGTACTTTAGCCTTTAAACCAGCTAATGATAACAAAATGTTTTAAACTTTCAAAAAATAGCGAGTGGACAGTGCTCAGAGTGAACTTACCAGCCAATGTAAAACGTATGTTTGAACTTTTAAAGAAAGGCGCGAAGCGTGAACCCTTGTGGCAACGATTACTTGGTTTGAATTTAATTTATAAGGAGGCGGTTGCTCGGCTGGGGCACTCATTCGTCGGTACTCGTAACACAGCACGTAATTGTAAAGTCTACACGCCGCGAGAAGCAGTGCTAATTCAGTTCGATTCGGTTAAGCAGTACGCATTATAAGTTCGACGTTGCTGAGGCACACAGTTTACAGAAAAATGGTTTACACGCAGCTAGAGGCACTTGTTATTCTGATTCCGAATGAGGCACTCAGTTGCAGTATGCTCTACTCATTTTCACTTCTAAGTTCCACTTGCGGCAGCTAAGTTTGTATCGACGGCTATCTATCGTATGCAAAACACCAGAGGACGCGAAAGATTTAGAACATAATTAAGTATAAATATCGCATCGCGTGCTCATTTACGCTATTGAGCTCTGCTCTCAGTCCTGTTGAGTACAAATCAACAAAATAGAAGAATTCACCCTGAGAAGATCGTAGACGACAACATCGAAGCAATTATTTATCAATTTACCAAACCGCTTCAAAATTAGCATTACAATGTGAGGCCACTCAATGTAGCTTCAATATTGGTGTTCAAAATGGTGTACATAGCAGGAGCCTACTAAGCCGCTTCAAATTTTGGCGCCCAACTTGGGGTCACAAACAAACAATCTCATAATTTGACTCTAATTGTTGGGGCCGTACTAAACCGCTTCAGTGTTTGGAAATTAAGGGGCATGAGGAAAGATAGTATCTCAGGGATCTGCGTGGAGAAGGAAGATGAGATACAAACTATTTTTCAGTGTAAAGAAACAAATTAATGGAGGATAAGTAAGAAATAGTTTAGTAGGAAGGATTTTTGAAGATCAAACATAGCTATCTAAATGAAGATAGTTAGTAGAGAGAAATAAGAATAGAATTAAAAGAACTTGCATCTTATTAGACTATTAAACAATGTGATGTTATATATGTAACCATTTATATCTGCTGCATTTTAAGTTAGTTACGGTTTTAGCCAATTAAGTAGAGTTAAGGTCGAATAATAAATTTATATGTACTAAGCGCTACTTTAGTTTACAGTTGTAATGTATATAATTAATTTCTTTCAGGGTATAAGAAGGAGGAAGGGAAGGGGAAGTTTGCCTCTGGACTGCCAGAAATGGAGCTTCCCTCATTGATGGGTGATCAGTGTTTCTGGGGAGGGGGATACTGGCTACTGAAATGAAGATAAAAGTTATTTGTGATTTTAAAGTTTACTGTTTGCCAACTTAATAATTTTAAACTTTTGTTTCTTTTCTTTTGTGTATTGTTTAATACCCACTAAATAAATGTAGATAATCAGCACATTTAACACTCTCTAATTTGTTGCCCTGATATTTCCATTTCTCATTCTTACTGTAAAGTGGTCCATTTATAACTTATTTTTGTTGAAGTTCGTAATCATTCTCCGACACTAAGGACATTGAAAAACAAGAAATATGGGCTAGTCTTAATGTCAAAAAATCTCTGAAAGTATATATCACACTAAAAATGGTTGAGGAAGAGAAAGATATATTGAAACCCGTGTTAAGACAAGGAGGGAAGCACTAGAATAGTTTAGAACACGAGTAATATACATCGAGGATGCCAAAAAAGATATACACACTTTCACAGTAGATATCTATTTAATATATTTCAAAGTTGGACCAAAAAACAACAGTAATGTGTAGTATGATGTTCTGTAAACAGATGTGACTTACATTACATTATGCTAGCGTTGTTACAACATAATGGAGCCAAGATTATCATTTGAACAGCGGAAAGCAATTTTGTAGTGATACTGGTAAACTGAGAATGTTGTTGAAGTTCAAGGGCAATGGAGACGTGTGTACAGAACAGAACCGTTCTCCGGATGTAACTCCGTTGAACTTCTACCTATGGGGAACTCTTAAGGGTGTTGTATACCGTAGAAAACCGGCTACACTGGCAACACTTCGGGAAGAAATTGAAACGGCATGTGCTGCAATCGCTGAGGACACTTTCGCAAACGTTGCTCAATCAGTTCAACGTACTCAGAAGTGTATCGGCGCCGATGACAGGCATTTTGAGCAACTGTTGTAATTGTAAAAGTCTAAGATGATAGTGCTCATCTGTGAATTCAGTTTTGTTATGTTAACACAGTTTTTTCTTTGCTTGAAGGGTGTATACATTTTTTGATACCCTCTGTATTTACGTGGGATATGAAATGAATACATAAAGGAGAAATGTTCAATGTTTGAAAAACCAAATAGTACTTGGCATTGTATGTTAGAATGTAAGCAACCCAAGTTTTGGAGAAAACGGGTCCTTTATTGAAAGTGGGAAAACTTACCAAATGAAATAAGAGGCAGAAGAATTTTAAATCTAAAATCAGACGAAAATATATAAAATTTGGAAAATAAATCAGGAAGGTGAGATAGAAATGGTTATTGAAGGCGAGCAAGACAAAAAAGAACAGCGATGTTGAAACGCACTGTCTAGGAATGAATATATATAACCATTTCATACTCAACTTAGTGTTAATTGTAAAGGGGAAGGAAAGAACAGAAGTCCATAAATGAAAATGATTAAATGCGAAATTTAAATGTTTTAATAGTAGTACGTTTACATATATTGAGAATATGAAAATTTAAACTGTTTACTTTGATTTTAAGCTGTTTATTGCTGTGAAAAATGCATAAAATTGGTTCTATTTATATGTTAAAATGTTATATCTGCATGTAAACTGGAAAAAATGAATTCATCCATTATCATATATAAATCAGTTCACGATAACAAAGTTCTTTTATTTGAGTCGCCATGAAAATTGAAAAAAGAGCACTGCCCTGGTCATTGTAGTTAAATAAATTGTTGCGAAATTCTCCTGTTTAGTTTGTTCGGTGATCTCGAACCTCTAGTTTCTTTTCTACACAACTTTCAGTTCATATTTTTTTTTTTTTAATATCCGAAAGCTGTTATTTAATAATGATGTGAATGTGTTTAAATTAATAGTATATAATTTTGGAAATAGTACCTTTTTATTAAGTATTTATGAAACTAAAGTTCCTATTTCGGCATTTATTTCTTGGGTGGTTACTATTTTGAGTTTTATCGCTTATAAATTATACTTATTAATCAAATTAGTGATGCCTATACTAGTTAAAAGCAATAAATAAGCATCTTTTTTTTTTCTTCCGTTGGGACACACAAACACCGCAACCTTTCACTGCGGCGTCAGTTAACCATTTTACAACTTTTACAAGGATGTGTAAATAGGTGGAGCCGGTCTGGAAGCGTGGGAAAGGTTGAGAGAACGCGATTTGCACATAAGCAGATCTGAGATGTTGAGGACGTTCTTTCGAGAGACATTGTCACCTACCGGAAGCGCCGACCCTCGTGATACTATGCTAATGAATCCGAACCTCCAACCAGCAGTTTAACAAACGGAGAAAAAGTTCGAGGTGATTGAAATATCGCGATGCGTTTGTTGAAACACTTCGTAAAGTCAACGGTTTTTAGTTGCCGTTCCCCCACATTATGACATCAGGAAGTCACCGTAAACAAAAGATAAGACGATAATGAACGACAGACTTTCAAATAAGCGAGCTTTGTTCTCTTTTCCTGCATGATCAAGTTTCCTTAATTTTCTCAAAGCGCCCAACTTGACTTCCTTTTTGTTTAGATCTGTTTTTGTTTCGTTTGTATCTGATCGTTATCTCACGTTTGAAAGCGCAGCACGCATAGACATTTTATTTCCGTGAGAATTCTATAGCAATTCTATAGCAATCGGAATTGGGATAGCAATCTGAATCAAATGTTTATAAATTGATAACGTTTCCTAAACATACATTCCAGCCTCGCACTCTTCTGGGCGTGAAATTGAACTTCATGCTGACTTTACGAAACTGAAATGCTTTAGGGTACGTTATACTGATCGAACAGTGACTGGAAACATGTGTGCGGTACACCAATAGGAATAGCTCGTTTATCTATGTTCATTTGTTGATGTTCTATACTGTATAAGACTTAGGCTCTTTAAAAAATCTTTCCCCAATTTATAATTTCATCTCAGCAGTGTCATGCCTCAGCAGTAAACACAGGCGTTAAACACCATTAAAAATACGAAAGTTACTGCCACATGTGATAGAATCTACCTACTGCCAACCAATAGTTTAATATAAAAATAATGGGGATGTGTAAAGAGAAATTTTTGTCTAATCGTATCCTAGATCCTCTAAGTTTATAAAAGTATAGCTTTCTTTCTTTTCAGAGGCATATAGCTTTATTAAAATTGTATAATAATTATAACAATTATTATGTTTATATTATTATTATAATTATTATTAGACAGCCGCCTTGGTATAGTGGTTAGCATTACTAAATGATAGTCGGGGGGTTTGAAGTTCAATCCCTGGTATCTACCTAAAGTTTCTAGGTTAGTAGGTCTGGAACGATTCCACCCAGCCTAATACCTGTAATAAAACCGCAGAACGGAATGGCGGAATGTGGTGTGCTAATCACATGCCCTCCTCATTACTGCACTCTAACAGTTATGTCGCAAGATGGAGGTACAGGACACAGCGGTTACTGCGGTAGGCCATGCTAAAAATGCCTTGAAGAAATTATTGTTGTTGTTATTATTATTATTATTATTATTATTATTATTATTATTATTATTATTATTATTATTATTATTAATGTTGTTAGAGCTTATAACGCAAACAGTTTGAGAGGATTTTTATTTTTCTTAAACAAATAAGAAAATTTACAAAGAGTAAGATGTGTGCACTACTGCATATAATATTGTACTTTCTTAGCGCCCTTTGTTTTCCAAATGCCATTCAAGGCCAATATGCTAACTTCTGCAGTAATGTGTTGCTCACATTCATTTCACCTCCTTCAGAGATGTTTATAGAAATGAAATCGGGGAAATCTTTTTCGCCAAAGCTTGCTAATACTTTTATAAAATTCATTACATATATTTTAGATTGAAATCTCAGAACATCGCTTATAGTGATTGGATTGGTAAAAGCAGAGGACATTTCGGTATTTCAGCCTTGCTCAAGGGCTAGCTTGTGCTTAGGCCTTTACTAGCGACCAGAATCCAGGGACGGTGAGGCATTGATGGGTCTCTAACAGTAACTACAGGTGATTCAGGATGACCGGTCCTAAAGAATTTCATCTTATGAATGACAGTTCCAATGTTTATCGCCTGAGCTACTCTGCTCGGTACACTCCTTAGACGTGAAATAGTCCAAAATTTTGTTCAGAGAAATCTTTTTTCAGGTATGGAGTTTCTTAACGTGCGATAAATCTATATCATTTGTGGCATAAATCTGGCATTTAAAACGCTTTTTTACTTTGGTTTCTTCCTATCAGGCATTTTACATAGTCTAAAAAGAAAACTTCTTCGATACTTTTAGACAAAACACATTTATAGCAAGGAAATAAATAATATTTACATAAATTTGGCTGGCAGGGTACGTTACATCATGTGTATTTCTGCAAAAAAGATTTCAAAGTAGAATTTGTACATAGTTAGTGAAAATAAATATTGTAACATACCATTACTTCAAAACGCCTTTAAAAGGTTTGACTTTGTATAGGAATATGTATGTCTTGATGTAGATAGTGCATTGTCTTTATTTCCGGCAGGTAATTTGACATTTAATATACAGTTAGTATATCTATTATAGTGAAATGTTCGCATCCTAATAATTGTTCAACAAATACGAGTAATTTACTTGTGTACCATGGTGGGCCGTTTGTTTACAAATTACACAGCTTAGAGGACAAACGAGGCAACTGGCTAGTAGATGGGACTCATTGTACTCACTACCTGACATAAAACCGTTGAGGCAGATTTCTTGTTTTAAGTGGCCGGGCAAAGAACAGCAATGGAGTTATTGTGACCACGGTAATCCATGGTAATGTTGAAAATGACAAGGAAAGGATACTTTGTATAATTGGAAATTAGATAAAAGGAATTGGTAATTGTTTCGTTTCCAGCATCTAAGAATATCAGGGATCGAATTCTTAACTACAAACCTCTATAACATGTCAGCTCTGGAGGTAAAATCCAAGTGGGTGATTCAGCCTATCCTGTGAATGTAAAGTTTTGTACTTCCGTTCTTTTAGAGACAATTTCATTCACACTGCCCCACTGTGCCGTCCCTGCTTCGAATGAGCACGCCTACTGTTACCATGGAAGATGTGAAATCGTGGTTTTTATTCACGTAAACACATTGTCCAAAACTTTCTGGTATGAGAGAATTTATGAACAGTGATTCTATCTCTAGAGGTCTATTAAAAATAATTGTATTTACATAAGTTCTTGCAAATGTATATGTACATGTCCTGCTCATAATCTATGCTGAAAATGGATTTCTTCCATTCGTTGACAATACACACCTGATTTTATAAAAGTTCATGCTTTTGGATAACAAAATCTCTAACAAACAAATCCGAAAACATTTTTCGTGGTGTCACATTCAATTCTTCATAATGATACAGGTAAGCGTGTAATTTTGCTTTTTTGCCACTCATTTACAAGTAGAATATGGGAGATTACTCTCTTAGGAAGGTCGTTGTAATAACTTTGATAGAGGCGCCATTAATCGCTCCATTATAATGTTTATGTTTTTTCAGGCACTTTGCGACCTCCTGAATGTTGAATAAAAAGAGCTACATTTTGAAGGCACACGTCTTTCAACATACCACGTCTTTCGAAAGTCGCATGGCACGCTTTAAATGAACTATTTGTCGGTATTGAATGAGGAACACGTGCTGTGAATTTCAGTACATTGTTAATCAAGCGTCTGCCGAAATGTTTTTAATAGTATTTAACGCCCCTGAAGCACCATAGACGGTGGACACTGATGATATATGAGATGAAATTATAAATTGGGAAAGGATACATATTTTTTACGGAAGGATACGTTCCAGGCGTTAGTTTAGGGTACCTCCCCGGCATTTGCCATTTATTCAACTTGTTTGTATTCATTAACACTGAGTGTTTGTTCCTTTTGTAAATGTTGTTCATTACCGCTATTGAATATCTACCATAAATGTTGCTACGGTGACTGCAAGTCTTGAAATGACATTATAGTTGCTGCAGTTTTTTTGAATTGGTTTATTTATGGACGCTCTTTAACATCTCAGGTCATCAGCGTTCCATTCAACTCAGGACGTGAAACGGCCGACAAATTTTGCTCAGAGGCCTCTCTTTCAGGCTTGAGGTTCTTTTTCGTGCCGTAAATGTACGACACGGGACCCACGGCTTTACTTCCCTTCCGAAGGAAGCCATACTTTGGATTTTTACGCCCGAAAAAATCCATCGGTCCTGGCCGGGTTCGAACCCGCGATCTTGGGTGTAGGAGGCAAGTATGGCAACCACTACACCACCAGGACCGACCTTGTTGCTGCAGTAATTACAGCATAGGCATTGAATATAATTCTTCTAAAACGCAAGGTGCATACTTACCAATTCACAAGACGAGGTGCATCGCTCGGTATGTGAAGATAAAGCTTAGAACCGGAGTGCTTATTTATTAATAGTGCTCAAAATTAACTTTACTTCTAATGAGATTGTAATTTAAAGCACTAATATCTTTCAAGTTCATCATAAAAATCATTTGATATATATTCTTATTTGAGGTACACGAAGAAAATATTTTTTCAACCAACATTTGATATAATGTCCTGCTCTTGGTATTTAATTTAAACCAAGAATTTAAACTATCCTATCGGCATTGTTTCACAATCACGGATTCCAAGCACGTTAGTTATCAGTGTGAAACGGTTCTTTGAAGAAGCTCGTAAAAGATACGGCAGGTGTGTTTTTTTGCGTAATCCGTGCTGTTCTTAAGTCGCATCACGAACATCTCAATTTCTATGGCGCACTTGAGTGCTAATGTATGTGGGAGGGAAGCTTTGCCATGAAATTCAATGACAAATAACAATTTACTGTACTGCTAATGTAAATGTTAGGTTAGAAATTAGGACTATCACAAATACCAATTATTCTAGTAACTTTAAAGACGAGAGCATTAGCATTTTGTTCTTGTTGACGCTAAACTTATTCCCAAATCCATGGTGAAAGTGAAAGTTTGGCTTAGTTTACACGGAACATCAGAGAACTTTACTAAAGTAATCTTATGAGAGAGATTATAATAGAAGTGACATTTACCAAAGCACCACATTGTTTAATATTCACAATAAAAAGCGATCGTAGCAAACCAAAATAAAATAATTATCATGTTAATCCAGTAAAGGAAAAAGTTATTCAGGAAAATCAGACCAGTAATTTCAAACCCACCTAAGAATAAAATTATGTCTGACTTTCTCAATGCAAACCACTATGAGAATAACATAAAATATCATTAAACACTTTGATTATAATAATAATAATAATAATAATAATAATAATAAATATAACTGTGAAATACTCCATTCCTGTACCTTGTTTCCTACAGCGAGACGTGTATTGCAAACTCTTACACTTTATTTCTAAATTACCAAATTACATTCTTACATTAATATTTTCCAGATGATATTTACACCTAGGTTACAATTAGAACTTTACTAAAATAATAAAAATAACAAATGTGATAAATAACAAAATTACATTCCCTTCAACTACTTCCTAATTTCTGGAAACCAGCTGCAACTTCCACTTAATCTTTAACTGTAAATTATTAAATTGCTTTCCACCAGTATACGGTAGAAAGTGTACTGGTGACCAGTATACTTTTTACATACTTTACTACTTATATGTATCTATTCCTGTCTGTATTTGTATAAAACTATGTATGATATACCTATTGGTCGTATATACGAGTATGTTTCTTCATTTTTCATATTATATCATATAATCTTTCTATATCATATCATCTTTAAAAATATATTCGTGTAAAATTCCACCTTTATACCTTATATTAGTCAATTTTTCAACGCTAATTATATTCTTTTTTTTTTTTTTTTTTTTTTTTTTTTTTGCGAATCTAATTGACATTTATCAATGCAACATTTACCCTACCAATTCATTATTTTGACATCGTTAACGATAGTAATAATAATATTGCTAGTAGTATTAATTATAATTATAATAGTTATTATAAGAATTTTATTATATTTTACTTTACTTCTTCTTTATCTTTTCCTTTCTTTTATCCTTCTTCGCTCTTTCACCATACCCTCTTCCACAATCACTTTACCCTTCTCTCATTCTAAATACCCAATACTGTTTTATCCTATTAAAAGTCCCCTTTAGCTACTCCACTACACTTTACACTTTTCTGTTGCATTCGTTTATTTGTCCTTTATACTCACATTATTACATGTTTAAAACTATTCTTATAGTTTTCACCACTAACTTCTAACCTCTTCTACCTCTTCCTCTACATCTCCAAAATCTCCCTTTCCTTCTTTTCCCTCTTCTTCTTCTAACGTGATTCGAATCAAGTTTCTGGTTAATAAGCACTTTGTTTATAGTTACTCGTTCTCAGCGATCTGCAAACTGCAAATCTGATGGGGCGGAGGACACTTTCGGTTCTTGGGCCTTGCTCACGGCTGTGAGCTTACGCCCCCGCCTCTCCAGTGAGGTTATCTCCGGAAGGACAAAATGAAATGAGATAAACATCGGACAGCCTGGATACAGGAGGGCTATGACTGCGCTGATGCAGATAGGATGCTGAACACCTTTCCAGACAGAGCACCCCGACGCCAATAGAACCCTTCCCCGAGCTGTACTAGCGGACCTTTCCAAAGCGCAAGCCACCACCACACCGCGCCAACTCACCTCGCCCTGCCACTTTCGACTCTGTAACAAAATCAACAGTATGAAACGATAGGAAAATGGAAGAGAGGAAAATTCTTGGAATTTCCCAGAATTCACTTAAGTGTCCAGGGTAAACTACTAAAAATAGGAGATAGGGATAGTCGGCCCAACGGGAACTGAACCCAGTACCTCCCGAATGCGACTCCCAATGTTAAAACCTGAGTCAGCAGCTGACACTGAGTTTTATGTAAGACGTAACACACCTACTGGAAAAATCTACGTCCACTGCAAGATTCTTAACATATTTTACTACCGCCATTTAAATGCAAATGGAAAAACTCCAATAAACCAGGAATTAGCTACCACCACGAGTCTTTCAATCTTACTAAGTAATACCATAACATGTCAATTTAAAATTCCTACGTGACTTAAGAATTCCTTACAAGAATTGTGTTGCCTACGCTCCCTCCTGTTGATGCCTGTGCGAGCATTTAATTTCTGAAGCTGCTATGAAGAAAGGAACTAGGATATGGCCAGCAAAGATAGTTACATTTTCGGAATAATAATTCTTTTACTTTAGAAAGCGCTTTACTAAAAGAATTGAATATTGAATATTGCTAGCAATAGAACATGTAGTGAAAGTGTAAGGGCTAAGCACATTAAAGAAATTGAAATTGAATTAACTTTATAAGGTACTATCCTAACATTGTATACATTCTAACACGAAAGCTAAATATTGGATTAAATTTTACAATATACTTTATAGTTTCTGCTTGGTCAGTGGGTTGAAAAAAAAAGACCCTAAAATTTACAAAGCGATCTAACTCTGATGGAACCGCTTTTCACTCTGAAGAAAGAAGCAGAAGAGTACATAGGGAGCAGGTTACAACACAGATAGGAAGAAAAAGAGACATTTGTACAAAAACGTACCTACATGCTTTTTACTGGTTTGCGCTGTCTCCTATCATTTCATCGTATAATTTCCTATAAATATTGTTTAATGCGTTTGTATGCGTAAAAAAGTACGGAACATATCTTCAGGGGTTTTGGTTTGCAGATGTCGTGCAAACCAAATGTTTCGACGAGGGGCATGAGAGGAGCCTCTTGCCCATGAGTAATACTTGAAACGCCACCTCTCGGCACGTGCATTCCCAGGAAAGGTTCCTGTTTTATACGATTTTTGCTGCGGCACAAAGCTATAAAAATGTTTTAAAATTCTATTATTTAAAAGTGAAACAATCATATACGAGGATAGATCCATGTTTCCGGCCTATGGTTATGGTTATTTTCCAGGTATGATAAAGAAAAAAACTATATTTCAGTTTTTAATATAGTTGCTCTTTATTGCAATACACTTCTTACATCTTTGAATTAACATTTCAATCCCCCCCCCCCAAATAGTCAGAAGTCTTGTCTGCAAAATGCATAAACAGCATCCATAACTTCTTCGTTGCACTTGAATTTCCTTCCTCCAAGGTCCTTATTGGGTTTTCAGAAGAGGAAATAGTCACTGAGAGCTACATCTGGACCGTAGGATGGATGGTCGATCTCCTTGAAGGCACATATCTTCACAGCTTCCTTTACAACAAGAGCTGTGTACATAGAAGCTTAGCTTTCCTCCATTTTCTCTTTGATGGAAGCACACAGTCCTAAAAGATTGTAATCATAATCTTCTTGGTTGACTGAGTGACCTTGGCCTGTAGGCGGTGCTTCGCCACTTCATTGATTCTCTTTTGGACAAGGGATGGTAGTAGAGAACCGTAGTTTCATCTCCTGTAACAATAACTTGCAGAACTTCTCTCTCGTTGCCAATGCAGAGCTCCAAAAATGCCTGACAACAGATGACTCGTTGTTGCTTTTGGGCTGAGGAAAGAAGCCTAGGCCCCACCTTGCACTAACCTTATTCATGTTTAAATATTCTTGAATAATTTGAAGGACTGTTGTTTTACAAAGGCCCTACCTTGCTGATATTTCTGTAACTTTGAGCCGCCGATCTTCCATAATTTATCCTTCCACAAGAGCGATGCTTTCAGGAGTGAGCACATCAAAGGGCCGACCTGCATACTCTTCATCTTCAATGCTTTCTCGACCCATTCGAAAATGCTTGGCCCATTCTTTTACGGTAGAATATGAGGGGGATACTACCCCATATGTACCGTCCAATCGCGTTTAATATCATTTGGAGTAAGTTCGATACTCCATTTTGAATATGTCACTCTTCTACACATAACCTTCTTTATGCACTACATCTGAACAACTGAACACGGTGGAGCGAAAGTTGCAGCTGCATTATTTACTTAACAGATAAAGTATGACATTAGATAAGGGTTTTGTGAAGATGATAATCTTTATCAGCGAGGCCGGAAACTTATGGATCTACCCTCGTATATATTGTTACAAAATGAACAAGAGTTAGAAATATAATTTTTGCAGTAAAGATGAAACATGTATGTATCAATGTGATGACTTCTGGTGCCATGAGCAAGGCCAGTTTTTGAATAGCACAGGAACTTTTCTTTTCATGTTTCTGTTAAAAAGGCCTTGAAGTGAACCTTGGTAGATCGCTTTCACCCTTTGGTAAGCGACCCTTAAAAAACGAGAAATCTTTGTTATATAACGCATAGCGTAGAAAAGAAAGGAATGAACACAGACAATAAGCACTCGAATTTTCAATTATAACTTCGAGAATCTTCTATCCGAAAAATACTAAGCCATTCAGAGAATAACGTCTAGAGTTTTCTAAGATTGAATTCTAGCCGAATGACGCGTAGAGAAATCATTAACAAAGCAATATTTGGAGGCATTTTCATTTCAGTTCAGTGCAGTAGCTTGGGAGACTTAATAGTGCACTTCAGTTGGGCTTAGGAGAATTAAGAGCTCAGTTTGATCCGGAAGATGAAGTAATGCAGCTCAGTTCAGGAAACAGTTATTAAAAACATTTTCATAGGAACAGTTATGATAGGAAGAAACGACATTAATTAATCTGAAGTCTAGTTGAATTTTGAATAAGATTAACAAGTATGTGATTGATATCATTAGAAACATTATCAAAATCTAACGACTCCTTGCAAATAGTTAGACGTGTTGTGAATGGGAGGTTACTGTAAAATAAACGCAGTGAAGCGTAAAACCTTATATTATTATTATTATTATTATTATTATTATTATTATTATTATTATTATTATTATTTGGTGGAGTTCTATCCGTGTCTGCTTCCTCCCCTAAGAACCATTCCAGAAAAGCCCTATTTACAAAATCCTTGGGAAGAACATCGCTTTAATAGCTGCAGAAGATGGTGTTCAGAACAGAATAGACGAAGCATTCATCGAGATTAGTTTTCTTCAATATCAGCAACAAGCATACATCATACTTCAATGAATCAAAATCAATAATTTCCGCCCACCAAAATAATTAAACAAACATTGCAAAACCGCCGAAAGTTTGGCACTTCAACATAGTGCTTATTATAATCAACCACGCCCAATAAAATTATACTACCTTTTCGAAAACCGCCGCAAGAAACAATCTTAATTTTACAGACTCTAAATTTTAATCAAAAGTTTGTAACTTTGATAAACGGGAGATTATTTGTGCATTTTCAGCCGCATAGTGTAAGTGTTTATTCCAGTTATTTAGATTCTAGAAGCTTGCAAACTATGTATCTACATAATAGCAGTAGTTTGCCGCGAACGGCTACATTTAACAAATGTTCTTTGTTTGAACAACGTGACCGGAATAGATGAGCATGCTTATAAGCATTTAAATGGTGTGTGGCATATTATGTAAAAACATAAATAGCATTTCATCGCTTCATTTTACTGCGAATTAGTTGTTGTTTATAGATACAGCAGAACGTTGTATGAAATGTACAGATATATAATGTAATGCCGAAGCCGCTTTCATCGTTGACTGCCGGCTTTCTATGATTTAACGACAATGGTTGTTGTATTGTCAAGCTGACAGAGATATTGTAAATTATTTGCAGATCGCTTTCTTTGATGCACGAAAATATCTCAGTAATATACAGTGTGTTTCGGAAATACTTTTCGAAACTTTTCCCTCACACAAATAGAAAAAAAATCCATATAAACATATGTCCGGAAATACTTAGTTTTTGAGTTATTAATGAAATAAACAGATATATATTTATACGGACTTTTATTTTCTTGTTTTGGTAAACTATCATTAATAACTAAAAAACTACGGATTTCCCGATATATGTTTATACGGACTTTTATTTTCTTGTTTTGGTATAATTTTAATTTAAAACTCAAAAATTAATAATTTCTGGACATATGTATATATGGACATATTTTTCTTGTCTGCGGATCGAACATGGATGGGTTGATAGTCTGGGGATGAGAAAGTTTTTTCGGTGCTTGAGCCTTACTCAAGGTAGCTTTTGCGCCTAAGCTATCAATTAAGGCACATCCGGCAGGAAGGGATGAGGTATGGGAGACACCGACAGCGAGGTTATATAGGCGGTGACTACATGGACACTGATGAGATCCCTAACACGTTTCCAAATAGAGCCAGTGGAGCCCCTTCCCTTGTACAAAGCCCCTCAGAAAGTCCGCTTCCATTCCGGATGCTGAGGCAGAAACTTTTCCTAAGCGTAGGAGCGTCAGCCCAGCTCATTCTGGCACTTTCTACCCTAACAAAACCAACTGAATTAAATGATATGAAAGAGGAGAGCATAAAATTCTTGAATGTAATTATGCATACCAGCATTCGCGTTAGTGACAAGGGTAAATCACGAAAATACCCAAGGTCAGCATGACCCGCGGGAATTGAAACCTGAAACACGCTCTGTGCGGATCAAGGAAGACCAAATGTCTCCCGAACGCCCGACCAGGAAGAACTCATTTTACAGAATGCTGAAGAAGATGCATCTACTAACACAAGAATGTTGTCTGTGGTATTGGACATCTCATATGTTCGTATGGAGAACACTTCAGGAACAACTTTTGTATTCTTATCATCTTCAACGTGTTCAGAGTTTTATACCTGTGCGCAACCGTACATTTATCCTGCTATTGTTAGCCGCTCAAACGTTGTTGATTTGGTTTATTTATTTACTCTCTTTAGTATCTCAGACCATCAGCGTCCCATTAAATTCAGGGCTGAAACGGCCGATAAATTTTACTTAGAGACCTCTTCTTTCTTTGAGTTTTTTTTTTACATGCCGTTAATCTACTACAAGGGACATACGGCTTTGCTTCATATTTTGGATTTTTAGGATATCCATCGACCCTGGCCGGGATTGAACGCGCGATCTTGGATCTACGAGACAAGTATGATTACAACTTGTCCCCCAGGACCGCACCAGTCAAACCTAACCGAACTCACCACAAGTCAGATGTAAGAAACAATGAATGTACAGAAATGGTAAACGTAAACAAGTAAGCATGATAACAGATCGTCATCTAGAGTACAATGTACATCAGCAGATTGATTTGTATGAATAGTTTGAGAATTTTATTTTTGTTTTAAGAAACATAAATTATTGGATTGTACTTCTAAACGCGTTGAACTTTAACTATCCAGATATAATTTTGTGTTCTTTATTCATTTTTTGTTGTGAGAAACACGCTCCCAAAGTATATCCCAATGTTTTTATTACCCTGTATACATAACGTACAGTGACAGATTTTTAAATTGAAGCCCGTATTTAAAGGAATGCTTTATAAGGAAAACGATAATCCGATTTGATATTATGGCATTTATTTATTCATCTCGAGGTAAGGCATTGGTCATCAAGTTGGCAAACTGAAGACGGACAAAAACCATGATAATGTCTTCATCGACACCAAGTTTCCGATAGACTTCTTACGTTCGTTCCGCCCATCTTTACATAGATCCTAATCCTAATCCTGTAGGTTGAAAATTGCGACGCTATTTTGGCTAACCACAAAAGCAACCCAGTGTTTTTACAATTTGAATCAGTTGGGTAATTGTGTGAAGCAAGGATTCCTTGTTTTCGCAACACGAATACAAGATATTAAGAAACAATCAAACAATTTTTAAGTGGGGACCACAACTAAATGGGATAAAATATTAATAGAAAAAATTATAATTAATAACTACAAAATGGTATAGGGTAATAAAACGACTGTATAATTCTGTATATGGTTTTTTATTTGTATTTATTATATTGAGCATTGAATAAATTTATTTATTCATAGTGGACATCACTTCTCGTAATGTATACAACAAATTTCATAATGTTATAAAACACAGAACAAAACACTCAGTACGGCATGATATTTCAAGTAACTTTTTTTAACTTAATATTTTGTTCCAGTCTATACAGAATGTTTCGGAAATACTTTTACAAGCTTTGGTGGCCGGTTCCTGAGCCAAAATAAGAAAAAAAAAAAAAAAAAAAATACGCATGTAAACATATGTCCGGAAATTATTAGTTGTTGAGTTATTAATGAAAGTTTAGCAATGTGACTCTACTAATTCTGTATCAGTAATCCGACAATAAACGGTACAAAAAGTTTTATGACTTAGCGCCTTCCATCTGGGAACCACGTGTCAGAAACCCGTGACTCTTGCGTTCATTACCATCCTATCAACCGTTCATAAAATCATATATGGCTGCTCCCGATGTGAATATCCTGCCATGGCCAATCGCTCGAATGTAGTTGAACAAGTCAGTAGTAAGAAAATCAGTAATGACGTTTGCTCTTATGTTTATATGACTTTTTATGGAAATAACACGCCCCCAAAGTGTCCTAATAATTTTACACTCTGTATACACATTCGTTGTTCTCGTTTTCTATGGTTCCTATGCATACGGATAAATGTTTTTGCAATTGAGATATAACGTATTCAAGAGACAATTAAGAACAAGAGCGATTCACATTACCTTCAGTCAACGTAAATAACAAGTGATCGCTTTATTTTATGCGCAACACTTTCCCTTGCTTGCTGCCATAATTCCTTTAATGTTCTTTTCCTTCAGACTAAGCCGTCTACATAAGTTAGCAGCAGATAATAAGCACGTTGAGCAATTTCTGGAAGCCAGTTCATGCTATCTCTGTCAGCTCATATCACTGTATGTCTTCCTCCTTTCAACTGATGAATGGTCTTGCTAATGTAGTACATGCATGGTAACTTTCCACGATAAGCCATTTTGCCGTTTTATTTCAGAGATAAAACAAGAAAACTCATGTGAGAGCAAACTTGAAGTGAAGAAATTTCGCTTCCACAAGGTTACATTATCAACGGTCGTAAAACTTGTTCTATATTCTCTAAAATAATTGTTATTGCTTGGACGAAGCAAACGGTTTGCTATAATTGCACTGCAACCAGTCCTATAACCCTGATATTAATCCGCATTGCTTACATTTTTTAATCACATTCTTATTGAAATAAGTGCCAAATAGCCTAAATGTTGAATATGAACATTTCTTTCATCTGTCGAATTCCACCATGAGCTACTTCGGTAGCATGCAGAATATTAACGAGGCCTGTAATATACAAAGGTGGTTAGTACTCATACCAGTTTAAAGAGAGGGCGGTCAAAACTACGTCCATCTGTCAGACTGAACTGAATACTACACATCTCAAGAGATCAGAAATTGTAGGAACAGATATTGGCATAAGATCAATGCAGTTAAACCCACATAATAAAAATTACTCTCTCTATAGAGACATGGTGTTGCTTTTAGGGAAATAAGTGGATTTTACCTTCAAAGCATTGAAGACAGGAAGTAAAACCTTACCTTTCTAGGGAAGTAAGTAAAACAAGGTTTAATAACAAAAATATAAACAATATTCTATGTGTAAACAATAAGACATCGTTGGACCATTCAGCATATTATCATTTAACATGTGTGTTTTGTGACTCAGATCCTGTAGGTTCCCTTCTAATTATATTTGATAGATATTTGCAAATGTAGTTTGTAACGAAATATTGTCGCACGAGCGCCAACCTAGGTATTTTTAGATAGATTTTTACATTAGTTGAGAAGTTAGCGTACCGGGGGGTGGGACAATATTTTATTCAAGTGTTTCATAGCACCAAGCATACTGGAACTCGACATATAGATTATAAAATAAACCATTATTTATAATACAAGAGTTAATAAATGTGGCACCTTTAACAAGGTTCGTTGTTTCAAAGGAATAGTTCTAGTATTTTTCATTAGGAAGAGCATGAAAAACACGTTACCTAAATCAGTTAATGTTACCAATATTGCACTGATGGTAATTAGCGTTTCTTAAAACCATTTATTAAAATTTTGTTTTGGTTAAATGAAGAACATCGTGCCCACGTAATTTACACATTTTTTACATATTTTTCTGCTATCTAAAATGTTACATTATGACATTACATAAACAACCCCGAACCACGTTTTAATGTTTATGACGTTTTGAAAACTCACAATTAACGCAATTTTACGTGAAAATAAACTATTTTACTGCACCTAGTAACAACGCCATTTATTTGCGCCGAGCTATACAAGTGAGGTTTTCTATTTCTGCGCTATATGAAACTATGGTACTTGAAACAGTTTCGCCAGATTAAAGTGCATTACGTTTATTTACCCGCAAGTATAGGTGTCTTAGTGAAGTAGGGTAATGCAACTTAAACCTAGGGATTAAATTTTATGAGGACCCTTGCAATAAGGAATATATTCTTAGGTTAGGTTAGGTTAGATTAGGTTTAACAAAATTATCTTTTAATGTATATGTACTTGGAGAGGTATCTCACAGACAATCTGTTTGCAACAACTAAAATTTTAAATTTCTCGCTAAAATTTTGCCATATTTGCTTTATTTTGCCCGCTTTGCTTTTCGGCCGAAGGGAGGAGCCTGTAGCTAAAAGAATTGATTACACACGACCGGAGAGCTGCTAAGGGAGGTGACCAATTCCTAATTTCCATGCAGGAAAGGTTAATATCTTTGAAATTAGTTTTATTTTCTATCTTGCTCACTTATACTTGTTCTTTATCACAAAACTGATTTTTTAAAATAATTTTAAACATCTTTTATTTTCAGTTTTAAGTTTGTACCATTTCTTTAAGGTTTATTTATTTTTTCCTTCTTTTTATGAAATTGATTTTATTTATTAATTTATTTACGGACCTTTTCAACATCTCAGGTCATCAGCGTCCCATTCTATTCAGGGCGTGAAACGACCGACAAATATTGCTCAGAGGCCTCTTCATTCAGGCTTGAGGTTTTTTTCGTGCCGTAAATGTACGACATGGGACCCACGGCTTTACAAGGAAGCCATACTTAGAATTTTTACGCCCGAAAAAATTCATCGATCCTGGCCGCGTTTGAGTCCGCGATCTTGGGCTTAGAAGGCAAGTATGGTTACTACTACACCACCAGGAGAGACTTTTATGAAATAATGTTATTTTACTTTACTGTTTAAAAATGTAATATACGTTTTCTGAAAGATGATAGACAAAATTATAAATGGATCGGCTGTTATTGATTTCTTGTGTGATTCCTCAAGCAAATACATTTTGGAAACAAATTTATATAATATACAACTATGTACAATAGATGACAGAGTTATGTGGTAAATATATTTTCGAAATCAGTAAGATAAATGTAAAAATTAAAAAAAAATGTACATACTCTATAAACGCTCGTTTGTATATACTTATATAGATCAATAATCGTCTATTCGTATTAAACCAAAGTAAATTATACTGAAGTGTTGTTAAATGCAGTTTCTAGCTTAACTGCTTTATATTAAAACAGCTGATTTTATATGAACTGTCTAAAAGTGTTTTAGTATGCGTTAGGGTGTTATAATGTAATGCAGCTTGTCCAATGAAATAGAGGTATATTATTACCTATAGAAAAATGAGAATATAATTACCTGAAGAAAAACACAAACTAGATTCATTAAAATTTCATTGTTGTTTGTTCATAATTTAACTACAAACTGGCAAAAGAAAATGTTTATCATTTTGATATTATTATATTTTTGCTAAAAAAATAAGGATTCGGTTAAGTATAATTAAAATAAAAAAGAAAAAGTAAAAGTATGAACGAAAAGAACTAGCGTATTCTTCCTATTATTATCTAAAATAAGTATTCTGCATTACATTGTCCAAAAATTACTAGATATTCGTCTTCTTTAATCTTGAAACTTTAGCTGATGGACAAAAATAATTTAAAGAAAGAATTCATTACATTGCTGTTATATTATACTCTTCTACAATGTATATATCAATTAAGCGATATGCAAATTAAAATAATACTAGTGCCAATTCCTAAAATGTACACAGTGTATTGAGGAATGCCGAGTTGCGTTGCCTTGCCTGAAATTGCCTCGAGTATTTCTCCTGGTGTGGAAAGTCACTTTACATTCACATATGATTAATGATAGGGAAGGTGAATGCCAACGTTAATTTCTCAACCAACAGCGCGAAGAAAGGCTAAGCTTTGAGAACTAAAAATATCCGGCACATTACAGATTTTAGGCAATTTTTTTCTATAATGCTTTCCTCGTTTCTATAAAAATCTATAAACCTAGAAAGACTGCCCATCTGCTTAGTCATTTATCTATGGCAAAGTGTAGAGTTAAAACAGAACTGTGTGTAGAATATATTTACATCAGATTGTTTCATTACTGGTACTGAGGTGTGTAAAATGTATCTGAAAACGACAGAATGCCAAATATTTTCAACTATTTTACCATTAGAAACTAAAAGATTTAAAAAACTACTTATACTTTTTACTCGATGGCAAGAGGTTTCAACTATAATTAGACGAACCAGATTATTATTATTATTATTATTATTATTATTATTATTATTATTATTGTTGTTGTTGTTGTTGTTGTTGTTGAAATATTTTAGCTTAGAATTATTGTCCATTATTGCGAATAGTTATATATTAGGTACTAATTGCCTGTCAAATTTTGGATCTTTGTTATTTTTCCAGTTGGAACAATTTGGCCGGATAACATTTTTCTTATAAAGTCTCTTTCTTCTGAAAAGATAAATGCCAGATTAACCATAACGCTGGCGGACTGAGTGCTTTGTGTCATTAATTTGCCGAAAGTGTAAAGACAAAAATGGCGTTGTTACTTGCAAGTTACAAATATAAATCAAGTTCAATCAAATAGTTTGGCTATACCGGGTGTTAATGAAGTACACAGCAATAATTGCAGATATTGTAGAGGAAGATAGCGAATCCATGGTGTACAAAGAAATACAACTGAGTTATATTACGGTAAACAGATAGAAATTATATGTTGATAAGTCGGTGCTAAAGCGAAATGAGCGGAAATTGCCTCTAAACCTGCTTCGTGAGCGAGAAAATCTCAGTTATCAAGGGATAATGCTATAGAAATCATATCTCGGAGTAATCATATGACAGTGCGGTACTGAACAACTGTTAACTGTTGATCGCGTTAAGTAGCATGGTCTATTCTATATGAGCAACTACTGTGTGGTCTAGTGGATAAGGCAACAGACTTTGTTTTCGAGGATAGAAAGTTTATTTATTTGTTTTATTTTGTTAACATAAATTATAGTTACAAAAATTAAAATGTTACAGCTAAACTGATAAATAGTTAATTTAAAATATTAAAAATAAAACGTAGTCCAACAGTTATGCACTCTGTTAAAAAGTATTAGAACAATAAAAAAAAAAGTAATCAAAGATACTCCGAAATCCATAACAACGATTCGCCTTTGTTTCACACCGATATCAAATGGAGACTGATCCATAACTTCCGCATGTTAATGTGTGCTATCATTTTGAATGGAAACTTCATTCAGTGGCGTACTGGTCCTTTAAAAACTTAATGCCCTAACTTTGAAATATAAACACACAGTCTAAAAAGTCCTTGTATCAAATGGCTTGCGTAAGACTTTTCTGGGTTGTTGTCGTACATGAGTTCCTTCTGAGAAAGTGTGGGGTCGGTTTAACGCGTCTCTTATGGACGTTGTAATTTTAATGTCCAGCAGCGTATACCATCATCTATGAGCATGAATGTTTACTCTGTGTTACTTTATCTTAGCATAGCACAGGTTCTTGAATTTGAGCAAGGGAGAATTGTGGCATGCCGAGAATGCGAAATGAATATAAGCTCAGTGGATCAAGTTATGACGAACACACAGACGTGAAGGGTCTCATCAGCCTCTTCAAACTACCGAAATAAAAGACAGTCATCATTGCCGCATGGTTGGCCAGCAGTACTCCTATAGATATCTAGTATTCAGCAATCAAAATACTTTGCAAACCTTACTACTTAATTCCTTGAAAATACAAACGCACACATTATTGAAACAAAATTAATCATGCGATATGTCAACCAATTATAAAATGAATTAAATTTAATATTAATATGAGTAATTACACACAATTTAAATAAATAAAGAAGACAAAAGGCGTGTTTCTTAGTTTCATAAATAATCTAGGACAATCATTGCATTATCTAAAATATTGAAATGGGATTATTTATTACATTTATACCAGTTCTAATCTTTTAATATATAATAAGGACTAACACGCTGGGATTATAATTTTGGGACATTGCATAAAACAGGAATTGGATATACTAGAGGCTAAAATAGACATATCTAGAACCCTTGGGGAAACTGAATATACTAACTGTTATTCGATGTAAATACAGGATTTCTTTTCAAAATTATCAGCGGGAATAAAATACATTTAACTTAGGCAAAATACTTGGCAGTTTAGATGTTAAAGGGGAAATTAAAAACAATGTTGTTTTCATTTTCACTTTCTCACCTCCAGTCACAGCACTTTGAAATCTCAAATGACATTTCTACCTGATGGTATTTAAATTTTAAAGCAGGCTGAATTTTGATTTCTGTCGTTACCTGGCAATCAGTATTGCTGTTTGAATTTGCAATGTATACTTCCCCCCCCCCCTTGAAACAATTTGTTACCAAACCATAACCATTACATTAAATGCTCAATCGAATATGTGGTGTTATTCTATCCAAAATTTATGAAAGGCTACTTTCTTCAAAGGAAGATATTAAAGTTGCTCCGGTTGAAGAAAGAACAATATTATTTTATAAACACCAAAACAGAAGGGTGCAAAAGTCACTTGAAAATGCTGCTAATTTGAATAAAGCATATCGTCTAAACGAACTTTCAGAAAAACAACAGACGTGTAAAATACAAAAGATCATTATAAATGTGTAATCCATTTGTCACACTACTTTGGAATCGTCTTATTTGGTCGCAAAGGCAGATAATCGAGCTTTTTAATATAAATACAGAAGTGATTCAAGTCCTTGTCACATAAGATAAAATTATTTATGAATTAATTAACTAGGCCATAGAAATATTGATCAGCAAAGAATGTTTGTATTCATTAACAAGAAACTTGATATTATGCCTTTGATTCCATTGGTTTACAAGTGTATCTGTCTTTCACGTTTTCAGAATTATAAGTGTCATCTTAGTGCTAATTAATAATCATTTAGATTGAAAAGCGTGGATTTCTGTTTCTCAGGAGAAGCAGAGATATATTAACTTTGGCGCATGTACTGAAATATGTGGATTCCATCAGAGTGATTAAAGCATTGAATACCCTCAAAGTCTCGTGTTCCTTTTATTAATCAGCTTCTTGTGAAGAGCTGGATCGGATGGTAAGAAACCTTAAAAAGGAAGACTCACGGGGCCGCTGAAGTCACATTATGCATGTGAAATTTCTCACAGTTAATTATAGCCAGCCACTTTGAAGAAAAGTGAGCAGTAATCTTCTTGAAATGGAGGGACATTCTGTCTCCTATTAGAAACGAACGCATTAAAAATAAATAATTCTTATTTTCTAAAAATTAATACATTTTTATGTTTTCTTTCAAAATTTCTATTCTTATTCTAATTGTTTCAGAAATATATCATTTTGAAGATTAAGGTCCTGCTAATACCTCACATTTCACCAGAACTAGCCTAAATTTTAAGTTTTACAGTACCGTCTTTCTTATTATGGCAAAGGTTTTTCTTTTTTCTCCTTTTTTTTTCCTTCTTTTTTGATAATTGTTTAATTTTGCATTCCAAATCTGAAGTCATCAAGACGATGAATGAAATGAGTGAAAAATAACGATGCAAATATACTGAAGTTCGTCAGCGCTCAGTTATGGAGGTAGGTCCATAAGTTTCAAGGATTATTGCCTTCACAAAAACCTTATCTAGAGTCATCTGTTAAGTAAATAATTGCACGTGGAACGTTAGTAGCAGGTCGGCCCTTGAAGAACTCCTGAAAACATCGCTCTTGTGAAAGGAGAAATTGTGGAAGACCGGCGGCTCAAAGTTACATAAATAGCAGCAAGGTTGAGCCTTTCTAAAACAACAGTTCTTCGAATTATTCATGAACATTTAAACATGAATAAGGTTAGTGCCTAGACTTCTTTCCTCAGTCCAAAAGCAGCAACGAATCATATGTTGTCAGGCATTTTAGGGAGTTCTGCCCTGGCTACTAGAGAGAGAGAAGTTCTGCAAATCATTGTTACAGGATATGAAACTATGATCCTCTACTATAATCCCTTATCCAAAAGAGAATCAATGGACTGGCAGCCATAAACCTGGCGAAGCACCGCCTCTAAAGGCCAAGGTCACTCAGTCAACCAAGAATATCATGGTCACAATCTTTTGGGGCTGTGAAGGAATACTCTTCATTGACTTCAAGGAGAGGAACCCACAGTAAATGGGGTGTACTATGTTGGCCTACTGCACAGACTACGTGCTTCCATCAAAGAGAAAACGAGAGGAAAACTGAGTGGTAGTGTGCGCCTTCTTCACGACAACACGCCTGTGCACACAGCTCTTGTTATTAAGGAAGCTGTGAATTTTGATTTGCTTTATTTACGGACGCTCTTTAACACGCCATTCTATTCAGGACGTGAAACGGCCGACAAATTTTGCTCAGAGGCCTCTTCTTTCAGGCTTGAGGTACTTTATCGTGCCATAAATGTACGACACGGGACCAACGGCTTTACTTCCCTTCCGAAGGAAGCCGTACTTAGGATTTTTACTCCCGAAAAATTCCAATGATCCCGGCCGGGTTTGAACTCGCAATCTTCAGTTTAGAAGGCAAGTATGGTAACCACTACACCATCAGGACTGACTGAAGCTGTGAAGAAATGTGACTTCGAGGAGATCGACCGTCCACCCTATAGCCCAGATCTAGCTCCCAGAGACTATTTCCTCTTCTCAAAACTCAAGAAGGACCTTCAAGGAAGGAAATTTAAGTGTGACACAGAAGTGATGGATGCTGTTTATGCACATTTTGCAGACAAGACTTCTAACTATTTTGGGGGGGGGGGGTTGATATGTTAATTCAAAGATGTGAGAAGTGTATTGCAATAAAGGGTAACTATATTGAAAAGTGAAATATAGTTTTGTCTTTATCATGCCTAGAAAATTGTTATATCGGAAACTTATGACGCTACCCTCATATCTCATATTCACCCTTTTGGCGACGAAATACTCCAGAAAAACCCGTTCTAGGCAACTTCCCCATTGCGCCCTCCACATTTGCAGTCGAATTTTAATCAATGCTCTAGCCAAATGAACTACCTTTATTAGCTAATGCATTTATCTGTTATCATTATCATTATCAGTATTATTATCATTAATATCATCACTCTGAACAATAATAAACCAAGAAATACGTAGAAATAGGGCAGACGCTGCTGGCCATTAAAATTACAACGCCCATTAGAGATGCGTTAAACTGACCCCACATTTTCTGAGAAGGAACGAGTATGATTCATTTAAAATATACAACAATGCCAGCAGGTGTCTGAATGTGATCGTGGCAGAATTGTGACATACCGACAGTGCGGGACGTATTGGACGAAATGCATCCACAGCGAAACGAATATGATGGAGATAGAACGAGCGCACATGCGTGAAGGATCCCTGGATCTCTGTTCAACAACTGAAAGAGATATTAGAGATCATTTCTGCGTGTCATAATATTTAACAAGTGTAAATTCATTAGAATGCATTTCAAACTGTACCACAAACATGTACAGTACTAGAAGACGTGAACAAGAAGATTGTATTTGTTGCAACAGTTAAAAGATTATAAGTTAATCTAAAGAGGTGTGTAACAGTAAAGGAAGCCCATTAATATAAAGTAGAGACTCTAATAGACGCATCGATATTGAACACCTGCTGATCTGTGTAAATACTTTTTACTGATAAATATATAAATGGGCGCTTTGGTACCATTGCAAAGCACCGTTGTAAAGGAGAAAAGTTTTCTACTAGTGAGTTAAACGTGGTAAGAGATGGCCGAATAATGTTGAAAATATTGAAAAGATTAAATTAAAAATGAATCAGATACAGTATCATGAACATTTTCAGAAACACACAATATCATGACTATTGCATCTAGCAGGAAAAAAGTTTTACCCTGCAGCAAAATAACATGGACCTGGGTACTGCATGAGGTACATTACATTTAAAGAAAAGCAGTGGATGCTGAAAGATGCTGCCCAAAAGTCCGAACTACATCTCTGTAGAATTGTATGCACGAAGTAGGAAGAAGTGTATTTGTATAGCTTACTCATCTCTAGAAAGTCTCAACCTTGCTGCTATTTCTGTAACTTTGAGCCGCCGGTCTTCCATAATTTCTCCTTCAACAAGAGCGACGTTTTCAGCAGTGAGCACCTCCAAGGGCTGACCTGCACGTTCTTCATTTTCAATGTTTTCTTGACCCATTCGAAAAAGTTTGGCCCATCCTTTTACGATATAATATGAGGGAGATGCTTCCCCATATACACCGTCAAATCGCTGTTTAATTTCATCTGGAGTAAGTTATTCTTTAGTGAAGAACTTAATAACAGGTCGATACTCCATTTTGAACATGTCACAACATTCTGCACATAGCCTTCTTTATGCAACTATATCTGAACAACTGAACACAGCGGAGCGGAAGTTACCTCTGCAAGTATTTACTTAACAGATAAGCTATGACACCAGATAAAGGTTTTGTGAAGGCGATGATCCTTATCGGTGAGGTCGGAAACTTATGAATCTACCCTCGTACATTGTTGTTCAGCAATCCTCTAAATGTGGAAATTACGGATTTGTTATTTAAAACTTTAACCGTAATGAAAATGGACCTTTTCTTTTCAAATACATACAAAATTCCCTTATTTGATATTGAAATTAAATGTAATTATGTCTAGCACAGCAAATTAATGTGAATAAATCTTGTTTTTGGTTATGACTTTATTTGGTGTTTTCTGAATGGCTACCAAGCATTTTTAAGTATTACTATTATTTCTTTTTCTCCTAAATTCCTACTTTATATTTAGCTGAGAAAGTATAACAACATTTTTTAATTGTAGCATTTCTGATATAAAAATTAGGTTAAGGAACTGGCGAGTGTACTGTAGATTTATAATTACAGTAAATGGCGGATCTCTGGAAATATTTTCCGCGCTTTACAGCAGTTTACCACATGATATCCATTACTCAATAATCAAGTAGGGAAAGGAGAGAAGTTCTGCAAAATTCCTATATAAAATAAATTATTCAAGAGAAAATTTACTGCACAAATGTTCCCTGATGTTTATATTAAGTTCGTTTTCTTGGTAGCTTTTACCACATATGATCAGCCCAACATAACCTGTAATAATAATAACGAAGAAGGGATCACGGGATTAGTTATTATCAATATTAATTATTATTCGGTACAACACTTTTCAGTAATTTTAAAGTTTTCCAGTAGTGAAAAAGAATGAGCTTGGAACCTCTAGGGTCATTTAGTTAGAATTATTGAGAGGAATTCGATTCAACCACAAAATGTGTAATAGTATCGGAAACTGTGGAACCAGAAAATTATCGCAGGCTTTGATATTCAAGTGCGGGTAGTGCCAACTTAATCGCCAACCGCCACCAACCCGATGACTTAACTTTAGCTTTCGGAATGCTTACTTACATTCGGCAATGATGCAATAGAATTCCGATGGCTTACACATGCCTGATAAATGTTTAGTTTATTAAACAATAACATTTTTCGAGTTGTAATCAATTGTACTATTCCTTTGTTTATGCAGAGCCATCTGTAGAAGAATACAGGTACTACAGTCAATTTCGTGACATGCGTACTCAGAATTCCATCTAACGGAATACCTGAGCCGTCCCTACGATATTTACAAATGAATGTACATTATGAACTAACCGGTTTATATAATTCACTGCCGTTCATAAGTATAGCAGATATGATATTAGGAACTTCAGAAAACATGCCCAAATGTAGTGTTGCTTCTGAGATTAATTAAAAGCATTCCTTAATTCTTTTAAAACATGTAAATACGACTTCATTTGAATGCTTTCCAATGAGGAGTGTATGTTACGGAAATAGGTAACTAACACCTTCCCCACGATACGTCCGCGCGTTACTTCAGACGTATGGTGCTTTCTGTCATTTAACGTTTATTTAAAGCGTACAAAGAGAAGCTGAATGAAATGACGATTGCAGCAATATTCGTGTTTATAGCGTGGGAACCATCAATCCAAAACTTGTAACGCAAATATTTCTGAAATGGGATGTGCTTCTTTGACAGAATTTGTGTTAAGGCAGAAGCTCATAATTGCATCCCATGCGCATTTGTTAATAATTACTAAAATGTGTATTTCTATTAAAAGTTATAACACAATGTCCATTGACATCAAGAAAATAAAGCTAGGGGAAATTAGAATGTCAATGGGGTTTTTGCACGATTCTGGTGTATTTTACAACTTTTGGTAATATGAACATTTTAAATATCTATAGTTGTCTGTTCCATTTAACTGCTTAGTTACTAGGCTCCGATTGTTTACATTTTGTTTCTTTTACACTGATTGCATTGGAACTTCCTTGCCAGTACTTTATGAGTACCTGATGTAAGAGGTACTGTAAGATGGTATTTACCAATGCTGAAAAATTCGACATTCTCATAGTGTATGGAAAATGTAGAAAGAATGCTGTTATTTCTCGCTGAAAGATATCCCAATAAACGTATTACGTTTCCCTTCACCGATTGTTTTAAAATTGAACGAAATTAGCCTGTTCATTTAGAAGATTTGACCCCTTTAGACATTTCTTTGTGGAGAAGGCTAAAAGACACTCATGCATGAATGTGTCGACTATACAAGAAGACATGAAACGAAGTATTAAAGCTACCTGTTCTGAAAATTCTGCTGAAATGCTACAACAAATGCAATTATCTTGACATGACAGACTGGAAGCCTGTATTGTAGCTGGTGGTGATCATTTTGAACACAATCCGTGAAGGCCATTTTTTCTCTTTCTTCTTCAGAAAACACAGAAATTGTTAATTCACTTTTGTACTTCTTAAGAGAGCGCTGGCACAGTAAAAACACATAAGTACAAAATGTATCATTTGTTTTCTTGGAAATTCAGTCTGCCTGGTGGTGTAGTGATAACCATACTTGGCTCTTAAACCCAAGATCGCGGGTTCGAACCCGACCAAGACCGATGGATTTTTTCGGGCGTAAAAATCCTAAGTATGGCTTCCTTCGGAAGGGCAGTAAAGCCGTCGGTCCCGTATCGTACATTTACGGCGCGATTAAGAACCTCAAGCCTGAAAGAAGAGGCCTCTGAACAAAATTTGTCGGCCGTTTCACTCTCTGGTTGAATGGGACGCTGATGACCTGAGATGTTAAAAGATCGTCCATAAATAAACCAAATCAATCAAATGGAAATTCAGATAGAAAATATAACTGCACACACACACACTAATTAAGCAAAATAAAGATACGAACATCATAACCTAGTAACTAAGCAGTTAAATGGAATAAGCAATGTATATATTTAAAAGTTTTATTTGCCTAAAGGTTGTGAATATTCGTGCAAAAAGCACCATCGATATTCCAATTTCCTCTAGTCTTGTTTTCTTGATGTCAATAGGCAGTGCTACCTCCACGGGTGGCCGAGGTCGCTAAGGCGCGGACTAGTGAGCGGGATGTCTGGGGTTCGAATCCCACCAGGACCTTCCTCCCTGACTTAGGTATTTTCCAGGTATTCCTCAATTCTCATAAATGGAAAATGCCGGGGAGGTACCTTAAACTTAGGCTGGAACGTTTCCTTCCTTAAAAAATAAAATCCTTTCCCAATATATCATTTTATCTCTTGTATCATTAGTGTTTACCGCCTGTGGTGCAATTTTTTTCATATAATATACAGAATAATAATAATAATAATAATAATAATAATAATAATAATAATAATAATTATATTGTTATTATTATTTTATTATTATTGTTGTTGTTAAAAGTTATAAATGGACTGTGATTATGAGCCCCTGCCTAAACTTCAGTTCTGTGAAAGTAGTATATCAATAGCACATTCCATTTCAGAAATGTTTGCGGTGCAAGGTGATTCACCGGTAGGCGAGGCTTTCTGTATAATGCTTTCTTTTGCTTCGCATGCAAAGGATATATTTTCAAGTAGATAATGATTTAGACACGCAGTATTAATAAACATTGTTTTATGGGTTGCAATATAAAGCTTTTATGCCTCTGGTAGCTACAATCGCAGGGAAAATCGAAATTGCTGCAAAATGATTGATTATTCGTATAGTGAATGTAAATGCATCATTTATAAATATAGGCGTGAAAGTGATAGTGATGTAACTTGGCGCTTATAACTTAAACATAAGAGAACGTCTAACCTAACGTAACCTAGCCTAACCTAACGAATCTTAACGAAATGTTCGTTTTACAAGAGCCCTCGTGAACGTAAACCTAACCTTGAGATACCTGGGTTAGTTTAAGTTAAACAGTCGCATTAGCTAAATATGCTGACGGATAAATCAGTACATTTTACTTTGTAATAATGGCTTGGCATACTATAGCACCATTACGTGATTAAGTAGTGAAATTCAATTATCTTCTAGGATACGAAATTAGTATCTCCTACATAGGTGCGTTACCTGCAAGTTTTAATTGAGAATAATATAAAATATGTAGTTCGCAAAGAGTAAATAGAATTATGCATCTATTATATACATGAGAAGAGAGTCAAATCAAGACGGATTATATTTATTAGAACCCTATACGGATAAAAATGGCAGTCCAAGTCGCTCTATCACTGCCAATAGAATGAATGAATGGAGTTTAACGCCTGTTTTTGCTATAGAGGCACCACAGGTTGTGAAAACTATGATACATGAGATGAAATGATATATTGGGAAAGAATTTACTTTTAAGAGAAGGAAACGTTCCAGGCCTAAGTTTAGGGTACCTCCCTGGCATTTGTCGTTTATGAGGACTGAGGAAAACCAGGAAAAAAACTTCAGGCAGGGAGGACGGTCCTCGTGGGATTCGAACCACAGACCTCCCGCTCATGAGTCCGCGCCTTAACGATCACGGCCACCCTTGGTGGTACTGGCAATAGCAAATACCAAACTTTTACGCAATATTATGTTTAGAAGATGACATTATTTATCATAGAAAATATTTAGATGATTTTTAAGTATCTGAAATCGTTTACAAACAATAATTTTCGTATGTAAACGAAATATAAAATAATATGCATTATAAACTTCTCCACAGGAAGGCACAAATTTTTATAAAATATAGTAACTTCCAAATTAATAGACACCTTAAAACTAATCGATATAGATGAGACAGTATCAAATTTATCATCGTCTTTTTTAATGAAAAGAACATAGTCTTCATTGGCAATAATTATAAATGGATGTACCTATCTGATCTTAACCTCACTTGCAAAAGAGTCAAAGCCTAGCATCCTGCTCACACCATTCATTAAAACTCTTCATCTCGCTCCAAAATCCGCTTCACGTGTTCTTCCAAATCTTTCCTTTCATTGTTAACCCTCACTTACACATATGATGGTAAAATAGAGAAAATTGCACAAGGAAAATGTTCTCCCTAACCACAAATTTTGGTGCGAAATGTTGAATACACACTACAGTTTCATCATTAACTTTAGCATTTGTGTAGTGTATACTGTTTATCCACTCCTCCATTAATTACTGCTATTTAGGACATGTAAATGTGGTATTATGGGTGCACTGTCATATTTAAGACATACAAGAGCAACCTATGTTGTACTAAACATCTACTATTATCAAGTTGGTGGTGTGATTTCACTAAATCAATATTAACTTAATAAAAAACTAACATGATATTGCTGTTTTAATTCCAACTATAAACCAGGTAAGTGCAACAAATCAAATATACAATCCTAGGTGTTAATAGCAGCATCATTGCTGATTCACTACTGGTGCTGTCTTTGCAAAACCTCACTTGCAAATGGGTCGAAACATATTATAATATCAGGCTCACACCATTCACTAAATCTCTCATCACTTCGATCATACTCCACTTCTTTCGAATCTTTTTTTTTTTTTTTTCCCCTCTTTTCTATCCCACGCCGTCAATAATTAACAAAATGCATCAGAAACTGCAAGAAAAACAGCCAGTACTAGGCAATAAAAAAGAAGTATACTTCTTCATGTTATTACCCAGCCAAAAACTCACAAAGAACAACCCAGGAGTTGAATGTACTCGACTACAAAACTTGACATCATCCCGCAATTTCATCGAACATTTAATCAATTCACTTTTACTTATTCAAACACAACAGCATTAAAAACTGACATTTCATTGTCTCTCATGGTGTTTTATCAAAATGGCATAAATAATCTGGCTACTAATTGGCAAAAATGTATGGATGCCGAGAATTTTGATTAATGAAGTTAGTTTTTAATTATAGACGTTTAAATCACAAAACGGAGATTCATTTCCGAATGACCCAATATTAGTTATCAGTTATAAAAATTCTCTGTTATCTAAGTCACACTAATAAAAATGTGTAAGACATCCTAGCTTAACTTAATGATATCGGCAATAAGGCATTAATACACGAAGTGAAATCATTTTAACAATAATTATTATTACAGTTCTGAACCTGATGAGTGAATTTGCTTCACTAGAACAGATTGCTAACTCTTGTTGGCTAAGTCCAGTAGAGGGCCTGCCTCTTATAGCCTTTGAACAGGCTGTCATTGTTATCTTGTTGTTGTTGATTTGGTTTATTTACGGACGTTCTTTAATATCTCAGGTCATCAGCGTCCCATTCTATTCAAGGCGTTAAAAGGCCGACAAATTTTGCTCAGAGGCCTCTTCTTTCAGGCTTGAGGTTCTTTTTCGTGCCGTAAATGTACGACACGGGACCCACGGCTTTACTTCCCTTCCGAAGAAAGCCACACTTAGAATTTTTACATCGGAAAAAATCCATCCATCTGTGGTTTAGAAGGCAAGTATGGTTACCACTACACCAACAGGACTGACGCTTTGTTATCAACGGTGTAATTTCCCCAACACCACCTTCCAACAGGCATTTCTCTATTCACCACCTGGGGAGGCGAACAATAGATATTATCAATAAAAAAACTAAAAATAATCAAGAAAGCATGTTTTAAATCATCTAATTACTCAACAAATAATTGTTTTGAGAAACAATTTATCTTAATGCATTTCTGTGTGCTAAAGTAAGACCTACAAATTGCTCTCTTGTTTTGGTCAGGTGGTCGATACATTAGATGTTATCTATAAGTCGCTAGTTCTATCAGAGACGCTTAGGGAGCAAGTCACGTGTGCCAGGTAGCTTCTCCATATAAAGCACCTATATCTTCACATTTCTTATCGCAATTTCTGTTCTGCGGGCCTAATCGTTATTACCTCTAAAATTATGCAAGCAATACTGAGAATAGCGTGGGAAAGGAAGTGGCAAATGATTACAAGTTCGTAGGAGTTCCATTAAAACAAGGAAAATAGAGAACAAAAGACGTTGTGCTGATAAGAAGGCAGCAGAAACGGACCTACATTTTAACGTTCATAGAGATAATGGTAATACGTTTTTGCTGCTCTAAGTGGACAGGGCAGAAATGATGTCACTCGCATAATAACTACTCTCTCTGTGTCACGTGTTTGTATACTTACGGGAAAAGAAACCACATATCCTAGTAAATCTATTTGATTTTTATTCTTTGCCTAGTACACAGAGTGGAAGGAAATTTAATACATTTCTTCTCAGCTATTATTCCTTTAAGTATGATTAAAAATATAATAAAAAGCAGGTATACCAGGTGAGTTTTCTCAGCCTGTGGATTGGTAACTAGGCAAACCTACATTTTACAGTCGATGGGAAATGCAGGTGCCCTTTATCTACTGTGTACAAAGTACTGCTATTTTTGTCTTTCTTTGTATGTGAAAATATCTGCAAAAAAGTAAAATATAATTCATTGTCTTGTGATTCTAATTTCACGTAAATGTAAAGTTATTCGCATTTACTTATTAGTGCAACAAAGCAGATTCTCATAGTAATTTGTGATTTAATTGTAAATGACATAATTAGGGTTTTTAATTAATAAATATCACAGAATAAGTATTATTTCTCTTTTCCTCGCCAGAAAACAATACAAAAATAGATATACTTTCATAGGTCAGTATAAGAGCCACGTGCCTCCATCGCTAAAGTCCAGCGCACGCACAGTGCAACACGATCAGAACACACCGAGAGGCACATAGCAAGCAATTCGGTCGAAATCAATACGGTGGAGGGGAACAGTGTTTATAGAATAGCTGTATAACGCCGGAATGATATAACTTCCCAATCCGCAGGATGAGAACATTCACTCGACATGCTTAACCACCCCCTTCCTTGAACGACTTCAAAAAAAAATTCGATTTTGTACCAAAATTGGAACTTTTTAAAAGTTTTTTTAGAATATTGTACGTGTGCCTTACAGTAAATTATTTCTGATCATATATATATATATATATATATATATATATATATATATATATATATATGTTGTAGATTGGTCATAAAACGGACGTTCATTACTAAAAAGTAAGTAATAAAATTCAAATTTACGGTTGATTATTCACTCAATTGCAAGCCTAGGCTTATTTAACAAAAAGAAATTATATTATTCTTTGAAGTTAAAGTATTGAATTTATAGCAATAATAATTAAGAACCGTAGTGCCCATTTTGAATGCCTATTTTTTTTTTTTTTTTTTTTTTCCATTTTCAGTCCCTAAATATCCTCAATATAATCATAATTATCAATTAAGTATAAACTATTGCTATCTGAGGGACCAAAAATACAAATTCCTGGGCAAACGCGCTCTTTAACTTTTTATTTTTCCAATATGCTACCACAATAGAGGTGTTAAAAGAGAAAGATTTAAACAAGTTTCAGCTGTTTTTAAATAAAAATTTAAATACCAAATAATATATTAAATAAAAGAAACTTGTATAAATATATATAGAATGTTATTATTATTTAATAGTTTAAAGAATAAAGGAATTAGTTCCAAGGAATCAATACTAAAAATAATTATTCAAATTTGGATTTTCCCTTCTACGTTTTTTTTTTTTTTTTTTTTGATTAGTGTTTAACACCCTTTTTACTACTGAGGCACCACAGGCGGTGGAAACTGACGAGATGAAATGATATATTAGGAAATAATTTATATATATAAATAACACACTAAGAGAAAGTCACACTTGTAATCGCTATATTTCGATTTATCCTTTTCTGCTTTCATAATTACTGTTAGTTTGTTGCATTGTTAATACTGTTACTTATTTTTATTTTTGTTTTATATTATATATTATATTATATTTTATATTTTACATATATATATATTTTTTAAAGGTAGGAAGCGTTCCAGACCTAAGTTTAGGGTACCTCCCCGGCATTTGCCATTTATGAGGACTGAGGAAAGCCTGGAACAATCCCAGTCAGCGAGAACGGTCCTGGTTCGATTCGAACCCCAGACCTCCCGCTCACGAGTCCGTGCCTTAACGACCTCGGCCACCCGTGGTGGTCTCTTCTACCTTTTAAATGTTTATATAAATAATATAATTAAAACACGATGGCAAAACCTTAAGGGGTTAAAATGCAATCAAATCATAATGTGTGCAGGACGTGTTCTTTTGACTGCAATAGTTTTAAACGAAGTTTTTAAAACGAAAGCAAAGTAAAGTTTATGTGTGAGATCTTAGGAAAAATATAATAAATTATTGAACATTTTTATAACCCTCGTTTTCATAAAGTAGTTCAAATTTAACCAAAGAACAATTTAAGAAAATGTGATCCATTAAATGAAATGATTACGCCATTAAGAAAGCGTTGATTTATTTATTTATTTATTTTATGGACGCTCTTTAACATCTCAGGTCATCAGCATCCCATTCAACTCAGGGCGTGAAACGGCCGACGAATTTTGCTCAGAGGCCTCTCTTTCAGACTTGAGATTCTTTTTCGTGCCGTAAATGTACGACACGGGACCCACGGCTTTACTTCCCTTCTGAAGGAAGCCATACTTAGGATTTTTAAGTTCGAAAAAAATCCAGCGGTCCTGGCCGTGTTCAAACCCGCGATCTTGGGTTTAAGAGACAAGTATGATAACCACTACACCACCAGGACCGACATTTAAAAAATCAAATTAGCAGTCATATCCAATTTACTTTTAATAGCGCCACATTACAATATCTTACCACGTTTTAATGTTTATTGTATTCCCTAGAAAGCATTTAACCAACGTTCTACTTAAGGGAAAACACTGACTAATTGTGACAATAACCGACAAATAAAAGCAATAACAGCACAAGTAAGAAAATAAAAGTATATGTTTATAAAATTGCTTGTATTATCAACCTATGTGTGACGAGGTGAGGAAAATGCTCACCTTAACAGAAAATACGTCCTGGTGGTATAACCGATACTTAGAAGAACAAAATGGGATCTTGTTCTTATTCTAATACTTCCATTTTTGGAGATCTTCCTTTCAACTAACTTGAGAATACCAATTTTCTCATTTAATAAGCAATATTCACTCGGAATCTGTAACATCGAAATACAGGGTGTACACAAATGATTGTAGCGGTTTTAAACTTTTTTTTTCTCTGCGGTATACAATAAAAATTTGAATCATAACTTAAATTATAAAGTAAATGCAGAAGTTTCAATTCTACATGCGCAGATTTTGTTTTGATTTGTAGCCATGGTAACGAAATAAACAAAACATGTCTTGGAATTCGCGAAAAACATAATTCAGTGGTTACAGTTAAGGGGGCGTAAGACGAAGATTTGTTAGTAACACCCTTTCTGGTAACAACATTCTTAGGTGGTAAAATCAGATCCAAACGACAGGGTGTCTCTGTAAAGGAATGAAGTCCGAAAGTCCACGTGTCTGTCAGAGAAGAATGTGGAGAGAGTCAGATTTGCTTTTTGCATACAGTCCTAAAAAAATCTGTGCGGCGAGCGAGTCGAGAATTAGTAATTCCAACAATGATAGTGTGAAAGGTGTTAAGAAAACGTCTCCATACCATATTACCTGCAATTGTTACACCCTGAAGATTATGCTGTCTATAGAAACTTCTGCACAGAAATGTTGGAACAGGAAGATGACGAGTTCGCTTGTCGTGCAATTTTCAGCTTAATGAAAAAGTGAACAGACATACTGTTCGTATCTGGGGATAGGAAAATCCACGGAAAATAATATATCAGGTACGAGATTAACCGAAATTGAACTTTTCTGTGTAATATCGCATCAACAAGTGCATAACTCCTCCCCCTTTTTTCCCTTGAAAAAAATGTAATAACAATGATCTACCTAGACATGCTCCAGAATTGATTGTTTCCTCAAATACTAGAACAACAACAAGATAATTTGGCAACAAGATGGCGCTCCCCCTCACTTCCTAAACGATTTACGGGAATGGTTGAGTTCAAAATTTCCCTGTCGAATCGGTTGTCATAGTCTGCAGGATTTGTCTTTTCTCGTTGGTGTCCGAGGTCCCCCATTCTGACCCTCTGTGGCTTTTTCTTGTGGGGGTACATAAAAGGTTGTTTATATATGCCTCCGCTATCTGCAGACCTACCTGAGTTGAGAGGGAGGATTATTGCAGCAGTTGGATCAGTTACACCAGACATGCTAACGTCACTGTGGCAAGAAATGAACTACCGGCTGATGTATGCCGTGTCACAAATGTATTCCATATTGAACACTTTATATTTGTGTTATGATAAATTCCACAGTTTTGTTCAATTTAAATCATGATTCAAAATAATAAGAGAAAAAATATAAGTTTAAAACCACTATAATAATTTGTGTACATCTTGTATACATGACTCTCATTTAAATTTTTCCAGTCTGTATGATTAATAATTTTATATAAAATATTTTAATTTAAGCAAAAAAACATTAATTTAGATACAGAGGAAAAAAGTTAAAACCAATGTTGATTAAATGTTAGATTTAACTCTGTCACTTTGTCATTCTCAAGTTTGGTGCTTACATTTTAAAGACACTGCAATCGTTATTAAGTTTTTTTTTATCGTTGCCTGGCAACCAGTACTACTGTACTATAATGCACTACTGTTATTGTCGCTGAAATTTGCAAAGAATAGCGCTATAATAACTACTGCACGTTCAATGAAATACCTAGCTGTGTTCTGATAATATTTTTTTTAAAATTATGTGTGCCTTACAAAAGTGAGGTACATAATAAAAATTTAGCCAAAATAAATGTTTACATATTTTAAATATTATAATTGATATATTATTATCATTATTATTATTGTTATTATTGTTATTATTATTATAATATTTTTATTCCATTCAAATTCAAATAGCATTAACAACAGTCTAGTTAGAAAACAAATCGATATACGCTTCAAAAGTAGGGGTGCTATTTGAAATTCCATAGTTTAATAGTATTTGGCGCCCGTTTTAACTACTGAGATATCACAGGCGGCGACGCCGATTATACATGAGATGAAATGATATATTGGGAAAAGAAAGAACAGTTGGTCCTGGTGGAGTAGTGGTTACCATACTTGCCTTCTAAACCCAAGATCGCGGGTTCGAACCCGGCCAGGACCGATGGATTTTTTCGGGCGTAAAAATCCTAAATATGGCTTCCTTCGGAAGGGAGGTAAAGTCGTGGGTCCCGTGTGGTACATTTATGGCACGAAAAAGAACCTCAAGTCGGAAAGAGACCTCTGAGCAAAATTTTCGGCCGTTTCACGCCCTGAGTTGAATAAGACGCTGATGACCTGAGATGTTAAAGACCGTTCATAAATAAACCAATTAAAAAAAAAAAAAAAGGAAAGAATGGAAATGTTCCAGGCCTAAGTTTAGGAACCTCCCGGCATTTGCCATTTAAGGGCTGAGGAAAACCTGTCAGGGAGGAAGGTGCTAGTGGGAATCGAACTCAAGATATTCCGCCCACGAATCCGCGCCTTAACGACCTCGACCTCCAGTGGTGGTTATAATTGGGTGAGAGGGTGAAACCTAAAATTTCATCAATATTATATTTGATTTTCACCGTCAATATCTAAATTTAAGTATTTCGTTTAAATTAAATTTTTGGTAAATAGGTAGTAACTTGCAAACGTTTGAAATAAGGGCAATGCATTTTATTATTATGGAGGGGGGTTGTATTTCATTTTTCAAATAAGTACATACTATATGCTTTAAGGCTAATTCTTAATGTAGTATGGGTACCTATATAAATATTTCCTATTTAAAGTTAAAAATAAATAAATCCAATAACGAAATTCACAGGTTATTCACCAAACTTTGTATCAGACTATGACAATGGTTCAGTAATTTGAAACCTTCCAAGGCAAATTAGTAAACATCCAACGTTTAAGAACTAACACTCGTTTCGTGAGAGACACTAACCAAGGCTTTTAAAACATCGGTTATCTTGATCATTTTATGGAAGATTACCAGACCAGAAATGTACTTGACAAGCTAAACACGCCCATCTAAAAGTTTACGGGAATGAGTAGAACAACAAAGATCTAAGTGAATAGAAATTTAATCAAAAAAATTAGTCCAATGTTTTTATAAAATATACCGGAATATATTTATTACTCACTATTTTAATGAAAGCAGGAATACACTACTAGTAATCTTTATTAAAACACAATGCATAAGTTTTATTTTATTCTTCATAGATTATTTATAATAGATACCGAGGGTGCCAAAAAATGTATACGCACTTTCACAGTAAATAACTATTCAATCTATTTCTAAGATGGAGCAAAAAATAACAGTAATGTGTAGTATGATGTCCTGTAAATAGATGTGACACATATATTAAGATAGCGTTGATACGTGATAGGTAAATCAACAATGAGCAAATGAAACCAGGATTATCGTATGATGTTTTGTAAACAGATGTGACTCACATTACGTTATGCCTGCGTTGCTACAACAAAATGGAGCCAAGATTATCGTTTGAACAGCAGAAAGGAATTTTGAAGTAGTATTGGAAAACAGAGAATGTTGTTAAAGTTCAAAGGCAATGGAGACATGTGTACAGAACAGAACCGCAAACGAAAGTAACAATTGCACGCATTTGAGACAAATTTGAGACTCGTGGTACCTATGGAATGTTCACAAGGGCAGATCTGGGAGACCTCGTACGGCAACAAGCCCCGCGACCTCGGCTATGGTTTTGAAATATTTTGAGCATTCAATGCAGAAATCTATAAAGTAATGTGCACGAGATAATGGGATTAGCAAAACCAGCGTACGTCGTATTATTAAAACAGCAAAGTTGAAAGTTTTCATCCCGAGACTTTTGCACACATTAAAAGAACATGAACCTGGTCAGTACTGTGAGGGGTTTTGGAACATGGTGCAACAGGATGAGGCCTTCGTCGGTAAGTTGTTTGGTCCGATGAGCCACAATTTAAGTTGAACGGAATTGTTAACCGGCATAGCTATGTCCATTGTTGTGCAAACAATACACATGTTATTTTGGAAAAGGCTGTTAATTTACCTGGAATTAATGTTTGGTGTGGGTTGTCTGCAAGAAGTCTAATTGAACCATTCTTTTTTGAAAGAACAGTAACTGGCCCAGTGTACCCGAAAATGATACTCACATCCGCCTTACCGGCAATTCATACACTCAATGGAAACGAGGAATTTTACTTCCAACAGGATGGTGCACCACCATATTACCACTGAAATGTACGTGCATTCCTTGAAGACAATTTTCCAAGGCACTGGATAGAATGAAAAGGTCCGATTATGTTTCCATCTCGTTCTCCGGGTGTAACTCCGTTGGACTTCCTCCTATGGGGAACTCTTAAGGATGTTGTATACCGCAGAAAGCCAGCTACACTGGCAGCACTTCGGGAAGAAATTGAAACGGCACGTGATGTAATCGCTGAGGACACTTTCGCAAACGTTGCTCAATCAGTAGTTCATTGTACTCAGAAGTGTATCGACGCCGATGGTGGGCATTTTGAGCAACTGCTGTAACTGTAAAAGTCTAAGATGATTAGTGCTCATTATTTTCTTTTTGTGTGAATTCAATTTTGTTATGTTAACACAGTTTTTTTCTTTGCTTGAAGTGTGTATACATTTTTGACAACCTCTGTATTTTGCTTAGATTTTTGAGAGCCTTTGCTTCTTTACTGTGTTTATCAGCAGCAGCAGCAGCAGCAGCAAGTGTTAGAATAGGAGTGTGCACGCCGTGAGGACTTCTAGTTGTACTATGCCCGCTCAGCGCAGCAGCAAAGAATCGCAGTGCGTTATGTTATGATGACTATGGATTGCTGTACGCTGCATAGAAATGAAGCGATACGCGTTACAAACCTTTAGTTTCGGAACTGCTGTCTTAGAACCTGTTTCGGCATCTTAAATTAGTACCTTCTATATTTTTGCGTTTGTTGTCCTTTAGAATTACATTGTAATAGCTAAGGCTTTTCTGGATCATGATTTACGCTATAATATGGTTCTAATTTTTCCTTTACTGTGTTATCTAATCTATGGATCTCTAAACATTAATTCTTCTCTAATTTTGAGACTTCTTTTGTGATCAATTTTTAATATTCTTCTATGTAGAAAAGAAATGTCGTTTCCAAATTGTGATGTTATGAAATTTTAGCTATCAAATAAAAACTGGGATACTGTGATAAACCAATTTCATTATACAACTTTAACAATATTTATTTTATCAATTTGAGCTTCAGTTTTTTTGATGGCATTTAAAGCCCGTTTTTGCTAGAGAGTCACCACAGGTGGTGGACACTGATGATACATGAGATGAAATGATATATTGGAAAGGATTTTTAAGGAAGGAAGCGTTCCAGGCCTAAGTTTAGGATATCTATCCGGCATTTGGCATTTATGAGCACTGAGGAAAACCTGGAAAAAACCTCAGTCAGGGAGGACGGTCCTGGGGGGATTTGAACCCCAGACCTCCCGCTCACGAGTTCGCACCATAACGATCTCGGCCACCCGTGGCGAATCTTTCCTACATACTTCTAAATTTGTTTATCGACAGGTGTGGCTAATGTTACTAAGCCACAGACTTGTGAACGTGAGGTCTAGCATTTGATTCCCATCAGGACCGTACTACCTCATTAAGCGGTTTGACTCAATCTTCATTAATTTCAAATGCCGGGAAGTTACTTTGAACTTTGGCCTTAATACATCTTTTCCCAAGTTATCATCTCATCTGACGCCCCACTGCCTCAGTAGTGAAAACGGTATTAAACACTATTCCAGTTCTAAATCTGTTTAACAGCTTAGTATTGTAATGTGGTGGCCCAAATATATAAATTATGCAACTTGTTATATATTTTTAATATTTGTTGCGTAAATTATGAAGCTTGAAAGCCATATCTTTAGTTTAATCAGTTAATTAATTCACATTAAATTTTTGGCAACCTGGATTAGTTTATGCAATGCTCTGTAAATTGCATTTTCCAATCTCTCTATAATAAGCTAATCTTCCACTCATAGTAATATACATGCAGATACTTTTAAATGTATCCGTTCGCAAGTCGGCCGGCCAGCGTGTAAACTCTACGCTACCGCGGTCATTACCCTCCGTCAAGTTACGGCGTATCTACAAGTTATCTCAGTTACAGATCAATTTTTAGTCAAGTCTAATTCAGAGAGTACAATAGTGCGTTGTATTCACTAATTCATTTTATGACACTCCAAATAGCAATGAATGAATGATGTTTAATGCCCCTTTTTACTAATGAGGCACCAAAGGCGGTGAACACTGATGATATATGAAATGAAATAATATATTGGGAAATTATTTTTTTTAAGGAAACGTTCCCGGCCTAAGTTTAGGGTACCTCCATGGCATTTACCATTTATGAGAACTGCAGAAAAACCTTAGTCAGGGAGGACAATCGTGGAGGGATTCGAACCCCAGACCTCCCACTCACGAGTCCACGCCTTAAGGACCTCGGCCACCCGTGGCGGTTATCATCTAGCATGAAGTTCTATGACAGATCAATGCAACATTTTAGACAGCCCATATTCAATAATAATTAAAAAAAAAGTGTGTAAATGAAAGGAAAGGGAAGCGAACATGTCATGTGCCTACACTTCAGACGTTTAGCACAACATACGGAACGTCCACTGAATCTGCAAGACGAATAACAACGTCTTTTCACTCAACTTCGTTTTTGTTATCGAATGTTAAAAACGGATAATAACAGAAAATTGACCTATCACGCAATAACGAAGATATGCCAAAAATCGTAGACGATGATTTCGTACATAACAAAATAAAGAAAGGGGAAAAAATGAAAACTGGGGTTAAAGTGTACCACCAGGCTCAAAGAGTTAATTAGTCATTTTGGAATTGGAATTCTTGGGGAAAAAACAGCTAAGAGTACAATGGCACATACGAGGGTAGGTCCATAAGTTTCCGGCGTCGCCGATAAGGATTGTCGTCTTCACAAAACCCTTATCTGGTGTCATACCTTACATGTTAAGTAAATAGTTACACTGAACTTCTGCTCCGCTCTGTTTAGTTGATCAGATTAAGTTGCATAAAAAAGGATATGTGTAGAAGATTGTGATAAGTTCAAAATGGAGTACTTAGCTGTTATTAAGATGTGCACAAAAAAAGGACTTACTTCAAATGAAATTAAACAGTAATTCTTTCCTCAGTAGTTGTCAGGCATTTTTGGAGCTCTACCATGACACCGAGAGAGAGAGAGAGAGAGAGAGAGAGAAGTTCTGCAAACCATTATTACAGGAGATGAAACTATGGTTTTCTACTATAATCCCTTATCTAAAAAAGAATAAATGAGAGGCGTAAACCTGACGAAGTACAGCCTCTAAAGGCCAAGGTCATTCAGTCAACCAAGAATATCATGGCCACAATCTTTTGGGACTGTGAAGGAATACTCTCCATTGACTTCAAGGAGAGGAACAACACAGTAAATGGGGAGTACTATGCTGGTCTACTGCACAGACTGCGTGCTTCCATCAAAGAGAAAAGGCGAGGAAAGCTGAGTGGTAGTGTGCGCCTTCTTCACGACAACGCGCCTATTCATACGGTTTTTGTTGCAAAGGAAACTGTGAAGAAATGCGGCTTCAAGGAGATCTATCCCAGATCTAACTCTCAGTGACTATCTCCTCTTCTCAAAACTAAAGAAGAACTTTCTAAGAAGGAAATTTAAGTGTGACGAAGAAGTGATGTATGCTGTTTATGCCCATTTTGCAGACAAGACTTCTGATTATTTTTTTTTTTTGAATTAACATTTTTGAAATGTTGATTCAATGATGGTAGAAGTGTATTGGAATAAAGATTAACTATATTGAAAAGTGAAATATAGTTTTGTCTTTATCATATCTAGAAAATGGTTAGGAAACGTATGGACCTACTCTCGTCTCTTATTGCTGGGACCTTACTAAACTGTTTCATGATTTGGGGGCAACAACAACAAGAACAACGCTGACACGAAACTACTTCAACTTCCTATGAACTTAATAAAAAGAAACAAAATAATGATAAACAAAATAGTTTCATAATTTATTAAAATATATTTTTATATGAACTGTCAAGATTTCTGACTTACTGTAAATCAACTGGCTGTTGCTTAGACAGTTCAATTTGTGATGCCATCACTCACTTTTTATATTAGTCGCGTGATAAGTTCGTAACAAAACTCTTTAGTAAATATTATCACGATTCAAAGATAGTATTAGTACCAACAAATTTTGTTATTTATCTCGCTTATAATTTTGTTATCTTGATTTCGTACTCCAAAATAGGCGACCTTTATTACTGCAAAGAGGGCTTTGCTCTCGGGACTCTCAAGCGATAATTTCCATCGACTCCACCATGGCCAGCACGCTATCTGCAGACCAGCGGCGCCGTTCGGTAAAACCAGAAGATTAATATTCTGGGCATTGTTTGCTTGACACATGACTCATAACTCTGACCCTGTCAGTCCTTCTACGAACTCAAGTTATCACCTGCACCGGGAGTTCAGAGGAGACGTGGTAGCCGTCGTGTTTCTTTCAGTTAAATGTTTGGTAACGGTTGATCGTATATTAAACATTGATTTTCATTACTGGTAATATCAGGCTTCATGAAAGAAACTAAAATGGCACGACACCTCACTGAATTATGCTAAATACTCTGTTCCTGGTGGCATCATAAGGCATTTTCTCTACTGTGAATATAGTAGAAATTTGCTCAGCCTATTCTGGGGAGAGGTTTTCATACTCTGATTTCATGTTGTGCCTTTCGATGAAGAGAAATAGATATTTTACACACGGTCTTAGACCCTCGGCCTCTGGGCTTAATGGCAAATTTATTGTAATTGTTTCGTTATTTTTATTCTTATATTATATTAAAACAGCAAAGTTAAAGAACAAAGGATTATAAATAATAATATGCCTACATATAAATTAAAATGGAATACATAAAAGTTCTGATTATTTCATACAGTTATGTTATATCTAAATTACGTCTGTCAAACGATAAATAAATAGGGATTAGAAATTGGAATCTCCGAGCATATGACTGAAGTTATCTATCATTGAATTACTTAACACTGATCATCAGTATAAGGCGTTATCTTGTTAGATAAGTAACTTGGTTTGATATTAAAATGCTTAGGCTCACTCTTGCACTTGCTCCAGCGTTTCATCAAGTTCGTGATTGCCTTGTGGAGCTGCGTTTCTTCGAGGACCTCAAAATGCTTGTTTATCTTCTGTATGACTTCTTCAATCGATTTAAATTTATGTACGGCGTTACCGGAATGTTTTGAGTTTCGGGAACAGCATTTCAAATCATAGTTCGGCCATATTTCCTATGCACACCACCTTTTTGTTTTCCCGCGGTCGCAGCCTTCAGTGCCTCCAAAAGTGATGCTTAGTATTTTCCAATAATGGTTTACCCCTTCTCCAAGTAGTCAAGAAAGCGAATTCCTTTTGCGTTCCAATAAGCTGAAGCCATCATCTTTCATTTATAGCACAAAACGCCATAAAAACAAATTGTATTCTTCTCAAACATTTACGAGCAGCCGGTCATATTCGCATTCAATTTCGCTATTGCTTCGAAGTGAGCAGACGCGACAACCATTTTGAGCAAAGTTCCTTCATGTATGATTCATTAAGCAAAATAAAATAAAGCCGCCATTTTGGGTGCCTGTGGTCTCTGATAACACAAACATTTTCGTTCGTGTGTCACCCAAAAGTATCATGGAATTTATCGATGATTTCTGGCATTACACACTGATTTTGGAGCTCCAGGACGTGGGGAGTCTTAAACTCGTTTACAGAAAAGCGAACGGTTTCATAGGAAGGGCATGCGTCTCTCAATGTGAGCATAATTCTCTCAAGAATTTCCTTTGTTGTTTTTCCTTCCGTAAATAAATTTAATCGCACCACCAATTCCATTCTTCACTGTCAAATGATGAAAACGCTTGTGTTTAAACAACTGTCAAATGATGAATGAACATCAGAATGAATCGTGATTGTAAAACGTAAACTTTACTACATATGTTGCTGTTGTAATCTATCAAGCCACACTCGTATTTGTTTTCGGGTATCGGGAGTTTCGTTGAATTCGATAACCTTTTAGGATTCGGATTGGGATTCGATAAAATGTAGGATTCGTCCATCTCATATAAAATATATTCATGCATATTAAGGACAAAAGTTCAAGATATCTCTATCAGAATTAGTTAACAAATTACTGCTATTCTAATTTCATTAGTGTAAATAAAAATAAAGAACGAGAAAGATTAATAGGTTAAAAGAGAAGTGATTCAAGATCAGAAAGAAACATATTTGCTATACAACATCGAATACAAAAGGAAAACTGTTTTTATTATAAGAGGAATGTGGAACTTTAAATACGAAAGTCACCTCATTGAAATATGATATGACTTAAACGGACTGCCGCCTTCAAGGAGCAAGCGGTTCAAATGCCAGAGAAGTACCTTAAACTTAGGCCTGGAACATTTTCTCCCTCCCTCAATCCTTTCCCGATTTATAATTCTATCTCATTTATCACCAATGTCCACGCCGCAGTGGTGAAAATTTATTTTTCTTCGTCATTTATCCTCATCCACTCCCCTCTCCATTCCGGGACTTGTGTACAAGCCATGATTTGATCATTCACCTGTCGGGGAGTTAATTATCTGCAAACACACAGTGCATCTATACACACTGAAACTCTCTCATTGGGTGGTCAGTACACCTCAAAGACATCAAAAACAGAAAACCGCAGACGCACACATACTGTGATGAAATGAATAATGATATTCTACATACATACACTAACTCGTATTTTCCTTTTCTGAAGATGCACTGAGAAAAACAATCAGGTAGTGAATTTGAAACTGGAATCTTCTAATACACGTTCCAAGTGTTACCTCTGGAACCAAAGAGCCAGGTAGAGACAATTTACAAAGATATCAAAGAGATTATACGGAAGGGGATTTTTGATAAAACCTCATAATATATAGACCTTATTAATAAATAAGAACTACAGCAAGGTTATTTGAGTTATCGACCGCCTGAGGGCGATTACTTTGCACCTATAACAATTGGAAAAGGAAGATAAGAGTCGCCGCGCGTAAAGTGTTTAAAACTGATAATAATAGACATTAAGCTGTGTTATAAGACATGTTGACAATGATGATCCTCAGCGGAAACACATTGCTGGCATATGCATAGGGAGTTCCTAACTTTTCTTCCGTAAGAACTAAGCGGTTCAGAACACGTTTCTTGTCATTGAGAGACTTTATCTGTTCAAAGGCTCCCTCAAAATAACTGCAACTGCAACTTGCACATGCATTTATATGTCTCTGATGACCTGCTGCTCCCAGCACGCAAATTGAATTAATCTAAACGTTTTATCGAGGTATAAGTGTAATAAACGTTTGCCATGAGTATATATCAAAATATTAAATATAGTACTATTCAGGGAAAATGTTAACACAATTTCAACATGGTTTTAAGTGAGAAAATCATGCATGGATTGCATATTTGCATGAAAAAAGAGGGAAATTTAATCTTCCAACACAATAATATTATCCATTGGTCATGAAATAGCTTTCGACAGAATTAAAATAAAATTACAATGGAGTATATTAACACAAAGTGAAATTTGGATTGTTTAACAAATGCGATAAAATCTATATATGAACAATACTATAAAATATGAATAATTAAGGTTGAATCTTTCAGCTAACATAAATGAAGAAAGAATATAGATTACCCCTTTTCTCTACCTGGTATAAAAAACGAAAGACGAATGTAAGACAACATTATAATAATCTGTTACAGAAAGACTCTTTTTAAAGTATCGGTGGGCCAGCTGTGTGACCGATACGCTACCGGCTTAACTCACAGCTCTCCAAAGCTGTGCTCTGCCCCTTTTCTGTGACACGTGACTCCACATCTTACGAGGAATTATCAGTTCTGCATTTATAGTGCAAAAGTTCTGTTCGAATAATTTCCTTCAGTTTTTCCACCATGTGACTATTAGTTGCATAATAATTTTTCAACGTCTCCAGAGACATAAATTGCAAAATGTTAGTTTGGAAACGAACAGGCTTTAAAAACCATTGCTAATATTTCTAAAGCTGAGTGTAAGGTACAATTCCATTGTGGCTAAATTAGTTGGAGCTAAATTCTTCCGCTGAAAATATGACACCAAACATTTTTGGTGTTAATTTACCACAAACCGATTCTAACGGATTACATACGAGGGTAGGTCCATAAGTTTCCGGCCTAATCATTTTCTAGGTGTGATAAAGACAAAAACTATATTTCACTTTTCAATATAGTTACCCGTTATTGCAATACACTTCTTGCATTTTTGAATTAACATTTCATTCCAGTCCTCCAAAACTAGTCAGAAATCTAGTCCGCAAAATGGGCATAAACAACACCCATCATTTCTTCGTCACACTTACATTTCCTTTCTTATAACTGCGTGTCTCAACAACGTCGAACTTACAACTGTCTCTGCAAATACTTCTGCGTCGAACTGAATGCCCTAACTGAGCAACCTCTTTCTTATATGTTAAGTTCAAATCAAGTAATCGTATACTTAACGATTGCCACGTGGTCACAAAGACACACACAATCTTCGCGCCTAGCTTTAAAAGTTCAAACATACATTTTTCATTGGCTGGTTCAACTTCACCTGACCGACGTACCATTCACTATTTTTTTAAAGTTTAAAACATTTTGTTCGCATTGGCTATTTTGAAGGGTAACAGTACAATGCCAGATGGATCCAGAGACGTTAACCGAAAGTCCTTCAGTTCTATTGACCCTGTATCAACAGACCTTTAAAAAATAAAATTGCTCCACACGCAATCCTCGAGTTACTTCCTCTGAATAGAGGCTTTATGGCCCTTTTGTTGACTTTCCAAGCTTCCGTAACAAATCACCAAGGAACTTTCTTTTTTGTTGACATTCAACTCATGTATTAGCCTTATGCTACCTACATTACTAATTACAAAATATAAAATATTATGATTGGGCTTACATACATATACATTATAATCATGTTTCAGTACGGGTGAATAGCATGAATTGTTGTAACGTTTAAAAGCATTACGAATAGTATTCCCAAAGTTTTCCTCATTGGCGAAATAAAAACTGATAGGGCGAATGAACTGGAGCGAAGAATATGTTTGATATTTGAGCCTTGCTCATGACTGGCCCTTTGTACCTGCGCTCTCCAATGGGGCACCTATGGTAGGAAGGGATAAGGGTGTGGGAGACACTCGGCAACCATGCTCGATTATTATGTTTCCAAATAAAGCACCGCAGTCCGATGAAGCTCCTCTCCGAGTTATGCGAGCCCCTCGGAAAGTCCACTTCCATTCCAGATACCTAGGCGGATACTTTCCCAAAACGCAAGCCACCGTCACATCGCACCAGCCCACATCGCTTGTACTTTCGACCTTGTAAGAGAATCATCGGAATGAAATGATATGAAATGGTAGAACGGAAATTTGTGGAATGTAAATATACCCAACATTTGCGAAAGTGACCAGAGGAAACCAAGAGAAAGCCCAAGGTCAGGAGGACCAGCCCAAGGATCTGAATCTCGGACCTCATAAGTCACACTGCTAGGACTAAATATAATTATTCTAAACTAATTAAAATCACTTTCTCACAAAATGAACTTTGCATTACTTTTCGAACTTCTTTCACATAACTACTATACGCCTGTATATGCTTTCAGTACCGGGGTAAGTAGCTATGGTTTATAGTCAGCGTTGCTGACTGCTGGCCGGGAGGCCGTGGTTCGATTCGATACTTGCTGAGGAAATTTCTAAGTTAGGGGAGTCTGGAATGGGGTCCATCCAGCCTCGTGAGGGCAATTGGAAAGTTGCCTGATAGAGAGGTGGCGTTCTTCGATCACGAAAACCGCGTGACAGGCCACCTGCGGGATACCGGCATGCTGATCACATACCCCCTAGCAATACTGTCCTCTATCGATTAAGTCGCAAGACGGAGATAGAGGAAGCGAGTAGTGCCAAATGAGAAGAAGAAGCAATGTTTTGTATGTAATGTATGAATGGGTGTATATATATATATATATATATATATATATATATATATTATTATTATTATTTCGCTACCATTTACAGCAATATTGTAGAACAAATGGCAATTTGAAGTTTCATTTCAGACCTTTCTAAACTTAAACTGTGTTTTTAAAAACAAAAATAAAAAGTAAATGTAAATATTCCTCTTCAACAACTCAAATGTGAATCTTTTGCAATTTTCAAAAACAGCAAGCAATCCCTTTTTCTACTGTAATAAACACATAATCTAAACTTATAAACATTTTAACTTCAACTTCATAGAACATGTTTTATTTAATCGCTTTTTAACGCGTAGATTTAATGCCAATGTATATTATGAAAAATATTTTATTCTAACAGATACAAGTATTGAATAAATGAAAGGCGTTTACTGTTATTAATTGGAATACGAGATTTATGAAGGCTTGCGTATCATACCAATATTGCAATAATCTTCTCCACATGCATATTACTATGTTACACTATAATAATTTTAATATATTAAATTAATAGCAGATAGTATCATAGTATAACACATGGTTTTAAATCTTATACTGCTAAAAAAACTCAAATCAGCTAGCATTGTTGTATATTTCTGAGGTGACACAAATTCTGTAAATTGACATTTGATGCATTTATTTCCAGAATTCTAGCTTGTGAAAATAACCGTAAATTATTAGGGAATTTCGGAAAGGCAGTGTGAAAACACCATCCAACTTTGCAAATTAGAGAATATGTACAGAACAACTTGCTTTTTGAAAAATCTACACAATATGAGAGGCAATATGAATTGTTTACAGTTGTGTGCAAGGGGGAAAGAAAGAAAGAAAAAGAAACAAAGAAACTACGCTTACTGAATATATACTGGTGGTTTATTTTCTAGAAAAAATAAAAGTTTGTGTTAATTAATGATAGCGTAAATGAGCTCTTTGGTGTCTTTCCCGCCTTAAAGCTATCTGACAGTCAATTTCTCAGAGTAAGAAAAACTGCGAGCATTTTCTTACTCAGACAGTTTGACCTGACTGGGAATCGAACCGAAGATCTCCGAATTAGTAGTCGTGAACGGTACCACTAGACCACAGAGCGGTCAAAAGGTATTCAAGTTCTGAGTTAGGTACATATTATATTCAAGGAAAGAAAAGGTAATTAGCTGCAGAGAAATAAAAGAAAATCTATTGTTTTGACGAGAAAGGACATCAGTAAACTTCTGCAGAATATTTAACTATCACATCTACTTTAAAAATTGGCATTGCTGGGGCTTGTCGAATAGTTTAACTAGCGAAGACTAAACTCAATATTGAAACTAAAAATAACATGTTTATAGTATCAGTTCCCAAGACCAAAACACAAAAAGTGCGAAAGTTCATTGTTATAGATGGAAAGGAAAAGTGGGTAATGACAACACGTGCCTCTTTATCTTAAACATGTTAGGACACAGTCGTTTATTCATGAACTACAGAGATGGAGAAGGCTCAATCTACATCTGATTTATATATATTCTGGTCTGTTTCCAAAGAAAGTTGCGGAACTTATTAAATTAAAAAAGAAATGCTCTAATTATATTGGATATTGCTTTCGGAGGACCTCAGTTAGTCTGTAGACATAGGAGGTGAACTGCGGTTAAAGAAGCACGATGGTTACAAAATGTATAACAATTCCTTTAATAATAAAGTGGACATCTCCATTACAATTGTTAGCGACTGGAGAATAAAAGCCATAACCAAAGTAACTTTTGTTAATTTGTTGCAAATTTATCAACAACCCTCCAGGACTATCTGTGAGAAATGCTCTTCTTTCAATGATGTCTTTGCGTAAGAGTTTACCTGGGTTCCCTTTACATAGAAGTAATGTAACGTCACTTACAACTTATACTTTCACTATTAATGCGAACAGCAATACAGTGAGGTTATTTGAGTTACTGGCCTACAGAACGGGGGGAAGCCAGGCGTCAAGGTCATATAACATGAGCAGCTAGCAGCTTGCAGTTCAATTGAGGGAGGCGTTGTCAGTGAGTGGTTGTGCGTTCGTGAGTTCATTTTGTGCAAATTGTGTGCTAATTGTTCTTCGACAGTTAAATACAGTTTTGAATAACCAATTTTTATGTGAAAGCGGAATTTTGAAGAGAAGCGATAAGGTGGTTCGCAAGAAAATATCTTGTTCAAACAGAGAAACGGTTTCCCAACTAGTTAAAAACTTACGAGAGAAATGATCTATCAATAACAAGAAACATGTTCCGAATCACCGTTCTTACGGAAGAAAAGATAAATGAAATACAAGAATTCTCTACGCAGATGGTGGCAATGTATTGCCACTGAGGGGCATACTTTTCAGCGTCTGTTACAACAGAGGTTAGTGTTTATTACTATTATTTTATGCTGTCAGTAAAAATGTAAATACTAAATATCCCTTTTTGGAGGGGTTACTGCGATTGCACTTCCCCAATAAGCAGCCGGGTTCAAACAGCCCGAAACTCAAATAACCTCACTGTAGTTTTGTACATTTCAATAAGCCTCTAAATTTATCTCATTTTAAATGTATATATATATATATGTGTGTGTGTGTGTGTGCGTATGTGTACTCTATTAATAGAATAATAAAAACAACTCCTCTGAAGGCATTCAATACATAAACGGCACAGAAAAGTTCCAATATAAAAAGTGAACATTGAAACTACTGAAACATTGAAAACACACGATATTTCGAGCTGGGCTCTTGAACGCGCTAAGACTCATGACGAACTCCGCGCTCAAGAGCCCAGCTCGAAATATCGCGTGTTTTTAATGTTTTAGTAGCTTCAGCGTTTACTTTTTACATTGGAACGTTTCTATATATATGATTTAATGCGGATGAAATATACTGCAAAGTTGCTTGCTGCAATGATCTTTAATAAATGTTTAATTGCAGTGCTATAAAACTAAGGTAAGCAATGGTCATACTGCGAAATGTCAATATAAAAATGTTCATGTTCCAAATTTTAGTAAATTCTTATAGCTAATATTTTGCTTATATTTAAGTTATTCTTTAATATATCATATTTCTTCTTTAAATTTTGTATAAGAGAAACTTAAATTAATAATTATATTTTTACAGATGCTAAAATGTGTCTCTTCCTCATTTATCATTAATATGATATACGTACACTTAAAAACAGCAATGTTCTTATAAGTGTGCTAGTTTAACACATCACTAGTACCTATGGAAGTATTAGCACTTACCAGTTTAATGTTGCATTGCAGGTTCTTTGAATCCTATAAACATTTTATGACGTTCTAGTTACGGCGTGTTACTCCAACCCCCAATGGAACGGTAGTAATTTTATCAGAATGAATCGTTCCGGTCCAGACACTACGCTGGAAGCTGTTCAATAACTCCCATGAGAAATTTCCTGCCCTGACATTTCGATTCTCCCGCTCTTCCTGTATCTCAAAAGCATTACGTGTAGATAAGGTTACAGTATCAGCGCAAGCATAAAGCAGTTACATCTAGATTAGAAATCTTTAATCTACATTTTCGCTCTGGCCCTTGCGAATTTCATTTTCGGACAGACAATTTGTTTCATTCGTGACGAAATCTGCGTTTCTAATTAATTTGTTACCTAAGCAAACGTACTCACATTCCTCCGGGATCAAAGAAAAGAAGTTAAGGAGTATTCTAACATAAAAAATTAGTGAAGATTAAGAAACTCTGAAAACTACATTCTATGATCAATAGACCAGGGAAAGCGATTGACAGATTTTTTAAATTGAGCGCCTCTGTCGGTTTGTTAGGTTACCGGACTTGAAATTTAACAGACTGTCGTCTGTTTGTACTGCGATTGACGATTGTCATTATTATATATTATTATCAGCTAAAATGGAGCGATACATGAATCATCAAATCGTCCAAATTCTGAAACTGCATTTTAAGTACGGGGAATGTTGTGCAGAGCGTTCGAAGACCTCGTGTAATATTTGATAGACGAAATGCGCCTAACTGGTAAGGAAATTTGCAGACACAAGATCACCTGGACGTTCCCGTCGATCGGTAGAGATTGTTGTCCTCATCAAACAGAGCTTTCCTGCAAACCTAATGAAGCCGATTTACCGCTGTTCTCAACAATTAATCATTCTCATTACAGCGAGTTGTGATCTTGTGTTTCTGTGGAAAACTTACGAACCATCTCTCAACTCAAGGCAGAAATTAGACGTGTCATGGGTGAAATTCAACCAGAACTTTGCTCTAAATTCATTGAAAATTTTGCAAACACAGTGAAGGCCAACGAAGTCGTGGTGGATATTTACTTAATGTTTTGTTTCGCGTTTAATGACAGTGTTTGTACTTCATATTGACTTGATAATATTAGCACTTTTCAAATAAATGACGTGTTTATTATTAAAACAAAAATTTCGTTAATTATGGGACATTCTGTATGTATCTGTTCGCTGTTACTTCGTGGCCGCGGCGCTTCATCCCTGATGTTAAGCAAAGTAGTCCCTTAAGGAAAGTTAAGTTTAATAAGGGCTAGTTTCAGTGAAAAGCCCATATTACTGAATTCTGTAATAATCTTAAGAGATACTAGTAGTCATAAATACCTTATTATGCATAGTAGTTCACGTACTATCTGTAGTAAAATCAGTTTCAATACAAAGAGGCATGCGTTGCTTCTGATGGTATTGTAAAACACTGTCAAGGAAATTCGTCGAAAAGTGAGAAAAGATTATCGGCAGAATTATTATTAATGAAGTTTGTGAATAGACAGAGCTAACAATTCATAGAATTCATCATCGGTTGCAAGACGAATAGTGCTAAAGTTAACCAATCAATTAAAATTAGCCAAAATGTTTGACAGAGGCCTGTTGTTCAGCGTCAAAGAGGATAAAGTCAGTGTTTATGCAGGAAGCATTCTCTCATCACCTTTTAGAACGCTAAAGGAATGTTATTAATTGTTATCTTCAGTAGGGTCATGGCATAAATGGACAGTACTATTCTATTATTTGAAAACAATCAAATGAAAAAAAAATCTTGAGAATAATTCCCTTCCCCTCTTTTTTCCCCTATCAATGCAATTAACGCATCTGCTCACGAAAGTGTTTTAGTGATAGAAAATGATTGAGCTTTGAAGTATGAATTGTGAGACATCTGTCCTCATCTGCAGATTTGCCTCTCCCTCTTATTTCCTTCTGTTCCCAAATCGTTGATCAAGAGGTAGCTGAGCATTTTGCAGGCCTTACAGAAAACTACTTCAGAAACCGGATAATGGCATTGGAGCATCGTTGAAATAAATGTATTATTGACCTTAAGCGAGATTATATTTAGAAAATAAAATAATGTTCAAGTTAAAAGTTCGTTCCTTCATTCTTAGGCCAACAACTTTTCAAATCGCCCTCGTATAACTTTAATGCAGAATTAAAAGACAACAAATAAACAAAACTAAAGGACGTTCCTTCGTAAAACGCTGGAGAGCTTTAAAAAGATATAAGGTTAATGAATCGTTCCAGAAGTAAATTGATGTAACTACTGGATATCGCAGCTGGTGTCACTGTCTATATTCAATATCTAAATGCCGAAATGAGTTCTACGTAACAGGTTTCAAGCCTCTTTGTCTCGAGGAATAAGAGTCGTTTCCTGGAAAGCTACCTTGTGTCACAGAGGTGTCCCGGGTGCTGCAGATCAATAATACTGCGACCCAAGCCTAGGAGTCATAAAACCTCGCATCTCCTCCTCCCATGAGATGATCGATACAAATGGACATTTGGATTCGTCGTCTGAACGGTACGCAACGCTGTCACGCAAGATCCAAGGCCTAATTACCGGCGGCCTTTATTCTTTTGTCTCACTGTTACACATCACCTGACCCTAAAGTACCAACTTGACTGCCACGGGGGATTTAGGTTCGATTCCCGCCAGCACCGTCCTCCCTGACAAGTGTTTTTCCAGAGTTTCTTCCCTCCTCATAAACGGTAAGGTACTTTAAAAAAAATAATTTCCTAATTTATTATTTTAGCATGTATCCTCCGCCTGTGATGCAAGTAAAATAAAACATTCATATCCTTACATGCTCATTATTTCATTTCATTCCTAGAATTTACAGCAGTTCAAGAAATAAATTCGTATAAAGTTCAATAAATCTAGTGCTTTCTTTTTGTTCATTCCGAATAAGAAATAAATGACTCACATTTTGCTTTATTCAAACATTTAACGTCTTTTTAGCAAATCTTCTAGCTGGAGAGTGCTGGAAGGAACCAGTAAAAGAGCCCACGTTTTCAGTTATATCGAAATTACAGCAAGTTAAATAAATTACAAATTATATTTTGTCGTCAACCTAACGTCAAATTTTAGGACTCCGTGGTGGAATCTCGTTCCATGATTTGAAGCGTTTTATCTTCCTGTCCAACTCCATCCGTGCAAACACTAACATTTACTTTCCATACATCATCATATGGTGTATTGCACTATAAATATTAAAAGGCACGTATTGCGTGCGCATCCTGTGTGGTTAGTTTCACGCGAAGAGAAGTAGAAATATCGAATCGATTAGCATTGTTCATATGTTTTATTAGTTACGCGTTAGTGTATTGTTATTGTTGATTTTATTGAAACAGTGATAAAGCTTTTGAAGGAGCCTCACTTGAAGTGGTGACTAGTAAAAAGAATGATTTGCTGCCTGAGAACTCTAAAAAACAGTATTACCGAGAACGTGATTTATTCACAATATGGTGCAAAAAGAAAAATGTCAGGACAATTAGCGAGAATTATGTTGGCACATTTTCTTGGGAAATCTTCAACATAAATGTCCATTTATTCGTGTTAAGTATTTGTTAGCATAAAAAGCTATTTTCGCGGATAATTTTTAAATAATTATAATTAATTAGTTCTTCCAGAAAAGATTTACATAAGAAAAAAAATTATTTTTGTTAACCATGCAATGAGTAAATACATCTTATTTATGCATTATGCGCTTTAGCTACACTCTTCGTCAAATTTAATTTAATTTTATATGACGTATCACCGATCCGCAATTTCACTTTGCGCGTCTGTTCCTAGTATTTTCTCCATCATCCACAAACACTTCGACTTTGGTAGCGTTTAGCGCTGTAGTGTGGGTGTTTATATAGCAACGAGATTGGAAAATGTTGCTAAATTCTCCTACTTTCTCAGATTTCACCTGCGAAACTCTGAGTAATCGTGTTGATTACGGGCAGATGTGTTATGTTGAAGGCATAATTTAATTTTTATGCAAAATTCATATATGAAAACAAACACTTACAGAAAAATTAATCTTTAATCCCCTGTGTTACTGCTTTCGTTATCGTCATATGGTTATAGAGGAGAAATTTGACAACTCTAAGAGAAAATTTTCAATAAAGTCAGTAGAAATCTCTGGGACGAACTTGCACAGGAATCTCACAAATCTCAGTTTATAAACTATGAACTTTAAAAATGAAAATCAAATAGAATCACTGTTTTGAAGAATTGTTGTCACGTGATATGCAAGCAGCGTAAATTCTTTAGCTGTGACATTATCGTCATCCCTCAGTTCTACTCTCTCTTTCCTTTCATCCAGAGCACGTTCACTCGCTGGTATCTTTCATAGTTTTGACAGTTTTAAATAATGACGTCACTCTTTAGTGCCCTTCATTTTTCTTGACTCTTATTGCGAGCGCTACTCAATAAAGAACCATCATAATTTTTTACAGACATAATTTCTCGCGCTAATACTTAACTCTACAATAATTTTTTAGCTTAATGCGTAATGTCACGTGATATTAGTTCCACTGCTGTCACTTCAGGTTCCTTCTTTAGAAGTGTGCAGGTTGATCAGTTCCTCCTACAGCAAAATGAAGGTAACATGCGATGAACAATATGTTGCTCTGAAATTGTGCTTTCCCTTAACAAATATTCTGCTGAGACCCATGCAATATTACGGGAAGTCTATGGAAATTTTGTTCTTCCCTATAGCATAACTCAAGGGTGAGTTAAAACGTTTAAAGAGTGGAAAAGAAGGGGCACCCCAATTTGTCCTCTAACGGAAGAAATCGACTAACGCCGCTTCTGTCATCGTGAGAGGGAATCGTCGAGAACACTTGCAGAATTTTTTAAAATGTCACTGGGTGTCCACACATTGGTAAATGAAAAATTTCACATGAGAATGTGTTCTGCACGGGGGGTTCCAGAACAAAAGGGAGTTCGCGGGCAAGTATACATGCATGAAGATGCTGGGTTTCTTCCAAATGTAATCACTGCTGATGAAACTTGGCTAAATCATTTCATCCTGAGAGCAAACAGCGACGCTTTGTGAGGAATTTTCCATCATCATCAACACCAAAGAAAGAAAAATGTTGCTCCTGATGGGAAAGTTATGGTCATCTCATTTTTCGATATGTTAGGAATGGTTTACCAAAATGTCATGCCTAACTGGGAAATACTACAGAAATGTCCTGAAAACTCTCCAAGGTCATACCACACATGCAAAATACCACATTTCCGTGCAACACGATAATGCACGGCCATAAATCCTAAATGTTTATGCTGAATATCTCACAAAAAGCAAGTGAAGTGTCCCCCTCATCCTCCATATAGTCCAGATTTAGCTCCATGTAACCTTTTTTTTTTTTTTTTTTTTGAGTAGTGTTAAACGCTCGTTTTTACTACTAAGGCACCCCATGCGGTGGATACATGATATGAAATGATAAAGTGCGAAAGGATTTTTTTTTTTTAAGGAAGGAAGCGTTCCAGGCCTAAGTTTACGGTATCTCCCCGGTATTTGCCATTTATATGAGGAAAATCTGGGGAAAAAACGCAGTCAGGGGGGAGAGTCCTGTTGGGAATCGAACCCCAGGCCTCCCAGGCGCGAGTTCGCGCCATAACGACCTCGGACACCCATGGCGGTTTTTTCCTAGATTGAAGAAATACCTTCGTGGTAGGCATTTTCCATCAACGGAAGTAGTGGTGAAGACTTAGGGAGGCGATTCTGAGGGACCTGTCAAAAATTGTTTCCTACATGCCTTTGAAGACTGGCAGAAAAGTTGAGACAGGTGTTATACTTTGAGAAAGATCATCAAAATTATTAGGATAAATTCTCAAAATAAAAGATAATGATTAATTATTGGTTCGTTGAGTTGATTCCGAAACATCGTAGCGATAACTTCGTTCTGGCTCACGAGTTGCTGATGTTGAAGAAAAGTAAGCGAAGAGTTATCGACGTTCTCCAGGCGACATGTTGAAAACTTTCCTTATAGAGCTTTCTATCTAGCGTAGTTTTAAACATACATTTGTTCATTAGTAGGGAGACTTTATGTTCGTCGTCTATTTACTTGGACCTATGCTTTTATTAATAAAATTCTAGTCGCAAACAGCAGACATTAAAAGTGAATATGTCGAATTATCAAACCAACAAGATTGTAAAGGTAAACGATATTGACGACACGTGATATTGTATATTTATTTCCTTTAGTGGTTTAGCACGCATCACTTTCTTCTGCCTGGATTATTATACAAGAAATGTATGCATAAGGGGAAAAATGTTTGAACAACACAATGCGTTTTTGAGTCTCTATTCTCTCAGAAAGACAAAAGAATAATATAAATAACTTTTCTCAATTCTAAACATTTTTGCTAGAACATTGTCAATAGACTGTACTTTCAGACAACAGCCCGAGTATGGAATTCTTTGTCAACGATTTATTACAAGCATTTCATAAAAAATAGTAGGTAGAAGAATTAATATGAATAGACCCGCTCATTAATGTCAATACACCATATGATTAGTTGTCAGTTTTAAGAAAAAGAAAAAAGAGAATAAATCAGCACAGAAATATATTTATTAGATCAAAACTGCTTGGATGAAAGAAAAATATATTGATTACAAGGAAATTAATTATTGTATCCACCTGGACTTTAGTGATGCTTAGCAAACTTGAGGTATTTAGTTTATAAGTCCCTGGTGCTATTCTGGTATTATATCCTTTCATACTTTTTGCATAACATCTCAGAGAGAATCCGGACTTTTTAAGCAAACTTCCTGGATACCCATCACTTTTTAATCCAGGTTTTAAGTTCACCCAAGTCATGTCTTTTAGCACCCTCTGCTTTTAGTTGCAATGTAGCTTCTGCAATATCCAGATCAATGCTTAGAATTGTTATTTTCCGCAAAGCAAAACGTTTCTCTATAGCTGCATTACATGACACTGAAGAAATTTGTGATATTGTTTTTGAACCGCAGTTCTTTACTTTTCAAAATATCTCCAGCTTTATTCTCATAAAAACATCTCCAAATAATAATAGAATCCCTTCATGTTTAACAGTTTGTATAACTTACTGGTTGGTCTTGATATCAAAGTAATCATAATTAGATTCATTTGTGAAAAGTGCCCATGTTATCTAGCCCATTGAATTTATCTCTAAACTCTCTTATCACCATATGCCCCTTCAGATCTGCGTCTGAAAGTCTTCCTTTTACTACTCCAACAGTCAATATTTTGTTTATTTCTGTTTTATGCACGTATTTTGGTACAGTTTTAAATCTATTCCTTTTACTGGTAGTTCTAATTAATTTATCAAGCGTTTTCTATTTCTATGAGACTATCCTGGCAGTGGTAAATCTTAATTGTTACCGTATTGTGATATGCCCAATCTTGGAGTCATAGCAGCCATGTAATCACGTTAATTAACCCCCAAAAAGTGAACTACATAGAGCACACTTTGATGCATACTGTGCGGTTGATAGTAGTACATGCAACAACATAGACTAATATATACATTTGATCTACCCAATGAAGTATACAATACTTCGTTTCTGTAGTTTGTTTCTCTAATGCAAAACATCACTCTTTATAAAAGCAATAAATCTGAATTGATTTAAATGCCAATTGTTAGTAAATGATCAAGTATAAAGAGCGATAGTTTAGATGTTGGTTTGTGGTACTTCACGATTTCAATATTGAAAGTGAATATTTTATTATTTAGTAAATAATTTGTCCGAATTTATTAAAAATTTACCACACTTGAAGTAATGACACAGCAATGCCTCACGGGTAACGCTATTTGGAGAACGATGGAAATTATATAATATTAAGTTTAACTAAGACTTGATACAATACCATGAAACCAGCACTTCTAGCCTGTACTTTGTACCTTCAATGAATATTTTGCTTCGCAACGTTTTCCGCTTTAGCTGGCGGGAATTTCATCCTCTGTTCGTAACCCAGGCATGGATATTTAATGGAAGGCGGGTCGTGAAGCCAGGTTGTCATGGAATACAAGAAAAGTGGGCGTCCTCCCTAGAAAGACCCTTCGACAGAATCGATACAGCGAGGCTGATCTCAACACCTGTGGACGCCACCTCCAGCCTGTACGTGTGAAATGAAAACCAGAGGATTTCCTTCTGGGCAGCCCACCCACTCAAACTGCAGGTTTCGAAACATGTAAGAAACCTTTGCTGTGTTTTCCCTCTTGCTTTGTAACGGAGTAGAGATTTGTGGATTAGTAAAACAAGGGAACTTTTAATATTAATGTAATTTCATAATAGAACAATGCAGCTACGCACAGCAATTAGGAATCCGTTATATTTTTCCGATTTTTATTTTGTGAATACCAAATCTAAAAGTATACTTTCACGAAATAAATAAATGGATATTGCATTGAAATTGTGCATTGTTTAAAATACGAAATTGTAACAAAGAGCGCGAAGGTAACCCATTTGCTAATTGTCATGTGTAGTCTTCATATTCTAAAACAGCATTCTCAAACGATGGTCCAGAGGTCTGCTCTTCTGGTCTGTTAGAGTCCAGATCAGAGTTCTCAAAATTTCTTTGACCACGAAACCCTCTGTCGTTTTAACTCAACGTTTAAATTCCAAAATTTGCATCCTAAATATAGCAGCATGACTCAGGTAAAATAGTTTTACTATCTGGCATGGTTTACTGTAAGACAATTGTAACTTTGAAAGAAAACCCTCAATCTATGGCCATGCAGCTCAGCAGAATAATAATTTACAAATTCTGATTCTTTGCAACGACTTATATACAAAGAGTGTCAAAAATGGTTACACACTTCAAGCAAAAAAAAACTGTGTTAACATAACAAAACCGAATTCACACAAACAGAAAATGGTGAGTTCTAATCATCTTAGACTTTTGACAGTTACAACAGTTGTTCGAAATGCCCACCATCGGCGTCGATATACTTCTGAGTACGAAACGAAATCAACTTTGCTGTGTGCAAATTGCTTTGTAGATCTCTGCGGTGATACTCGCACGTCTGTTCTGTACACACGTTTTCATTGCCTTTGAACTTCAACAATACATTCTCGGTTTTCCAATATCACTTCAAAATTGCTTTCCGCTGTTCAAACGATAATCATAGCTGCATTTTGTTGTAGCAGCGCTAGCATGACGTAATGCGAGTCATATGTGTTTACAGAACATCATACTACACATTACTGTTGTTTTTCGATTCAACTTTGAAATTTATTAAATAGATATCTACTGTGAACGTGTGTATACATTTTTAGCCCCTTCTGTATATAATTACTCTGTGAACGAATTACTTCTTAGATATCCGACACAACCTCCATTGCTACAGAATGTAGGCGTTAGAGATCTCTAGCCATGCCATCTGTTCAGCTGAGCTGATGTTTTGCATAGTCTTGACAGAGGTAAATTCTGCAGCATCTTAGTGTCTTAGAGTTCGACTGAAACACCCAAATGAACGAGCATATGGATTGCTCATGTGAGATGCATCCAGCCTCAGTTCTTCTTCTAGCAGTCGTTGCAAATACAAACTTAATTTCGATAAACCATATAATTCCCTGAAGCAAAAACAGACAAATGAACTATCAATAAAGCCAAAAATAAGCGGAAAAAATTGACGTTTCTTTTCATCTAAATTTTTAAATGATTTAAGTCCTTTTGGGGGTGGGGGTCACATGAAAAGCCGAAGTACCTGTCCGGACTTTGTCAAGCAACCTCTGCTTTTCTTTTTAGATACATAGCCCAGATCTATGTTTCAAATTGTAAGATGAAACCTTTCCTTCTAAATACAATGCAGCTTGAATTGTTCATGATCCCATCTTTCCTACATTTTCACAATATCCCCAACTTTATTCACAGAAAGTCACATGTTATGGAAACCTCTCCTTTAGCATATATTCATATATGGTGAACATATGTTCATATGCTCATATTAGGATTCGCTAGTGACAAGCACTTAGACCAATAGTGTCGATGTTGTCTAATGACACATGTCTCTTCAGTTCAGCAACAGAAACAGTCAAATTTCTAACACTCCTGCACATATTTGTGGTTAATTTTTAAATATATACATTTTATTGGTAATTTTAATGAATTTATCAACACTCCTTGTAATTTTGCGCTACTATTCTGGTCTTGGTGAGTCTTGGTTGCTATTTGTGTGGCGGGCAATAGATAGTTATGTTCTTTAACAATTTGACGAACCAAGAAATCCATCTTACTCAATGCTGCTGCAGTCGCATCCCCTTTTTAAGCAATATATTCCTCCTTGGAGCTGTAGCAATCATGTAATTATTTTAACTATAACCAACACACAACAGGTTTATATTGTGGCTAATGGTAGTGCTTAACTTACATACGCTGATAAGATCCAGCCACTGAAACATCAGTTCCAAGTTTCTATAATTTATGTTTCTCTAACCCAAAAACAACAAATGTGTAAAATTACATTTAAATATCTGTTTATTTATTAAACATCATTATCTGATTAATAATTAATCTTAATTTGTTTAAATGAAATTAATGAGCAACATTAATACAAATCGATGGAAAAGTTTGACTTAAAATTCTATTGCACATTTACGAAAAGCAGATACTTGAAATATTGCCTTTTTCCACTCACCTCTCCGAGGAATAAAATAGGGAAGGTAAAATCAGGAGGTACCTCATTTTAAAGTCTTTATGGGGTGATTAAGATGATTCTTTACAATTAATACCAAAGCAGGATATTAAATGCTATATAACCACTATTATGTAGGTGAATGATTGCGTAAGTCTATAATAATGGTGGAGCAGAATAGTACACGCTTTTCGCTAAAACGTTCTCATGGCATGCGTTGCACTCTGTACTTGACAGCAACAGACTTCCGGTAGAGCAGGGGAGAGAGCCGTCTTGTTTTCTTTATTTTGTGAGGATAGCAGCAGCAACTCTTGCGATTAGTTAATTGCTCGTAAATAAATGAGTTGTTTAAGACAAATAAATAGCATTGTATTGTGTCTATTGGAATAGGGTGTCTTCAACCATTGCCCTTAATAAACTTGTGTGTAAGGAAGATAAGTTTTTTCCTTACCATCATCTTTCTTTTCTCCTATATTAAATATGCTTCTTTTTTATCTATGTTCTTATTCGGGGATGATAAATTCACATTATCAAGTGTGCTGTGACATAATCCAATGCAAGGAACATATGTCTGAAAGCCCAATTTCGGCTTTGGTGTTTAAGAGTTTTCAAAAATACCAGGTCATACTGAAAGTCGTGAGCAACCCATTGTCACAATTAAAACTCCAACAATGTAACAAAAAGGAGTGTAGGATCGTAATCTACAGACTTTACACCACATGTTGCATATTGTGACGTCATTAGCTTCTATCGCGTAACCACAGGCATTATTTCCAAAATGGCGGATTTCAATGTTTCGTTTCAACAGCGTATTGTCATTGAATTCCTTGTTAACGAGGGAAAATCTGCTACTGAAATTCACCTCAGACTTCAACGTGCCTATGGAAATGTCTGCATGGGTGATAGAGATGGATGAAACATTTCAAAGATGGGAAAACGAGTATTCAAGATGAGCCTCGTAGCTGTCGCCAGCGAACTGCCTCCAGTTGATGAGTTCATTAGAGAAGGTAGGCGTATGGCTGTGGATGAAATCGCTGCCGAACTTGCAGTAGGACACAGTGCAGAGCAAGAAATGATAAAAAGCTTAGGTTATCGAAAAGTTTGTGCCCGTTGGATCCCGCGTTTATTGACCGAAGACCACAAACTTCAGAGAATAACCATCAGCCAAAACCATCTTCAGAGATTTCAAAATGAAGGTGATGGTTTTTTGACGAGTATTGTGACAGGCGATGAAAGCTGGTTCCATCATTACGAGCCTGAAACAAAATGCCAGAGTATGGAATGACACCATTTGGATTCGACATCGAAGAAGAAACCGAAGACAGTGCGATCTGCTGGGAAGGTTATGGGTAGCGTCTTCTGGGATGCACAGGGTTGCATTCTGGTTGATTTTCTTGAACCTGGACAAACCATAAATGCTTCCCGCTATATCCAGACACTTTGGAAACTCCGACGTGCATTGCGCGATAAGCGCCCTGGAAAGAAGATCATCCTGCAAAAGGATAATGTGCGTCCTCACAATGGAGAAGATCATAACATTTGGGTGGGATACTCTTCCAAATGCTCCCTACAGTCGCGACTTGGCACCCTCCGACTACCATCTTTTTGGTTCTGTTAAGGTACAGATGCGAGGTCAACACTACGAGACGGTGGAGGATATTCGGAAAGCAGTGCGTCAGTGTCTTCGTGCAGCTGGAACAGAGTTTTATCCTAAGGGTATTTTCAAACTTGCAGAACGATGGGAAAAATGTGTGTAAAGAAATGGAGACTGTGTTGAAAAGTGAGAGAAAAGTGTGTAGATTACGATGATGTACTTGGTTTATCTTAAAAACAAATAATAAGAGGTTAAACATTGTTGCTCATTACTTTCAGTATGATCTTAGTATAGCTCATAAATGAATTCTAGATTAATTTCTCCGTCTTTAGTTTGTCTATGTTGTCTTTTTGGTGGTCATTAGTCCACAATAGATTTCAAATGGTGTAAGATGAAACAATCAGAGTGTTACTTGCAGAAAAATGGTATGGCATTTCTTGTAAACAATACAGATCTATATAGCCAATACTTCAATACACAAACACGTGAACTCTCGGTCATGTTGACTAAATTCATTGAGCATACTGAAACATTTGTTCTATTTTTAGAGAGGTCATGTTTTATAAAACGTTTATGTCAACAAAATAAAAAACATTTCTTACTCGTACAATGTAGAATTGCTCTAGACATAGAATTATATTCCTTTCCTTTTTCTACGTTTAAAAAATAGAGGTAGTTAACAGAGTACGCCACAATAATTTAGAGATAATAAAGTCATGTTAGACAGTAACTTGAAATAAAAAAGTTATGGTCAGTCTGTTCAAATTTCAAAGTTATTACATTACTCCATGGACTAATTCGTACATAATAAAAAATATTCTAACTCGATAATATCAAACTATATGTCTGCATATGGGTAAGGGAGAAGATAGTAAAAGATAAACCAGTTCGGTGCTGTATACAAATTTTAGAGATTTTTATAACACTAAATTTTGAAGAGCTATTGAAAATCGGGAATTTGCTGGCACGCAAAGAAGGTTGGATACATTATAAGGTAAATTTTCCCCTCGATTTGCTTTAAAACTGAGTTATCAACATCTGATTTCAATTTCTAAATCATCATATCAATTCGTTCTTTTTCTTCATGAACTATGGGCTGCTGACCTTCTGCCTTAATTTTTTTCTATACAATTGCGCACTTTTAATAAAAATTCGTTCTATATGAAAATAAAATTCACTAATTTGTATCGCAGCTGTTCTATGACAGCTAAGATTCATACATATTTATACGTCATTCAAAACTGGTATCTAAGGCCTTAAATAATACAAATTAAAATGCATTTATAATTCAACTGTATTTTAACCAACATGAAAAAGTTACGAATTCAAACCTTATGTCAAAGTGGGATTAAATAATACAGATAAGTAATGTCGGGTTTTAAGCAAAACTTTATTTCAAATTTGTTCCGATAAGAAATTAAATTAATGTTCACACTAAATACTAAATACTAGTTCTATAGTATCTCCCGTGACGATAGCTTTCTGGACTTTGAGCTAAGAATCCTTGTAAGGCTTCGTCGAAATTTCTTCCACGCAGAATGGGTCATGGATCGAAGCTGATGGTAATCTGTAGGCGCAAGATCAGCCTATACGTTGCATTTGTTAGCAGTTCAATTCCTTCCAAATCCTCGATTTTTTCCATGCTTGTTGAAGCGGCATGGGGTCTGGCATTATCCTGCGAAAACTCTATTTCGATTAACTATTCCAGGATATCTCTGTCTCAAATCTTGTTGTTGAGAATAAAGATTCGCATGAACTGCGCGCCCAGTTCAAAGTTCCACCAGACATATAACATTACTTTGCGACGGAACCAATTTTCCTTAGCGATGACTGGCAGGCTGACAGGAATCGAGCCACTGTTTCGAGGTGTCGGGGTTGTGGTAATATACATCACATTGGCAGTTCTGATAAATGTGATTTGCGACTAACTGACGCAGTTATAAACTCTGAGAAGGACCGCCAAGGGTGGCCGAGGTCATTAGCGGTAGGTCTGGGTTTCGATTCCCACCAGAACCATCCTGGCTGAGGTTTTTTCCAGGTTTTATTCAATCCTCATAAATGGCAAATGCCAGTAATGTACCCTAAATTAGGCCTGAGATGTTTCCTTCCATTAAAAAAAAATCCTTTCCCAATATATCATTTCATCTCATGTATCATCTGTGTTCACCGCCTGTGGTGCCTCTGTAGCATAAACGGGCGTTAAACACTACTCAAAAAAACCTGAGTTGGGCCTGTTCAGATGTAAATTCATGATCTAGAGATTCTGTGTGAGTTTTATGCAAGTTTTTCTCACAGTTCACTGGTACTTTTTTGTGGATTTGCGTACATTCTCAATGTTTATAGTTTTTTTCTACTCTTTTATTGAAACTCCGGCATCATTGCTCTGCTACGTGTTCGCTAATGAATCCTTCTCCTTCCTCTTCACATATTCATTTTTTTAATTGTGTTTAACGCCCGTTTTTACTATGAGGCACCACAGACAGTGGACACTGATGATACATAAGATGAAATGATAAATTAGGAAAGGATATTTTTAGGGTACCTCCCCATTTGCCATTTATGAGGACTGAGGAAAACCTGGAAAAAAACCTCCGTTAGCAAGGACGGTCCTGGCGGGATTCGAACCCCTCACGAATCCGCGCCTTAACGACCTCAGTCACCCTCGGCGGGATTCTTAACTCATTAACTCATTTTATAATTATGTATTAACAACAGGCGACTGACAAATGCTCACAATAATAACCATACATCCCATAAATAATATTACAAAACAAAATAAAAGAAAGCAGTTAAACATCAAGCTTATAAACCAACATTTCTTATGACACAATCTAAAGTATGCACACAATATAACTAATATAATAAAATACATATTTTTAGTTGAAACACATAAACATGTATGTTACATCACTTATATTTTGCCCTGATTACATATTTCGCAGTTCTGAATGCAGTGATAGCTCTAAAATGTCTGTTGTTGGTAATCAGCTGCTTATTGATAAGTTAAAGAGTGCCCTAGTTCTCGACACGAAAGCGCCCGCCGATGGTAGAGGGCGGTGGTCGAAGGGTGGCATTGTGTTTGCGGGAGTCTGCGGAGTTTGGGCGTGTCCTGCATACAATCACCCCCCACCCTAACCTCCCACGGTGGTGATGCTCTTAATGGGATGAAGATGGAAAGGTCACGTGAGGCGCCGCTGTATCCGGGATGATGTTCACTTTTCATGGGTGCGTGCAACCCTCCCTTTGTGCCACCCCACTTCACTACATCGCTAGCCTTGGTGCAATTTAATTAATTTCTACAAATTTTGCATCTACACTATGAACTTTATAATGTATTTCAAAGTGTTCTAATTGCAAAAATTTGGGAACACAAATGAACAAAAATTGTCATTCAAAACACTTATATTACTGAAAATATACGATTAAAAGGCACAAAAAAATTAGGAAAATTAACCAACTGGAAATAGAGGCAGAATTCAGAGCTAAAATATCACTTAGTTTAATTTGACAAATTGTAAAAAATTATGAAAAAAATAAAGTCAGGATTTTTTTTCTGAGGCAACCAAGGGAATACGATATATCAACTAAATTTGTTACTATTTATTTTGTCAAAATTGCTATTATAATACTTCCTTTGAAGGTGTGTCTTCAATTTGGGAAAAAGGAAAAAGTCACACAGGACTATATCTGGACTGTAGGGAGGATGAGAAACACACTTCGCGTTGATTTTTGTGAGATATTTGGCATTTGTCCCCACTATTTTAATTATAGTTTTATGTTGCGAAGTACGTTTCGTCTTTTCAACTAATTTTTGTCCTCAACGCTCTCAATGTTGAGAGAGAGTTTTTAGAATGTTTCGCTACTTTCAAAGGGAATGACAACCTTCAATAGACAACGGAATTATTTTATTTCCTTCTTCTTTCAATGAGCTCTGTATGTGGAAGGGATTAATATCAGAAATTTATTGAAAATGGTTATAGAAGCAATTACTAAAAATATGAAAACAGAAGGAGTCAAATAGGTGAGGAACAAAACGAAAGAGCTTGAAAGTTTCACAGTGTTTATTACTTATGATAATTGAAAGCCAGCATCAAAAAGCTTAAGGGACAAAATAATAATTTTAAAAATATCCTTACGTACGATTACCGTGTTGATCATCTCGTTTATCACCATAGAGGTGCACGTCATCATGACCACAACCATTACCACCCTGATACTTCATCTACAGATGAAATTTGATCGAAATCTTCAAGAAATTCAATTTTTTATTTTAAATGTTTAAAAATATGAGAGCTTCCACTTTCATAACGTACTTTTTTTCGGGTATTGAATACGTGTTAAAAGTTATGAATGTTTTAAAAATATTCAAGTACTATTTTTAAAAAAAAAAAAAATTTAAATTTCCTTATTTTTTTCATTTATTGAGAGTATTCCACACAATGAATTATTCAATTTTCATTACATTTTCAACACGTTGTTAAAAGTGAACAAAAATCGTCATTCAAAACACTTATATTACCCAAGATATACGATTAAAAGGTACAAAAAGGACATAGAAAAATTAACCAACCGGATATAAAAGCAGCACTCAGAGATAAAACATCACTTAGTGTAATTTGACAAATTGTAAAAAATTATGAAAAATATAAGGTCAGAGTTTTTTTTTTTTTCCTGAGACAACCGGGGCAATACGATATATATATAGCAATTTATCTCAATATCAACTAAACATGTTACTATTTTTATTTTGTCGAAAATCTATTATAATACTTCCTTTGAAGATGTCTCTTCAATTTGGGAAAAAGGAAAAAAATCACACGGAACTATAACTGGACTGTAGGGAGGGTGAGAATCACACTTCACATTGGTTTTTGTGAGATATTCAGCAACAACATTTGCGATGTGTGACCATGAATTATAGTGGTACAACACCCAGCTTGTTGCATGGAGATGTGGCCTTTGGCCTTTTGTAGGATTTTCAGGACATCTCTTTTGTCCAGTTACAGACATGCAGATACGACATGCTGGGAAACCATTCCTTGAATATCGAAAAATGAGATGACTATAACTTTCCCAGTGGAAGTGATCACTTGTGTGTGTGTGTGATAATGACAAATATCACACAATTAGCAGTTTGCTCTCAGGATGGTGTAGTCAAGTTTCATCAACAAAAGAAACTCTGCATCCTTCTTCAAGGGCGTCCGCAAAAGAGAGGGGGTGTTCCAAACCCCTCAAGTTTTTTAAAATTAATTAATTTGATTTAATAGCCAAAACACTGATATTTTAAAATAAAACATTTAAGCTGAGCATATCTGATTAACCTATATTTTCTTTCTTATATCCATTTTAAAAATTAGGTTGTTTCATCTCTCAAATTTGGTAAATTTTAATCATCTTGCAAAAATATGTTGTTCCTTCCTCAAAAATATTCTGCGGACGACCTTGGTCTTATTGTTTTATCTTCAACTGCATGCAAAACTGTATGCGAACATTCCTTTGTTCGGAATCAGCAGTTTTGGAACTCACCGTGCACAAACATGTCTCATGTGCAACGTTTCTGTTACCCAGTGACATTTCGACGATTTCCTCTTAGAATGACAGCAGCGATGTTAATGGTTTCTTCCATTAAAGCACAAACTGGAACATCGGGTCCACCTTCCTATGAAACTGATTGCCTCCCTTCTTTAAACAGTTTAAACCATCTTCAAGTTATGCTATAGGATAGAACAAACTCTCCATAGACCTCCTGTAACATTGCATTGGCCTCAACTGAATATTCGTTAAGAAGAAAGCAGAATTTCAGAACAGCGCAATGTTCGTCGCCTGTTACCTCTATTTTGCTGCATGCTGAACTGGACATGTATCAACTTGCACGCCTGTCATAGGCGGGAACCGAAAGTGACAATTACCAACTGTACATTACAAAATATTGTAAAGTTAAATTTTATCGTGATACATTATAAGTGAAAAGAAAGTATGATAATTTTTTTTGTATAAAGATAAAGGTAGCCTATTGTGTTCCATAAGGGCAAAGGCCTCCTAACAAGTAGAGAAAACTCGCTTTTTCCTAACGTGGTGAGCTATTCCACGCTAGTTGTTCGTATGCTGTTTAAGACACTGACTGGTTTGTTCTTTGGTTACTCCATTTCTCACTGCACTAGTTGCTTCTCGAGAGATTTCCATTTTTCTCTTCCTCTTGCTACTCTTGATCAATCTGGACCTGCATGTTCCTTGAAGAGATTTGTCCATCTTCTTTTGGATCTGCCTTGTGTCCTTTTTCCTATCCGGGGGTCCCACATGTAGATCTTGTAGGTCCACCTATTGCCCTGCATTCTTGCAACGTGACCGCCCCATTGCCATTTGCTTCTAATAGCTATTTGTGAGATGTCTGTTGTCTGAGATAACTGATTTATTAATACTATAGGCATTTTGTCCTTCAAAGTTATTCCCAGGATCTTGCATTGCATTTTTCTTTGGCATATTTGAATTTTCTGTTTTTGACCATGTCTATAACTATAAAGTAATACAGGATATACACAGGTTTCGAGCGCTTGAAATCTGATTTTCTTTAGTTAGTGTTAGTGTTAGTGTTAATATAGCCTTAAAAGTTTACATTTTGTTGAATGTTGAATAGGGCTACATGACAGATAAATCAACGATGAACAACTGAAGTCAAGATTATCGTATGATGTTCTGTAAACAGATGTGACTTACATTATGTTATGCTAGCATTGCTACAACAAAACGGATCCAATTTTTTCGTTTGAACAGCGGAAAGCACTTTTGAAGTGGTATTGGAAAACCGAGAATGTTGTTAAAGTTCAAAGGCAATGGAGTCGTGTGTACAGAACAGAACCGCCAACGCGAGTAACAATTGCACGCATTCGAGACAAATTTGAGACTCATGGTACCGTATGGGATGTTCACAAGGGCAGATCTGGGAGACCTCCCACAGCAACAAGCCCTGCGTCCTCGGCTATGGTTTTGGAACGTTTTGAGCACTCACCGCAGAAATCTACAATGCTATGTGCTCGTGAGACTGGGATTAGCAGAACCAGCGTACGTCGTATTATTAAAACAGCAAAGTTGAAAGTTTTCATCCCTAAACTTTTGCATTCGAGACAAATTTGAAATTCGTGGTACCGCATACCGTATAAAACCAACCACACTAGCACCATTTCGGGAAGAAATTGAAACGGCATGTGCTGCAATCGCTGAGAACACTTTCCCAAACATTGCTCAACGTACTCAGAAGTGTATCGACGCCGATGGTGGGCATTTTGAATAACTGTTGCAACTGTAAAAGTCTACGATGGTTAATCTCTGCTTTTAGTCCTTGCGACTTCTTGTTACCTTTGGCGAGGTACTGACTGTAGGGGATACTAACGCTTCTAGTCTTGATTCCGAAGGAGGCTGAGGCGAGTGCTTTGAGATTTAACGGTAACTTTAAAATGTCATTAATATACAGCCCATATCCGAAATGTTTTTGAGAGTGTGTCACAAAAAAATCTAAGAAAGAACCTTGGCTTACAGACCAATGATTCATAAACCTAAAATTTGTTAACTTATTTTTAATCGTTCTAGAATTGTTCAAGTTCAGGCGTTTCGTCATCAGCTGTTACAAATGTCTTAATCTAAGCACTTACCACGTATATCGAACGTCATAGCTCTGAGAACAGTGATCTGCAATTCTGGTTCACACACAAAAAAGACACATAATTATTTAACTTTAAAACATTTTAGATACAAGGTAAGGTCCAAGACGAAAAAACTCATAATTACTGAAGTATGGGAACTAAGGCAAGCGAAGCTGGGGACTTCCGTTCGGATGGCATCGGGAGGATGTCGACAGTGAGCGATCGTAAGGATATCGCGTATTTCCGGAGCTGCACCTGTTGGGGGGAAAGACTTTCAAGAAGACTTAAGAACACTTGCATGGATTGAGTTTAATTGTTTTAAACATGACACCTTTATATTTTTTGCCTCTATTTTACATGCTTAGCCTACGGAATACCACGTTTAATATTACAGAACAGTAATGCATACAGCAAAATAAACTTTAACAAGAATGGGTAACAACACTTACGGACGGGTTAAATGAAGAAATGATAAAATATCTTGAAGTGCTGGAATTACATCCCAAATGCTGATTTTTAAATAATTCACGCAAGAAACCTCAAATTATACGTTTCAATATCAATAAGAAGTTTACGAAAATAGAGAAACGGCCTTTATCTTTCTCTTTTACTGCTGCTCTTCTAGTACAGAGATATTGGTGTAGTGTATGGACAGCATCTTCTTCTTTGATAATACTGAGAAAATATAACTTTCAAGTGTTTAAATGTTTAGCGGCATACTTTCTGACTCCCGTTCAGCGCGATATCAATTTGAACCGATCGACCGTTACGCATAGAGCGGTCCCACAAAGAAAAAATCATCCATTATTTTCAAGCAAATATCCTTGTATCTTAAGCGCTAATTTAAATTTATCTCCAGTTATTGCAGCAGAGTAATATGAAGGTCTAAACTTAAAGGAGTCCTAGACAATATCTGCAGAATCGCTAACAATGTTTAAAATTAAAAGTGGGAATAAAGTCTAAAGTTAATGTACAAATATCACATAATTAAAATGGTTATAGTATTCTTTGATGTTCTTGATGTATTCTATTTCTTTTTATGCGATTCTTTTCTTTTTACTACTAAGAAAATATGACGGTCATTGAAAAGTTATCGAGATGTGAAGAACCATCTTTCTGGTAGTGCCTGTAGGAAATATGGAACAATATGAGTAAATTCTTCTCCGTAATTAAATTCATAGAGATCTGATAAATGCTGCAAGGGAAGTGGACCACTGGGTTCAAACGCTGTCATGAAAACTTTGAAGATGAACGAACGGCAAAACCTGTCACCATGCCAGAAATTGTGCAAAAAGTACGTGATAGGACGACGATTAAAATTCTCATAGCTAATGGGCATTTTACATTTTGACGGAGGAATTACGCATGAAATTAATGTTCCCCAAAATGGTGCCGATGTTGTTGATACTAATCAAAATACACATCTCTGACCAATGATTAAATTTGAATGCAATAATATACACCATAAATAAAAACAAAAAATAAATAATAGAAACAAAAGAAAGCAAAGGTGTGAAATCGAACCTTAAAGATCATCGCATAAGTTTTCTGGGATGCTAAGAAAATTTCTTTCATTTGATGAACTTAAAGCGTCAGTCAGGGAGTATTTCTCTCGCTTCTACGATAGGATAAAGGCTTTAGAAGGTATTAGACAAAGTGCATTAGTGTCAAGGGAGAATATGTTGAGAAATAAAAATTATTTCCAAAAAATAGGCCTTTATATTGTACTTAAATCCCAGAACTTTTCAAATGCCCCATAAAATTGCTAATATAAACTATGTGACTTTTATTATATTGCTTTAAATGAAAGAACTTAAAACGTAACAGATGGTGTTGTGTATATTCTTAACTATGAGATAAAATTCAATGAACACAATAAACTTTCTGTAACCTTTAATTTTCTGGCAATTTCAGGGCACAATTGTGTAAAATTCTAGGTATAAATCTCTCAAAAATTTTCCTTCAAAATATATACAAATATGATCGAAAATATAAAAGAAAAAAAGGAAGTTATTAAAGTATGAAGTAAATTTTAAAGTATGACTGTTATTCACATTTTGAACAAGAGAAAGTGACGAAAAACGTATATCGGAAGAATTGGTCTCGATATGAACGATAATGTAAACAAACGGGATCAGCATTTGTAAGCAAGGTTGACCTCAGATCGTGATCAGATAGTCCTCCTTCGTGATAGGCCAAGACATGTGAACTTTTGTGTCGTGCCGCCCCACCTGAGTCGTCCTCATCCCATGATGACGGCCTGCATTCCTCGCTCTTTCATCCACCTGGCTCTTTCTTCCCCTCCTCTCTTACTTCTCCCTTCTCCTTTTCCTCTCCCTTTGCCACATTTATGCAGATAATGAAGTAACCGAAATACTTATCCATATAGAAGACCCCTGTAACTTAGAGGGCAATGAATTGGTTTGAATTCTTGTTGAGACAAAATATGATTTCATTAGGAATTTTCGTCATCTGAGAAATCGACGCGAAAATCTTCAAGAGATACTTCACATCAAACAGAAGTCATAACATCTTCAAAATATGTAAGTAAAATAATTCAAATGCTAAATCTAGCTTTATATAGTACTACTATTTCGAAAGAAAGCGTTTATAAATTCCATAAAAGACCAGATAATATATAACATAACCATTATTGTGAATTGTATAAATTCCAGATTATAGTTATGGATTGCTAAACATTAATGATCCTATCGTAAATACATGACAAGAAGTCAATACATACAAAGGCTTCAGGAATAATAACTAATACCATACGGTATTTCACCACACACAATTATTTTTCTGTCTTTTATTTTCGGTTGTCATATTTTTTTAGTACAATTAATTCTACGCCAAAGTTCAAATCACGTATTTTGACCTTGAGTTTTTTGTGGTTTTCCCTGATCAATTGAACTTTTCTTTCCACGAATTTCCCACACCCATATTTCATTTTTCATTGCGTTTGTTCTACTGTAGGGTCAAAAGAGTCAGGTTAGGTGAGTTGGTGATGTGTGCGGTGTGGCAGTTGCTTGCGCTTTGGAAAGGTTTTTGCTCTGGCGTCTGATATAGAGCAAGGAACTCGAAGGGAAGAGGGTTGTAAGGTGTCAAACTTCACGTGTAGAAACAATGTTAAGGATTTCTTCTACGTGCTCCTGAATTCTGGCCACCCGATGTCTTCCCTATCTCATCCCTTCCTACCAAAAGTGGCGCGGGCACAAACGACCAGCTCTTGAGCACGGCATAAGCACCGAAAATTTCTCATCTGTACCTACCACATCCAGTCAAATACCAAGTTTGCGGAATAACTACATTGTTTGTAGCCATGTAGAAGATTCATTATAATAACTAAATTCTTTCGGAACTGTATTACCTATAAATTTAGCGGAGGCTCAATATTTTTATGGAAACTGAAAGACTTTTCAAAAAATAAATCGGATCCAAGGTCCCTTCCAGCCACACAAAATTATAGCTAAATCTCCTTCTAGGATGCCCCACACCAGGCTTCCCGATTGGTCTATACAACATAACTGTTTTTTTAATGGTTCTGTGGTCATTCATAAAATATGATCCTTTCATTTTTTTTTCTTTCTCCCCCCCCCCTCTCTCTCTCTCTGTTTCTAATCTTTTCTTCTCTTCTCTTATCGTGAGGTTGTTTATTTCATCTCGTCATATGTAGTCAGTCACCACTCATAAAATCTCACTCTATTTTTCTCTCCTGATCTATTTAACGCTAAGTTCTGTAACCCCATAGTCAGTATTGGTATTACAATAGTCTTATTAAATTTAATTTGCGTGTTTTTTCGTGATCTCCTGTCAAAGCTTGTTTTATTGTTCCACATAGTTAAAAGTTGTTTAATTTGTTCTGTAAATCTTCATCTTCTTTATATGTAATATCGCAAGCCAAGTAATTTTAACGATTTTTTCCATAATCTTACCTCTTATAATCGTTTTTATATTTTAGAATTTGGTTACAAAGACCATTGCTTTCATCCATTTGGTGAGATTTATAAATTGTAAGTTGCAGTAATATTGCTTAGTAATTAAAGAGACCCTTTGTAATATGATTCCCTGATTTCGCTTCAAATTTGAGAGTATTTAAAGTTATGGAATTTTAATTTTATTTAAACGATTTGGTCTTTCAGAACTGACCCGGTGGCACATATTATCGGAAATATCGTATTTGTAAATCAAACATGATGATAAAATAAATAAAATAAAAGTATATTTATAAAATGTATACGTGAAGCAAGCAAATTTGAAAACACCTGAAATGTTACGCTTATTAACAAAATAGACAAAATGTGCATTATATGCAACATAAAATGTTGTTTAAGTTAACTCACCTACAAAGTGAACATACTTTCTAACAGTAGAGAAGAAATATGCATTTGCATTAAAAATCCTATCCTTAGACATCACAAAAAGCAGCGACTAGCGGTTTATTTTCGTTGCTTAATGGTTATCCGTGTGTTAACTTGTGATGGAAAACACGTTTTTTACAACACTCCAATTGCATCGTGTCCCTAAGAAGAGGCTTAGCTTTTAGGTCTTAACATTTTTCCCCGCCAGATAATTTTCTCAAGGTCACAAGGACCTCAATTATATATATTCAACAACTATCGCCATAGAAAAAATATACATATAACACTTGTCTAGTTTCTTGCCATTGAAGAACTTCAGTAATTCGAAATATAGCAATTTCAAGTGTGACTTTATCTTAGTATTTTATCCTTATCTACTTTTATTATTACTGTTAATTTGTTACATTGTTAATAGTGTTATTTTATTTTTATTTTTCATTTATATTATATATATATTGGCGCTCAGGTGTATTGAAATTGTTCGTGAAAAGTTACCTGAATCATAAAATTGTCAGCTTGCGTGTTCCGTTTCGATTTCCAGTCGAAGCATGAGGTAAAGATGCTTTCCGAAGTATTTTCTTACCCTGCAAGATGAACACTAGGGCTCTGTTTCACAAAACAACTAGTGTACTAGTTCAGTAGCTACTAATTATAGCCGTAATTCCAGTAGTTCTAATAAAATCTGTTTCATGAAAATTTATGCTACAATTCCAGAATCGTAAAAATTTGTTGTTAGTCACTTGTTCTAATGTAGGGACTGCTCGAGTATCGAGAAAGCTGTTTCGGGAATATTTATTACTCCGTGGATTGTTTGTTGATGCGATTTTGTTTACGCGGCATTTGTTTTAAATTGTATATTCAAGCCAAGAAATAGCATTATGTCTACCACATCGAAAAGAATATTTAATATTCAAAACAAAGTAACGGTGCTGCAGTTAATTAATGAGCATAAAGAAGTACTATTTGAGCAATTGTCCGACGAAGAAATACAAAGTCGAAAGGTGGAAATTAATAACGTAAATTGTGAAATCGGAGAAGGACTAGATATATCTGAGGGAAAACATTTTGGCCAAATACCGAGAAAACTACAATGGTAAGTGTTTCTATTGTACATTCATATACGCCATTGATATTATTACCCACAAATAATGGTGTAAGTAGCTCGGTTTCTATGATATTTTTCAGGTGAAAACAGATAATTCAAGAAATACGGGAATGGCCGGTGAATTTGAGACCACATATTACATAAATAGTCATTAATGATCTTTATAATTAAATGAATGCATCGAGCTTAATTGGTGGAATCAATATCTAACCTAAAATGTGTATACTAGTATGTAAATTCATCATTCGAGATTCACATATACAATAATTCCACTAGTTAACAATATGCAATATTACAAGACCAAGTGTTTCGTGGAACAGGAAACTGATAAAACAAAATTGCACTTGATGATGCTAGTCTGCCACACCCGTGACTAGTAGTTTAGGCTCATAAGCTCTAGAAACACATATTTGTAAAATTAACTCGTAATATTAGAAAGTAGACTAGTTTTACTAGATAACATTAGATGCTAAGGACCTCGGATTCATTTATCGTCTTGAAAGATTTTGTCAGGTGGTGGGGCATTTAACGCTTATAAAAAATACATATTAAAAAGAACATATACGATGTCAAAAGAAAATATACCCTAAATTCTAAGAACTTTCTTCGCAACCGAAAACGAAACGTCTACAGGAATGATGTGATTTTAACTAGTAGATTGTAATGGAATATCTACCAGATTTGTTTTTGTCTTATAACCTCCTATACTGTGTCAGCAAAATTAAATTAATTTTCTTCTTCTAAAATTATTTCATATTTACTTACATACATGGTTGCTTTTGTTTTATTTGTTTTTTAAGGAAGGGGAAGATGAACTAAACATTGTAAAACTGAGTGCGCGTGCAATATTAACATGCTCAAAATACATTTCTGGAAGTCAGCATAGAGAAAAGGACAAAATAAGTTTAACTCACTACTTGAAATTATCTACATCAGTAAAAACATAAATCCGAACCATACACTGAATAAGATTTCCGCAAAAAAAAATTTATCAAAAGTTTATAAAAATGCTGCCAATTTGTTTTATTTCAAAAATCTTTTTAGTGCCTAAATTATTCAGAAAACGAATTACTGACAGATAAAAACTGAACAAATTAATAACTATTGTTTAAATTTGTCATTAATGGATATATTTTGCAGTAAACGTTGGTTTATATTTAAATTAAAATCTAAAGCTTTCGCCGACGCTAAGGCCAGCATCATCAGTGGAATTAAAGTGCCTGGAGAGACAGAGAATCATTAGAACTAGGAAGCAGTAGTAGTGGAAGAACTGTGGGCTGACGTTGTCTAGTATTTGAAAACTTCTATCTTTGTTAATATTACCTAGATGCAGCTTTATTTCTAAGACCTCTCTTCTAGCCAGATTAAAATATTCTGTTCTTGTTGCAATTACTTCTGTTTTTTTCTAATTTTATTCCAGGGCAATTTTGAATGACATGTACCGCAATCGCAGAATTTTCTGTTTTATTAAGACGCAAATGTTGTCCCAGCTGAGTTTTAATGGATCTTTCGATCATATCAATGTGTACTTTTCCACATTTGCATGGTACGTAACATATTCCAGTGTAGCTAAGAGGATCTCTTGGGTTTTACTTACAAAGTACCTTGCGAAGATGTGCGTGCAGAGTTCCTCATCTTTATCTTTCATATCCGTGTTTCACAAAAGCAAGGGGGAAGGAGGTCTTACTGTGGCCGACATAATGCAAAACAGCGACCTATCAGCAACAGCAGGAGAAAAGAGCACCTGCCGTGTTACACATGGCGGACGAGCCAAGATCGTCTTCATTTCTCGTTTTTCCCCTTCCATACTCCCTCCAATTAAGAAAGAAAAAAAAACTTCACTTCCTGAGACGCTCGATGGAAAGGTTCGAACTTCCGTCCCGAGTTGAGTTAATGAGATAAATAACTGAGATGTGGAAAGGGTGAATAACAAGGAAAAAAGCTCTACTTCATTTGTTTCTATAAACTGCCATCGCTATTCAAATAGAAGCGGAAATGGGTACATCTATTTCGTGAGAAAAGAAACAACTTGCCATTATCGAGGGAAAAAAAGTTCAATAATGTTACTTTACGCCTGGGCAATGAAACAATTTCAAACGTTGCACAACTCAGTGTCATATTCCATGCCCGTTTCCAGCTAACTCTGTTTTAAATTTTTTTTATAATTTTTACATCGCCAGACAATTATTTAGAATTGTTTTTGCTCAAATTAGATTGATAGCATTTAAAAGTGTTTTCAGGATTTATGAACACAGGTTAGGTTAGGTTAGGTTAGGTTAGATTATATGATTACAGAATGTGACACTTGAATAGTTTCTGCAGCGTTTTCAAATGGGAAGTGATTTGACTTACTATAAATGAGACGCGAGTATTTGCACAATGTTGTCTGATGTTCATCACTCTTCTCCACTTTCTGGTTTGACCATCCCGATTACTTACATATGCAATGAATAACTGACACTGATTTCTTGCCCTTGCATTGTAATTTATTATTGTAAAGCAGTGAAAATGCGCCACAAACTACAAAATGTATGCACACTTCAAGCAAAGAAAAAAAAATGTGTTAACATATGAAAACTGAATTCACACAAACAAAAAATGATGAGCACTAACCATCTTAGACTTTTAGTGTTGTTCAAAATGCCCACCATTGGCATCGATACGCTTCTGAGTACCTTGAACTACTGATTGAGTAACGTTTGCGAAAGTGTCCTCAGCGATTGCTGCACATGTCGTTTCAATTTCTTCCCGAAGTGCTGTCAGTGTAGCTGGATTTCTACGGTATACAACATCCTTAAGAGTTCCCCATAGGTGGAAGTCCAATGGAGTTAGATCCGGAGAACGCGATGGAAACTCAATCGAAACTCTTTATACGATCCAGTGTCTTGCCTAGGATAGTGCCTTGGATCCAGTGCACGGGGCTTGTTGCTGTGGGAGGTCTCCCAGATCTGCCCTTGTGAACATCCCATACGGTAACAGGAGTCTCAAATTTGTCTCGAATGCGTGCAATTGTTACTCGCGTTGGCGGTTCTGTTCTGTATACACGTCTCCAATGCCTTTGAACTTCAACAACATTCTCGGTTTTCCAATACCACTTCAAAAGTGCTTTCCGCTGTTCAAACGATAATCTTAGCTCCATTTTGTTGTAGCAACGCTAGCATAACGCAATGTAAGTCACATCTGTTTACAGAACATCATACGATAATCTTTGGCTTCATTTGTTCATTGTTGATTTACCTGTCACGTAGCAACGCTATTTTAATGTAGTGAATCCCATGTGTTTACAGAACATCATACTACATATTACTGTTGTTTTTCGATCCAACTTTGAAATATATTAAATATATCTACTGTGAAAGTGTGTATACATTTTGGCACCCTCGGTGTAATAAGTGCTTTAGCTATGCTCCAAATAAAAATATGTAAGCTAATTACCTGTTAGTTTAAACCATCGGAACTGCTAGGCTCCTTATCGTAGATTTTCTTGTTACAGTCATCTTTGTCTGATTACTGTTCGTCAATGTCCTCTTATTTTAAAATGATAATAAAATAATTGGTGGTAAAATGTCATATTCTATTTTTCTCGTGAATTCGTTGCCTTGGTGTTTTTGTGCACGTTTTACACAACATTTCCAGTTTATTTGAGTCAAGTGATCTATTTCTTCATTAATGAGCAATTCCGCGTATTTCAGTCAAAAGAAAATGTTATTTTTATTTGCAAACCTACTTTATCTGATCATGAAAAATTCTACTAGACGTAATTAAAATGTTAGGGACTTATGCTTATTATCCAGTTCTTGTCCTTCGTTATAAAAATGGCCGTTAAACACTATTTAATAAACCAAATGGGAAGAAGATCAGGCTTAAGCTTGTTTGTTGTATGACAAACGCATTATTATAGCTCAGTTTCTATAGCTTTTATGTCGTAGCCATTCTATAATTTCCAAATTTCAGTTATATGTGTTTAAAAGTTTGTTCAAAAGATCAAGCTATCTTCTTCATCTTCTTCCAAATATTTTAGAAATTTGTTAAAAAAAAATCCTCAAACACGCATCTGTCACTTCCTGTTGGTCATTGGATTTTTTCGGCCAAAATATCCGGTGTGAAGCCGGTTTTTGCGAACTTTTCAAAATAATCCAATAGCTATTTTGCCCCATAGGTACCTTAGGTCCACCGGTTTTAACGGAAATTTGCAGGACTGACATTGATTTGCTGGTTTTATTTACCCAAGTCTCATATAAGTAATATATTGGACATTTGTCAACAGAAACCTTAATTTGGTGCATTTTGCGTACTTTTTCCTTAAAAATTTTGCCCGAAACTTAAATTTTACAATATCATAGGCGAAGTACAACTATTTTATGAAAGTTTGCTTTTTTACAACCTGAATTAATTTTTGGAACATCCTCTCGATCATAGAAGTTCTTTGTGCAACATATATAAGTATGTAAGCCTCTTCGGAAATCCTATATGATTCCTTGGTGACAGAAAATCTGTCAGTGCCTAAAGTTCTTGTCTTACAGCAGATGCGACCCATGGCCTCGATCAAACCACAAGCTTTTGAAATGTGAAGCACGTTTTAAAGTCGGGATTATTCTCTGTTCTTCTATGCGCGTTTATTGAAATAATTATAATCTCTACTTTGAACCTGGTTCCGAAATACTGTTTTTTCGTACCTCCTGTATTAGTTAAACCAGGAAGTGTAAATAGTCAAAAATAAACTTTTCTTTTTTAGCCTAAAAACCCTTAATTTCTTTACGAACAATTTGATATATTGCTTATTGCAAACAAATAATATCTAAGTCTCCAACGGGCCTTTAATCATAAACAGTTAGTTGCGAAGTAGAATAAGAGGAGCTAGCAGCAAGAGCAGCAGCAAAGCATTCCTCCAGCAGCAAGAACAATTTGTTGCATTTGTTCAGGGACTAACGTCAAGTTAAGTTGGTAACTGTAAAGTTCCACATGAGATGTGTTTGTGCACAGTAGGTTCCAAGAATGCTGATTCCCAAACAAAGGACGTACGCGTGCAGGTTTGCAGGCAGATGAAGATGGTGTTACAGGAAAATGCGGAGTTCCTTTCTGCTGATGAAACTTAGCTTCATCATTTCCATCCTGAGAGCCAACAGCGAAGCTCTGTGTGGAAATCCCCATCAGTTGCTTCTGCTGGGAAATTTATGGTCATCTGATTTTTCGATATTCAAGGAATAATTTACCTGCAAACACAACTGTAACTAGACAATACTACAGAGATGCTCTGAAAACTCTGCAAGGCCATGTCGCATTTAAAAGGTCACATTTTCGCGCAACTGGATGAATGCAGGGCATATTCTGTTGCTAAATATCTCACATTCCCTATAGTCCAAGTTCAGCTTTTTTCATCGTCAGAATCAGGTAACGGCTGCAGAGATGATTCTGTAGAACTGTTAAAAATATCAAGGGTGCCAAAAAATGTATGCACACTTTCACAGTAGGTATCTATTTAATATATTTCAAAGTTGGACCGAAGAAAACAGTAATGTGTAGTATGATGTTCTGTAAACAGATATGACTCACATACACTATGATAGCGTTGCTACAACAAAATGGAGCCCAGATTATCGTTTGAACATCGGAAAGCAATTATGAAGTGATATTGGAAAACCGAGAATGTTGTTGAAGTTCAAAGGCAATGTAGACGTGTGTAAAGAACAGAACCGCCAACGCGAGTAACAATTGCCCGCATTCGAGACAAATTTGAGACTCGTGGTACCGTATGCGATGTTCATAAGGGCAGATCTGGGAGACCTCGCACAGCAACAAGCCCCGCGTCCTCGGCTGTGGTTTTAGAACGTTTTGAGCACTCACCGCAGAAATCTACAAAGCAATGAGCACGGGTATTAGTAGAACCAGCGTACGTCGTATTATTAAAACAGTAAAGTTGTAAGTTTTCATCCCAACACTTTTGCACGCATTAAATGAAGATGTTCCTGAAACGTCATGTGCTGCAATCGCTGAGGACACTTTCGCAAACGTTGCTCAATCAGTAGTTCAGCGTACTCAGAAGTGTATCGACGCCGATAGTGAACATTTTGAGCAGCTGTTGTAACTGTAAAAGTCTAAGATGATTTGTGCTCATCATTTTGTGTTTGTGTGAATTCAATTTTGTTATGTTAACACAGTTTTTTCTTTCCTTGAAGTGTGCATGCTTTTTTGGCACTCTCTGTAGTTTCCAGCATGTCTTGGAAGACTGGCAGAAACGCTGGGATAGGTGCATTGCATTCTGTATACTTTGATATGATCATTGTGGGGATTAATAGAGAGATATATTGTCAAAAAATAGTATGAGAATTCTTTATTGAAGAGCTCTCCTATATTGATTGCAAAGCAACTGGTTTACCTGCTTGAGAATCTGTACAATAACAACAAAGCTTGTGACTAACATAAAATGCATTAGACTAAAATTAGTATAAAGCTAATCTAACTACAGGGGTTCAGGATATTATAAAATGAGTCATTTTACGCCAAATTTCCTTGACTTATATAAATAAATTGCTTATTACAATAATTACAACATAATTCATATGCATTGCTATGACAAGTATTACTTTAAAAATATAATTCCCCACCTTGCTGTTTACTGGATACGAATGTCACTTACGTATTGGTGTTGCTTCTCGCACTACTATCAACCACGCAGTGTGCATATGCAATTTAGTTTGTTGGTACACTTAAAGCAATTACATGACTGCTATGGGCTCATATGATAATATGTTGTTATTATTATTTAGTTAAGACCGTAAGGTCCTCTTTTCCATTTTATCAGAGACAATTACGGTTTTATTTATTTGTTTACCCTGACGATAGTTAAGGGGATGGGACCTTCTCTTCAACTCTACTAGGCGAAGAACATGCAAAAATTACAATGTATATAGTTATATAAAATACAGACAAAACCATATTAATAATGCATGCAAATATTACATGCTACATATTTTAATCTATATACCATACATGTACAATACAGTTAATGACATTAACAATTTGAGCATAGTACTTGTTAAATACTGCATTCTCCTAATAAGTAACCTTCGAGCAATATTGTAAATTGTCGTGAGCGTCAGTGGTTGATATGAGATGGCAATGTGTTCCAGACAAAAAGGTGAAGAAAAGAAGTTGTTTCGATGTAAGGGTATAAGATAGCATGGAATTATTCTATCGGGTGACGGGAAGCTAAGGAGCGAAAGCAGGTCCAAATATAGTGCGGAGTTGAAATGCATAGAGTTCTATGCAGAAGAATGGAGTGCAACTTCTTTCTAGCATCCAGTCGATGCCAGTATAACAACCAAAAACTGCATTGTTTTGATCTGATTTATGTAGCGAACGCAGGCATTATTAACATGTTGTCTTTGTCCAAGATTTGTCAGTTAACTGAATGGCGCAATAATCGAAATGTGGCATAATCAATGTTGATATATATAATGTAACAAATTAACAGTAATAATAAAAGTAGATAAGGGTAAAACACTGAATAAAAGTCACACTTGAAATTGCTATATTTCGAACTACTGCGAGTTCTTCAATGGCAAGAAAAAGGAAACTTTCAGATGCTGATCTAAAGAGGCTTGTGTCAGTAACAAAAACATTGTTAAAATCTATCAAAGTTTCCAATGGACAGACAGCATTACCCTTGCTTCCTTGTGATTGGTCTAAAGTGTTTTTCACGCTTTTACACCAACAGAAGAATGTAAACATTTTCGTGAATGTAAAGGACAGATGTTCTATCAACTGTTAAACATAGAAGGGGACTCTGTTACGATTTGGGAATGTTTACTGGATTAAATTTTGGTATACTATGAAAATTTAAAGAAATACACATCAGAAATAATATCATAAAAGTCTTCAATATCATGTAACACCGTCTGTATTGCATCCACTAGACAAAGATTTCACCTTGCCGCAAGATAGTCGTTTAAACATAAATTTGGATAGTGAACGAGATAAGCAGAGAGTGCTGAAAGATATGACATGACAGTCGCAAAGTCCGGACTGCATTCTACAGAATTGTTACGGGATAAAATGGATATAAGCATTCAGAAAGTACTTAGGCCATATCTGGGAAGTTATCCAACAAATATGGCAGGGTATGGAATCAGAATATCTGCAAGGATTTATAAACCAAATATTTGGAGTTTGCTAAACAGATGTTAAAGCCAAATTAAAGATTGGATGAAAAGAAACGTTAACTTTGTTCTTTGTAATGAACATATTTTACCTCCATCATTGTATTTTTTACCTAATAAACATATTTCTGTGCTAATTTATTTGTTTATTTGTATTCCTCTTAGAAGAATCGGGAAATACGTATATTGAAATTAATGAATCACCAAAGCGCGGCATTTTTACTTTATAATATGTGAATAATCAATTACGTCTCAGAATAATGTTAGCATTTGGCATTTGATTCTTGAAAATTGTATTGCAGACAAGTTACATATCATAAATTACTGTAAAAGAAAAGAATATATTTATATCGTCCAAATAAATAAAGTATGCGATCTCTCAATAGTAATTCGTCAACAAATAAATACCTCTCTTCAAATACACATTAGTGAAGATACAACAGAATAAGTTGCACCAATTTAAACAAAATAAAATGTTACGATTACGTTTCTGTAATAGAACACTAAGTTTTTCCAGGAATTATCGTTATGTGATAGTAACTTATTGACTTAGTGTAGCTCTGTTTCGTTTTCAGTTCAACTTGATAGAACCTCACTCAGAGAGATGAAATGCCAGTCAAACTCAGGCACCACTGAATGAAAGAAGGGGGAAGAGAAGAAAACTAGGAAACTGTAAGGCTAATCTGAAAAACTGCTGACATAAAAGTTGAGTGGTGTCACTTGGAAACAGCTTAATATAAAGGAATTTAAGTTAAAGGGGGAAGAAAATAATTCTGCCAGTAACTGCTAACAGAATGCTTGGATTGACTTCTAGGAGGGGAAGAGCTGCATAAACCAAGCAAACTCCTCATCAAGTAGAATAATTTTAAAAAAACAACATAAAATCGAAATTATGGCCTTATTAATTAACGGAATAAGTAATGGCATGACAAACTCTAAAGCTAATAAAAGAAGATTTGAGCTATAGTACATTACTTCACTAAGTTGGTATGTTTTTTTCCCTTCAAAATCAATTGAAAAGAAATGAATGTAATGAAATTACTATAATTATCAAAATTAAGTGTAACAAAATTGGAATTCTTGCAATCTATAAGTATTATAAAACAGAAGCCACAATTTTAGAATTATTTTTATTCTTATTATTGAGATTAAACCACAAAATGTATGGTATGCTATTAATTAAATAATATACGAACACTTGCACATAAAGCTAGGCTGTGTGAATATTTTCAAAAAATTTAAATGTGACTATATTTATGAATTGAGTCTTTGGTATCATATTTACAATCACTAAAATATAAAGAAATAACAGAAAGTTTAGAGTTACGTTGTGTATTTAAGGAAATGTTCATAAGTTTCAATAAAATAAAAACATGTTACCATTTAAAAACAATTACAATGTGCTAAGCAAATTATACACAATCAACAATAAACAATCTAAAGGTTCATCGATTTTCAGTGGCTTTGAAATTTAATTTAAATTATGCAGTAGTAAAAACATGTAACGCAAACGTTTTCTGAAGGTTATTACAGAGCTCTCTAGCATTCAAATGTAATTCTCAAATACATATTAAATTAATATTTCACATTTGCTATCTTCACGACACGACAATGCTTTAGTTAAATATAAAACATATGCATCGTTATAAATACAGTTTATATGTTGAGTTAATTTGTCCTTTTATTTTGAAACAATTGAGAGAAAATTAAACCCTAGAAATTAAAATTTCGGTTTTCAAGTGTCCATTTACCCCTAATGGTTTCATTTCCCTAACTTTCAGAATCTATTTTTCTTATTCTATTAAAATGGTATATAAACCTAGTTGTGTGTGGAGAAACAAATATTGGTGCATTTAAAGAGATTTTAAATGTTGGGTTCAAGATAAGTCTCCCCTCTTAATGGTTTGATTTCCGTGATTTTTGGAAACAATTTCTTTTTATTTTATTTAAATGACATGTACCGAGTTTCGTTGTGGAAAAAAAAACAAGTATTGGTGCCGCGATTTTTAAATTTTGACTTTCAGGTAATGACAGTTTGATTCCCCTGATATTCAGAAAATATTTTTTTAAATTTTTTTTCAATGCATATACCGAGTTTCGTTGAGGGAAAAAAAACAGCACAAATTGAGGCTGCTAGAGCGATTTTTAAAGTTTCCCTTTAGGTTAAACCCTACCCCCATGATTCAATTTTGCTAATTAACAAACTCAACAAATCGTTTATTAATTGACGGTTATGTGCCGAGTTTTGTTTAGAAAAAGCGAAAATTGTGGCCGCTAGAGCGTTAAAAGGCACACGATATATAAAAAATATATACATCGCTTTATGTTAATCCCCACTCCTAATCGTCCAATTTTGCTTGGTTTTGAACTTGGCGAATCGTTTGTTAATTGTTGTTTATATGCCGAGTTTCATTGAGAAAAAACAAAATTTGTGGTTCTAGAGCGTTAACAAACACATACTGACACATACACACGTTTTGTTTTGTTTTTAATAGTCATTTTTGGTGCCTAAATTGATGGAGATTTGAAGAAATTTTTCAAAAATTCCTTCATGGGTACAACCACAATTCCTTCGGAATTCACTAAAATTTCATTTGTATAAGCTGCCATCTGTGAGAAGAGAATACCCAGGAAAACGAAAAATGTACTATAAATATACAAGAGTAGATGATCCATTAATAAATACATATCATGTAAAATAATTATTAAAAATCCTGATAGTAAGAATTATAAAATATACGTGTTCCTTGTTTCATTTTCTGCACCACAGCTATCATTCTTTCAAACAGCTCTGATATATGGATAACAAGAAGAAGAAGAAGAACAAGAAGAAGAACAAGAACAAGAACAAGAAGAACAAGAACAAGAAGAACAAGAAGAACAAGAACAAGAAGAAGAACAAGAAGAACAAGAACAAGAAGAAGAACAAGAAGAACAAGAAGAAGAAGAAGAAGAAGAAGAAGAAGAAGAAGAAGAAGAGATAAATGAAGAATTTAAAGAAGATGTTGGAATGGGTATTTTTGGTGCGGGGTTGTAATATTTACGGGGATTAATTTAATTAGATGATAGTCTGCTTGCTTTGCCTCGGCTCTTGAATTCTGGAGTTCGATGTTTCCTATTTCTCTGGTTCCAAAGCAGAGGATAGGAATCTCAGGGGAATTTGGACTGTTTTTAATGACGTCATGTCATTAGGGAAGGAAGGGAATTTTTCACTTAAATAATACAATTTTAAGCTCAAGTTGAAATTTTAATTAATTGGACAATTGAAGTTTTTAGGACATGCTGAACGTCAGTCGCATGCTGACAAGTCTAATTTTATATTTACTGTATGTTGCGCTCCCTCTTCACCACTCGAAGATTTAAATGCACTATCCACTTAACTTTCATAACAAATTCACGCGTGACTGTCACCTTTAATTTTACTATAACACTGACCACTTCGATGTAAGGACTTTATCATAAGAATTATCTGTCGATCCTAACTTTAACACTGATTTAATGAAACTCGTATATTATCTTGACAAAGTATTTCCTTCACTGAACTGTAGAGTAATATTTCAATTATTGACTGCCTTACTAATATCATTGTCATAGTTGCCCGGTCTTCTACTTGGTGTCTATATTCCTAGTTCCTCCAAAAACTTACTTCTTATATTTGATATAAAATCTATTATGTGAATTCACTCCGCCCCCGCGAACTTTTATTTCTTCAAATATTCTAGAAATCGACTCAACTCTCTCTATTGACTATTACATCATATCTTTAATATTGCCTATTAGTTCTCATTCGTCCAATTTTGAAGGATGTTTATTAGTTGGATTCATTCTCCTCCGTTCCTTTTTCAATTTTCTAAAACTCAGATCCGCACACTAAAGTTTTTCGATAAGGCACGCTTCGGCCATATATAAGCGGTATCCCTTTGAATCTGTCAGAAACAGCTAACAGCTGTTTATGCATGCGGAATTACTTTTGATGACAAGCACTGTTACCGATCGAAATCATATTTCTTGCTACACCCAGTTTAAAGTGTAATAACACAATTGGTGTATCGAGTCGGCAGATTTGTCTTGGAGTATTTGCGAAAGACTAAAATGGGTCTCTAGTCTTAACAAAAGGCTACAGCCTTTCAAGGCGAGACTATTGTCCGACTGATGACCAGCATGCCCTATTGTTATACAGTCTGCCATCTTGACAGATGTTCAGAAATGTAACCCTGGTCAGAATATTACTTATTGAACAAAAAGGCATGTATGCCTATATACATACACTAACAATATAAAATTAAAATCCTGGTCATAATTGTAATATTGATACCGTTGATTATTATGTCACTCTTGACCTTGTTAAACAATACCTGAAATCAAACGCAATTATTATTAGATTAGCAATCTTGAGATAACAATGCCTGCTTCAATGTTAATATTGACAAATGAAAGAGCAGGCAGAAATTGAAAATTACAAGTATAACAAAGAAATCAACAAAAAATGTTGGTAAGTGTTGGTAGAACGATGAAAAGGACTGTGCCTGTGGGGCTAGGGCAGTGAAAGACGAGGAACAAAATATAGTAAAGGTAATTATGATAACGAAGTGTATAGTGACGAAGTAATAGAACATTAAAAAGACACGTAAACGGTGTCCCAAAATCGCCGTACATTTTTTCGCGTTATACTCTCATGCATCTTCATGGCACGCATGCCATGTTCATCTTTCAGGCGATTTAGTAAGTACGTGTCTTTCCTTTAATTTTCTCTGCAAATGTTCATTGCCGAATAAACTACACATATAATATTTAATCGAACACAGTTATTATTAGTTATTCATCTCCTCCTTTACCCATGTACCGACTTCACGTATTAAATATAATTTTTTTTGTCTGTTAATTATTCTGATCTGGTACGATTCACATCAGTTCGTGTATATTTGTAGCACGTTCTCAATAGCCAAATATAGACGGTATATAATCAGCTTCTGTTTTACTTAGTGCTTAGGACATAATGTGAATTATGTAAATTTAACAGTAATTCTGACACACCGCGTATAAATTTTAAAATTCTAAAACTTTTACAGGCTGTTGCTTTATTATAATTAGTATGCACAATTGAGGTACTAAAACATTAATGCTCGTTTACATTTTGCTTTGGTTTCACGATACTGTTGCTTTAATATTTCTTAGCTTTTTGCAGGTTGCTCTAATTTTGAACAGATTTAATTTCTGTAAGTTTAAACTTATCATGAATACAATACGTACTGGCCACTTAAACAGTCTAATTTAAGTATTTCTTTACTTTACAAAAATATACCTTTGAATATAATTTCCGAATCCATTGGCAAACTAACAGCAAGATCCATATCACTATGATCCTAGGGTATGTCTATTTTCTAATGTGCGATGCAGTGGTAGGGAAAGCATTTAAGGAATTGTTTCCCTGTAGCACAAAAAGCAAGAAATCCACGGTATTTGCCTATCAACAAGGGCACCCCATCGCAACAATCATATAGCAGGATGAAAAAGGAAGAGAAGGCTTATGACATAATACTTTTAGTGTAATCTAATTTTCTGAAGTTGTTGCGCAGTTTTATAAAAATAAATTAAATGAATAATCATTTATATGTATCTAATATCCCAAGACTCCCTTGTTATTGATATTGCATTCTTATTAAACATTTTATGCATATCACTTTAATCATATACTGGGAAAGTAAGAACCTCTGCGACAAATTTGAAAAGAGATAGGAATATTTTTGTGAAAAATGATGTTCTCTGATACATCGTTTAGAAGTTGTGCACCCCTATTTGTTAATGTTAATATGTATTGGCTCCAACGTTAATCCCTTGATGTTGTCTTGTTCTCGCCATGTACCTCAGTGTGTAATCGATGCGATATTTTGAATGCAGGCATGAATTGAGAATGAAGGTTTATGATTGCCCTGAGTTGACCGACATGATAATCCAATACGGTGAGGCTAGGGAAAAAAGCCACTTGACTTAATGTCCCTAATTTTTTTTCTTTTGACGACTTATGCAGAGTGTCATGTATGTGATCTCAGTTGACACAAAACGAACTCACTGACGGAAATAACGCTGCTTTTGATCTACCGAGGGTGTTAAAAAATGTATACACACTTTCACAGTAGATATCTATTTAATAAATTTCAAAGTTGAACCGAAAAACAACAGTAATGTGTAGTATGATGTTCTGTAAACAGATGTGACTCACATACATTATGATAGCGTTGTTACATGGCAGGCAAATGAACAATGAGCAAATGAAGCCAAGATTTCGTATGATGTTCTGTAAACAAATGTGACTCACATTACGCTGCTACAACAAAATTGAGCCAAGATTATCGTGTGTACAGCGGAAAGCAATTTTGAAGTCTGGGAAACTTCGAACAGCAACAAGCCCCGCGTCCTCGGCTATGGTTTTGGAACGTTTTGAGCACTCACCGCAGGAATATACAAAGCAATGTTCACATGAGTTTCCAACCGCGTTCTCCGGATCTAACTCCGTTGGACTTCTACCTATGGGGAACTCTTAAGGATGTTGTATAACCTAGAAAACCGGCTACACTTCGGGAAGAAACTGAAACGGCATGTACTGCAATCGCTGAGGACACTTTCGCAAACATTGCTCAATCAGTAGTTCAACGTACTCAGAGGTAACTCGACGCCGATTAGCATTTTGAGCAATTGTTGCAACTGTAAAAGTCTAAGATAATTAGTGCTCATCTTTTTGGCACCTTGTGTATTAACACCTTCTATAATTTATCGTGAGGAAATTTTCAGAATAAATTAATAATATAATATCATAGATTTAAATGTCCCTAAACATCTGTGTTCCTTCAGTGATGTATGTTCTCTAAACGACGCAAAATAGTTTAACAAAAATGTTCCTTATTATGACATCTGCCTCTCTCTTTCAAATTTGTCATGTAGGTCCTGACTCAGCCTGTATATTAAATATAAAAAAATAGATTCGACTCCCAATACTATAGGGCGGTAATCGAAAATAATTCTTACAAAAGAAAATGTTATACATGGTGTTCCATGAGCTGAAGGAACCAGGCTTCATAGTACGAGTCCAATATTGTGCTCGGTAAAGTTCAATGTGTTCCAAGATCCTGAGTAACTCCAAAATTGGTGGTGGTCTGACGAATGTGGCGTGCTACTGAATGGCCATAACAATAAGTAAATATTCTCATTTCCTCATTTGAAAATAACGCTGATGAATATCCCAGAAATTCAGGAGAAATCTACTGAACGTTTTCATTTTGTGTGCTGAATATCCTTTATATGCACAAGCAAGTGTTTCAACAACATGGGGCGAGCTCCCATAGTGTCATGGAAATGGGCGCCTTCTCTAATAGCGGTTAACACATTCAGATTTTCTATATCCCGTTCCTCATAGTCTAGAGGCTTCTTCATGTCGCCCTCGATGACCTTTGAGGGCGCCCTTCGTAACTAATTTCCTTATTATATTTTAAGAATATTTGAAAACTTTTCCTTTAATTTAAATAAAGATTTTTACTTTTCGTTTTAAAAGGACGGTCCTCAAGCTCAGGAAATTTGTTATAGCGGCATTTTTATTCTGCGAGACAGGCCGCTTCCTTATGATTCACTTTATTATGAGTTTCAGCAAGTTGACATTGGGACACCCAATTTCCCCTCAAAACAACTTTAATCCCAACAAAGCTGTGTCGCAAATAATGAACAAACTATTTATAACATTCTTACAATAGGAATGTTCCAAGTTCCTTGCTTTCAGACGAACGTTCAATATTATTAGTGAGCTTATGAAATACTTTTTGAGTGCCTTGTGTTGTGATAAATTGTACATTCAACATGTTTTAAATATTTTTTCATTGCTTTTTAAACTTTAAATTATTCAGTTTTTAATCGATTGTATTTTAAGCATAACTGCTCTTAAAATGGCAAAGAAATTACAACTTTTAACAGTGTATGGGAAGACCAGAACTGCTTTATTTGAAACAAAGGGAAACTTGTGTGTTTATTGTGCAATGCTAGCGTCTCTGTTCTTTAAAGTAAGGTAAAGCGATATTTTTCGAGTAAGAAAAATAATTTGATATATTTTTAATTCTATATTTATTATTATTACTATTATTATTATTATTATTATTATAAGCATCATCATTGTTATTATTAGAATCGGTAACAGTAGTGTCTAAGTAATGGAATTGAACTTGGCGCTCTCGTACCCCTAGTTAACATGTAAATGCGCCCGAATACAAACGAACATTGGACAGCCCAGGTCTAGACTAACCAAGGAAACCATCGAAGTGGAGAACAGGGTGATATCGTATGTAATGATGGACAACATGTAACAGTAATCGTGTACAAACGTTACTACAGTATTCCATTAAGTATATTACGAGATATAATTACTTTAGTTAAACAAAGGAAGTCATTTCCAGTTAGCATTGGACCAAATCGATGGTTTTCTTTAGGAAATGAGAAAATCTGCTACACTACGTGTTAGCACCACATATGCTGTGCTTGCAATATGTCAAAAGCATGTTCTCAAGCACCAGGAAAGTATAGTAAGGTTTTAAAAATGCTTGCTGCCCAGAAAGGAGGTAACGAAGTTGGTTAGAATAATTCCTTTCGTTCCTTTGAACGAAGGTGATCTCCGAAAAAAACGAGAGAGCGTCTCAACCGCCGCTCTCTCCCGTTCTACTGCATTTTCTAGTCATTTCCGAAAGAGCACGAGCTAGAGGTTTGTTTCTTCCTGTGGCAATGATTATTTCGACCGCAAAAAAGAGAAGCTTCCGCTGGACATCTATCTCCGGAAATAGGAGATGTTGGTTTGCAGATAATCTTTTTGGTGCCCGATACAAAAGGAAATGGTAAAGTTAGTGGATCTGTATTATTTTTCACTTTTTTTGATAAAACATGCATAGGAAGGAAGGAAACGGAAAAGGCCTCAAAGTGAAAATGATAAATGTCTGTTAACATTTTTTTCCCGTTTCCTACCATAATCAAAGACACTTTGCAGAGATTTCTGTGGCTGTAAAATTGAACTAAATATTAAGAGCTCAATTTATAAATGTAGACTTCTTAATATCATAGTTGTAGGAGAAGAACCAGGAACTAGCTGAACAAATTCGAATCTTATTTCAAACAAAACTGTTTGAGGTTGCTACTGGAGATTTTCTCTTCAACGTCAATAATGAGACACGAGCTCTATTCCCCAAAAGTATGGTCTAATACGACGGTACACATTTTTTTATTTAACATAATCACTTTTTAACTATATAAAATTAACACACCATCCATAAAGAATTTCTAAGCCTCTCAAAAAAAGCTTTTCTTGTTCTGCAAACCAGTTCTCCACATTGGTATCACTGCCTCATTTGATGAACATTTCTTCCATTTTAAATGTCTTTTTAACTTTGGAAATATGTATATATATATAATTATTAGGGAGAACGGCCATATTAAAGCCAACTTCGTTCCTTTTTGTGCATTGCAATCGAGAATTGTGAGCTATCTAGCAAAATCAGCACAACTTTGGGAACAAATTTCAGTGTTTTTCCAACTTTTTCCTTTCGATGCTTGTCAGTATCGTAAAATAATGCGTCACCGTCACTGTTTTACTCTGTTCTAAACAATCTGTCATTATAATGCATTCTTCCCCCCCCCCCCGAAAAATAGATGTGAGAATTTTCCCTCCCGATTTTTGAGCACGAAATTTCTTTGGGCAGGGCGAACCGTCATATTTCCATTCCTTTGTTCTTTTGTTTCTGGATTATGATAATGAATCCATGTTCCGTCCATAGTTACCATACGATCCAAAAAGTTGTAAGAATCCTCTTCAAAATGATGCCAAAACGATTTGGATTTTTTCTCAGAGTCCGTTTTGACTTTCATGCATTTTAGAATACATTTAATAGTGATATTTCTCATACCCAAATCATGAAGTACGACGTTAAAGATGCGTCCATAGGAAAATTTCAAAGTTTCAGACCAATTCTTCCATCCTCCAAAATCATATCGTGCAGAGCGTGAACATTTTCGAGAGTGGACATAGAAAAGGTCCAACTTTTGACATCCTTTCTTCTTCTCTTCAACTCCGCAACCAAATATTTTATGGTGGCGTATGAAGGACAATGATTCTTCAATGTATCGACCATATCTGCATAGATTATCTTGCCTGTAAAGCCTTTCAAAACTAAATACTTAAACATCGAACGATACTGTTTTCTCAAAAAATTTAAATTTTTCTCTAGAATAGTTTCTTGTAGAAACTATTTACAAAATAGACATGTTATAATTATTTTTCATAGTTGGACAAATCTATTTTACCGAGGGTATTAAAAAGTTATAAAGTCGAACTAAATATTTTTATTTAGAAGGTGGCAATGTTGAAGATAAAACAAATATTTCTCATAAATCTTGTGTTTTGTTGGTCAGGTTTCTGTCTTTTGTTTCCTAAGCGAAGTCGATAAAAACAGACTTGGCAATATTAAACGGCATACTACACTGCCGTTCATTAGTATTGCGGGTACGATATTATGTCGTTTTCCGAGGACATAGGAAACAATTGAACGGCGCTAACAATCACATATCTTTGATTGGCATTTATCATTTACTTCCGACGATACATTTACGTGTCTTCTCAGAGCATAAGACGTGTTATTTTCTAAAATGTATGAATACACAACATTGGTGTTGTTTACAAGGCTTTCAGTACATCGATATGAGCCGGTTTCATTGATAGATGCTAAAAATATACTAACATGTTGCTTGTTAGTATCATGTTTAAACTTTAACGTGTTACGATACCTATTTTTCCGCAATCCTTTCCAGCATGTATCGAGAAAGCGACGTCAAAACCACGAGACTTTTGAATCTGTGCTTTTGAACGCACTTCGACATACTTTTGTTTTCATAACTTTGTTGATAAACATATTGCGCATGAAATGTGTTATGTTAAGTACAACATTTTCAAACAATTAAAAGCAGCTAACTGTCGAGTTAGAAGTGTAAATACATAATGGAGGTAATCAATCTCCTCTATAATGTTATTTAATACAGCTGTTGCCAAGTTATCGTTAACGTTGTTTGGAATTTATAACAGGAAAGTGCTTTTTTGTATCCCTGTCATTCTTTCTATTTAGTTGCATGCTTGGTTGTCGTTGTACTGTACACTTGTATTGAGTTCGTTTCAGCATATAGCTGAAGCTTTAAGAGATATTTCTTTAAGGCAACCCCCATAATCTAACTGAACATTCATTTTTAATTGAGCTCTGATGTGGTAATATTTCAATAACGTATTCATTTTATTTACAAAACATTAACAGCTCCTCGCAATGTTTAGAAACCAAAAATGAATACATATGTAAAAAAACAAAAAACAAACACACACAGAAGAAATGTGAACATAAAAAGCTCTTATTTAAACATTTTTACGGAGAGTTACTCAGTTAAGTAACTCAGTTTATGGTGAGATTCACTTTCTCCACCACCGATTGTGTTCAGTTTGATGTCCATGGACTTGAACTATAGGTCTGCAACACAGTTTCCATTGTAGAAGGCTGCTCCGTAGAACAGGAAGGGAGATGTTAGTCAACTCCTCCTATCAGACTTTCCAGAGACCTTCCATCGTAGTGGGACTTTGAGAAGCAAGGTGTTGTTTGAACAGACTAAATACGCAAAAGTCCACTGCTGAGACATCTGGTGATTCCTGTGAAGGAATCTGATACACTTTTCCACAGCCTTAGCGGTCTTGGGATGATCGAAAAATATTGCACGATGCATACTCACTATATAACTGAGGAATATCTTTATCAAAATTGGGTCCATGTGCTTTGGTAGTAGACTTCATTCATTTTTACATTTTTGGCAACTCCATGAATGTGAAGTTTCCCCCTAGCGCAGTAACCTACAACCTCCATGGAGCCCTTAGAAAACTTTTCCTTGTTTTCCCGGATGAAATTGGAACGGGGAGCTTGACAGTAAATAGCGTGGGGTTTGTTTGTATCATCAAGATAAATCCATGCTTCGTCCAAAGAACCATACTACGGCATTTTTCACCTGCCAGGTGGAGTGCATTGATGAAGCGTTCTGTTCTTTCAAGACCCAAGTGAAGGTGGATTTTACTATAAATGGTTCCTTTAGATTTTCAAATGTTTTTGTGCTGGAGGGTTTTCTGTGTCACCTTGGTTTCCCAAATTGGGCCTAGCATGGAAATCCATTTTTATGCAGCTGTGTTATAACGCCCTCATACGATTTACTTATGGTAACATCTTTGATTTCACAACTTTCTGCTGTCATCGAAAGACTGCAACCGGCGTCGGCAAGCCCAGTGTCCCTGCCACAAACCAGAGTTTTGAAGCATATTTGCATAGACTGCAGGTACATATGCGATAACACATGTAAGCATGTCCATTAGAAAGAATGAGAGATAGATTCATAATTGTCCCTTATTGTACAATGGTGGCGAAGTGGAAATCACTCTTTGTTTTCCGTAAATTAAATCTTTTCCTGGTAGTGAAAAAGTATAGGAGAATATACCATGGGCTTCTACCATGATATTAATGACTTCTAACCTCTGAAGTTTATGTTTTTCCTTAAAATGTTGGTATCGAGGTGTTATAGATAGTAATTTTTTCTTAATTCACTTTGGCCCTTGTGTTTTTCAAATCTAATGCACGTAGCAGAAATAAAAAGACGCCGCCGTTGACGTTTGTCGACGTAACTAACACCACTGTAATATGCTCGACTAGTTCACGCATTGATAATATAGCTGGATTTTTCAGATGATACTTCTGGGTGAAAGGAGTGTGATTTTAAGGGTAACAAAATCACAATGTATAGAAATCTACGGAGTTTATTAATGTTTTGTTGTTACCACACAGCGGTACACTTTTCTGATTACGATATGCTCTGATAATATTATTATATGCAGACAGAATACAAGACAGACGTGTTATAATTCATGTTTCTTTCCCTAAAATTGTGCTTTTTGTCCTGTTGTAACTCGTATACTATTTTCCTATATGGATATTAATTCAAACTCGTAACTTCTACCATTAACCACAATTAATAACTTTGTAATTTCTTCCACGAAATATTAATGACCACTTATCTTTGCGTAATGTTAAAATACTGTTTCTTTATATGGAGTAAGAACCACGATTTCTACTAATGCAATTTAAAACACAACTTCTCTCTACGGAAGCCAATGCATAACTAACATTCTGTGATATAAACAATCACTTATTATAATAATTGAATAAGACATTACAATGCATTATTTTTTTCCTATACGCATATTAAGCGAATGAAATTCGTTAATTCATTAATTTCTATTTCTATTTCTAATGTATTCGTTAATTTCTGTTTCTATTCTATTTCTATTTAGTTAATATCTATTAGTTGCAATAAATTTTTCTGTCTCGAATTTCATTCTTGGTACACATTATTAATGTTGTTACGCTTACCATGGTTGATTTACTTAGTATTACAATTTTCTTATCTGTAGTTTAATCTTCTCATATTCTTGGCTATGTATGTGTTCCTTTGAAGGGCTACATTTTTATTATTCGGCATTATCATAAAGGTCAACAAAAAATATTAAGACATACATTGTAATAGCCCTTGTCTGAAATCTATACAAATGAGCTTACTAGAAATATACGATTTAAAACGTATTACCAACGAATATTTGTTATTTGAATTGAAAATTAAAACCATTACCTAACTTTAAAACATGCTCAAATGAACTTATTAAATTTATGTGATTAAAAACATATTATCGATGAATGTTTGGAGCTTTAAATCGAATATTATGGCATTTATCTAAGGTAATAACATACGTACATGAACATCTTAAATTAACATATCTAAATAGCTATTACTGTTAAATGTTTATGAGCATTATATTCTTTACCTAATATAAAAACATGTAAAAATAGAACTATTATAATAATACAGTTAAATAACTGCTATCAATGAGTGTTTAGGGTTAAGTCGGATATTTTCCGTTTCACACTAAAGGAGATTGCTGATCTGGATAACCTAATAACAATTCCTAATTTGAAAGTTAGGATCACCAATTACTTGAACACATTAAAAATAGCCGTTGCAAATGCGATAAGTTTGGGTTCTGTTGCCTCTAGGAAATTGAATTTTTGCAATCAACGCTCCCGGAACTCCAGAAAAAGTGTACTGTATACTGTATACTCCTTTGTATACGGGAATGCTTGTCTCATCCACTTTTTGATGAAATATTGCGGAAACCTTTCTGATAATCCTGAAAATATTAGCCGGCATTTCACTAATATAAATATTAGTGAAATGCCGACATTAACCCCAACCATTAAATGAAAAGAAGTAATGACCTAAATCCTTAACGTAAGCAACAGGATAGACAGAGAGAAACGTGTGTTCTAACTTCCCTTCTATTTCATTCACAACTTTATGACTGTTACTTTTCACATCGTATTCCTTTGTTTGTTTGTTTTTTTTTTCATAAAAATTTCGAAGTCTTAAAACCCTTTTATCAAAGGTTCAAAAATAGAATATTGACATCTATAATCGGATTTTTTGCCGCTATTTCCCAACTATTAATAATTTTGTCGTTAAATTTTAAGCACAAGGGAAATATGATGTTGAAACTTAACACGAAGTTTAATATGTCTTTAATATTAACATAAGTAGTCTAGTAGCTTGTTGAATTTTAAAATCTTTTGATGAAGTCGACCTAATTCGTTTGTTTCCTAAGTGAAATCATCGTAAGATTTCAAATAGATAACGGCTTCGACACGGTATTACTAATGAATGCTATAGTAGAAGTATAGAAGAAATATTTGTCAAACACAATTCCACAAGTTACAACTTCATATACTATATACAGATAGTGTCAAAATGTATACACACTTCAAACAAAGAACGAACCGTGTTAACACAACAAAACTGAATTTACACAAACAGAAAACGATGAGCACTAATCATCTTACACTTTTACAGTTACAACAGTTGCTCAAATGTCTGTCATCGGCGTCGATACATTCTGAGTACAATGAACTACTGAATGAGCAACGTTTGCGAAAGTGTCCTCAGCGATTGCAGCACATGCCGTTTCAATACTTCCCGAAGTGCTGGCAAATTAGCTGGTCTGCCCAGATCTGCCCTTGCGAACATCGCATATCGCATATGGTACAATAATCTAGGCTTCATTTGTTCATTGTTGATCTGCCTGTCACCCAGTAACGCTATCATAATGTATGTGACATTTGTTTACAGAACATCATACTACACATTACTGTTGTTTTTCGGTTCAACTTTTAAATATATTCAATAGATATCTACTGTGAAAGTGTGTATACATTTTTTGGCCTCCTCGGCACATATATTTCCTATATGTTCGGTCTCGCTCTTATGCTTCTCGTTATTTAATTATTAAATTAAATTTCACATAAATCGACACTTGCTAATTTATACAGTAGTGAATAAACTAGATGTTTCATAACACGATATAGCCACACATGCACAACAATCGAGCGGGGTGATTCAGGTGATAACGTTTTGGCACTCACATTCGGGAGTTCTCTTGTTCAAACTCCTTGAGACTGGCTATCCTAACTTTGGGGATTTTTTTTTTTTTTCCCCGTGATTTCCCCTGGTCACATAGAGGCGAATGCTGGGATATAGCTTTATGTTCCAGGGATTTTTTTCTGTTGCATTTCAGCTTTATTCATTCCGTTTGTTTATTTCTGGGCTGGTGCTGTGTGCGGCGAGGTTGCGGCATGTATTTAGGTCTGATGTGAAAGTGGCCCATCTGAAGGGGCTTTAATTCCTTGGAGAGGTGGCGTAGGGGCGCTGTATCTGAAAACAATGTTAGAGACCTCATCTGTCTGTGGATCCTGGCCGCCAGGTGTTTCTCTGACCTCTTCCTCCCAAAGTTGCCCTTTTTGCGGGCTTAGGTACAAACGGCCAACCCTTGGACACTGCTTAAATACCGAAAATTTGTCCTCGGTGTCTACCAATCCAATTATATAAAACAAAATGATAGACTTGTTTCCTGTGCGGTCTGAAACAAAGCACATCTGTGTTGTTTACAAAGACTTAATAAAACTGATACTGATATTTTTCTTTATGTTTTGCATGCACATTTATCAGAAAATGCTTTTTCTGTCATTCATTTCTTTGTGTAAGTGTAGTAATAACGTTGAATGAGCCAGTCTTTCACAAGAATTTCAGGAAATAGATGAAGATATAGATTTTGACTTAACTGTCGTGGAAGCTCAGGGCAATCGGAAAAGTAGAAAAAAAATTAAATATACCGGTGAAAAGAAAGGAAAAAGAAAGTCCCATAATAATCACGTCGAAAATGAAAGAAAGTAAGCAGTACATACACCTTAACAAAAGAAGAAAAGTGAAAAGGATAATTGGAAAATAAAATTATGTAAGTATAAAATATTGCATCAGAGTGAAAGAGAAAGTTGAATATTTCAGCACTGTGCTTCAGGTAGCCTGGGCCTATTAAGTGCGCCCAAAAACAGACTATCTCTTCTTCCAAAAAATGTTATTCGACAGGGAAGCGCCTAAAGAATGTGAAAAACAGGGCATTATTACTGTTTTTATCATTTTTATTGGTGTTTAACGTCCGTTTTTATTACTGAGGCTCCACAGATTGTGAACACTGATAATACATGAAATGATATATTGGTACAGATTTTTTTTAAGGAAGGAAACGTTCCAGGCGTAAGTTTAGGGTACCTCCCCGGCATTTGCCATTTATGAGGACTGAGGAAAACCTGAAAAAACCTCAGTCAGAGAGAACGGTCCTGGCGAGATTCGAACCCCAGACCTCCCGCTCACGAGTCCTCTCCTTAAGGACCTCGGCCACCCGTGGCGGTACATAGAACTTGTTTAAAGCACTATCAGCTTACCCTTACTGTGAAAACATTAAAAATTTCTCATAAAGAGAAAGTCAATGCAGTAGCGGTAAATTTAAACGGAAAGATCTGGAGGAAAATAAATACATTTCAGAACAAACTATGAGCAGCGTACTCCGTTCTATGAAAGAAGAACATCTTGATATAATGAATGTGTGTAACACAATCAAATGTCTTTTTTTTTTCCTTGTTCCAAATCAGTTAATGCATGGCTTGTGTAAAAATCCTACATTTATTACAAAGTAATCCCATAATAGGGTTAAATATGAAACCTGGGCCGCTAACACTCGAAAACGTGGATTCGCCTTTACAATCAATGATATAATCTCTAACCTTCAGCTTTGCAGATTTCGAGGGGATTTTCGATAATGGAAACAAAAAGTACGGTAGCTCAGATGAAAGAATATCGACACACTAAGGCAAAGATGTGTGGTTGAAATCCCGCAGTGACGTCGGATTTTACCCACCATTCTCTAATTTAAAAAAGTTTATTTTTATTCATTTGCTACCTTGTGTTATTAAAAGAAACAGCTAGTTATTCATGTAAGTACGATGTTATTAAATAAGTGAATCTAATCGAAAAAATAAACTTTCTATACAATGTTTTAGCTTTTTATTAGAAGTTATTTATGACGCATTTCTCGCTAAACTATAAATTATCACATTTTAAATATTTTATTCCTTTTAATCTTTTTAAGTGACCATCAGTTAGTTATTTTTCATAATCATCCTTGTTCTTGGCTACTTTTGAAGTGTTTATTATTAGTTCCATAACATTCTGATTTGTATTTTAGGAAATAAACACAACACAGATGTTAAATAAAAATAAGGAAACAGAGAAGGAGGAAGGGGAAAAATATTCTTTTGATAAACTGAAAGTTTCGTCATGTTTTTTATTCCTTCACAAATAACAACACACCAAGTTGTCAACTAACATTTTCTCTTCATTGTTGCTGTTTTACTTTTGAATTTACAATCCGATATATAATTTTTTTATTCAAATTTGTTTTCTTACTAGCCCAATTACATAGGTTGTCCATTTTGTATTGTGCCAGTCCTGAAAGACATTCCGGAAACCAGAATTTGAAAGTACTTCACTTCTGATAATGAAAAATGCCTTCCATGATGGTGTTTCTTCAGTTTGGAGGAAAAAAAAATCACGCGGGGCTAAATGTGAACTATAGAGAACATTGATTTTTGTGAGATATTCAGCAAGAACATTTGCCATGTTTAACCGTGCTTTATCATGGTGTAGCATTAGTTTGTTACACGAAAATGTAGCCTATTGCTTGGCCTTAGGAATTTTCAGGACATCTCTCTAGTAGTTACAGTTGTGTGTGCAGGTAAGGCATGCTGTCAAACCATTTCTTGAATGTCGCAAATGAATTGATTAGAAAGTTCCCAGTAGAAGCTCCCCCTTCCCCAAACAGGTCACACACACACAGAGTTTTGCTGTTTACTCTCAGGATGGAAAAGATATAGCCAAGTGTCATCACCTCTGAAAGGAACGGCGCATATTCCGTAACTGGACGCATGCGAACGTCTTTTTGTTCTGGAATCAGCAATCTTGTAACCAACTTTTCAATTACTAACATGTGGGTGGAACCCAATAAATGTTTCAAAATGTCTGCAACTATTCGACGATCCTCTCTCACCTTGTTTTCTTCCATTAGAGCACAAGCCGGAGCGCCAAGTCCACCTTCCTTTGAAAATTGCTGCCTCCCTTCTTTAAACAATTTGAATCATCTTCGAGTTGTGCTATAGGAACGAACAAGCTCTTCATAGACCTCAGATGAAGATTTCTTAAGACGAAAGCAAAATTTCAGAGCAACTTATTGTTCGTCTTGTGTCGTCTCCATTTTGCTGTATGTGGTACTGAACATGTCTCAACTTGCACACCTCTCTCGGAAGTGGCAACGACGAAACTAAATATCCAGACAATACTTTGCTTTCTTTTTCCTTCTTTTTTATTTTTTCTCTTTTTCCTTCTTTTTTATTTTTTCTCTTTTTCCTTCTTTTTCTTTTCCTATCTTTTTCATTAATTTTATACAATCCCTTACAACAGAAAAACTTTATAAAGAGTGACAACTTCACCAATGGCATTAAATGAATAGGTAGTCACTTTTAAATCAAATACACATCTCACTACTTCGGAGGCTGAGAAATGTTTTTGATACGTATCATAGGAGAGTTTCTCTTCAAATTAAATATTTCGAGCTAAGGTCATTATTCAAAAGTAGATCATAATACTTGTCTTATGACTTATTGAATGACAGAGTAGAGTAGCCCAACCGGCGCCTGCGATGTCCTTTTATGGCGCCCTTCGCCACTACTTTCCAAATAAAAGTTTCATTAATTTTTTAAGACTTTTTTTTTTTTTGCATTTGAATAAAGATTATTACTTTTCCTTTTTAAAGCACCGTCCTCAAGCTTAGGAAATTTGTTATAGCGGCTTTTTTATTCTGCAAAACAGGCCGCTTCCTTATGATTCATTTTATTGCAGCATCATAAACTACAGGGTTTCACCAAGACGACATTGAGACACCCAAATTGCTCTCAAAGTAACTTTAATCTCAACAAATTTGTGTCGCAAACAACGAACAAACGATTTATAACATGTTCCAAGTTCCTTGCTTTCAGACGAACATTCAGTATTACTTGTTAGCTTATGAAATATGTTTTGAGTGCCTTGTGTTGTGTATTCGACATGTTATAAGCGGTTTTATTATTTTTAAACTTTAAATTATTTATCTATTAATTGGTTATATTTTAAACATATCTGTTCTTAAAATGGCGAAGAAATTATGGATTTAACAGTAAATGGGGGACCAGTACAGCTTTATTGGAAACATAGGGAATTCTGTGTGTTTATTGTGCAATGCTAGCGTCTCTGTTCCGAAAAGATGTAACGTACAGTCACATTTTTTTAGTTATTGTTGATTTGATTTGTATACGGACGCTCTTTAACAGCTCAGGTTATCAGCGTCCCATTCACTTCAGGGCGTGAAACGACCGACAAATTTTGCTCAGAGGTCTCTTCTTTCAGGCTTGAGGTTCTTTTTCGCGCCGTAAATGTACTACATGGGACCCACGGCTTTACTTCCCTTCCGAAGGAAGCCATACTTATGATTTTTACGCCCGAAAAAATCCATCGATCCTGGCCGGGTTTGAACCCGCGATCTTGGGTTTAGAAGGCAAGTATGGTTACCACTACATTACCAGGACCGACTATTTTTTGAGTGATAAATATAATTTAATATATTTTTTTATTTCTAAATTTATTGTTGTTATTATTGTTGTTATTATTATTATTATTATTATTATTATTATTATTATTATTATTATTATTATTATTATTATTATTATTATTATTAGCCGTTGTAGTATTCGCAGCAGCGTCAAAGTAGTGGAAACGTAACCTGGTAACCGCGTACCATTCAAAGGTGCCCGATTGCAAACAAACGTTGGACAGCCCTAGAGTAGAGTATTAGGAAAGAAGGCTCACAAAAAAAACTGCAGTAATTTTAAATCGAACATTCTATTCCTGTGCTTGTCTTCCATTCTCTTTCCCTTAAAAAAACAGGAAATGTCGACTTTGAGGAAGCATGCAAAATGAAGGAAGGATCTTCCTAAGTTTTCTTCACGACGCCATGTAGAGTGAGAAATCACCGTAGGATTTCCGCTGGCGCCGATTGCTTTATTCATTTATTTGTGGTTTTCCTTAAAAAAAAAACTGCATCAAGCCAATATTAGTGCCTACCGCAACCTTTGCTGCTTCCTTGGATTTTTTCTGAAAAGAGCGATTGTGCAGATATAGTATTCAATGTGTTATGGTAAACACTTTCATACTACCGCCTAAAATAATTAATATTAATTTTTATCTTCCGGAAGCAGTTCTAGTTTTCTGTTTAACTTTCTTTTTTTATTCAATTAATTTGATCTATAAAAATATAAGAACACTTGTTTATTTAATACGCACAGAATTCACTACTTCGAAGTAGATTTCACCAAAAGGTCTAACTGTTTAATGAGATGGAAAAGTTGTAATACACTTATTTAGTTGCCCAATTTGTCCACTTTGATTGAATGACTTCATATTTCCCAGTACTTTCTATGATATGTTTCGTGAGAAATGGATGTATAGCGTAATGTTTCTAACTCAAGCGTTTTTATTTGATTATTCTTTACAAACTTTTTTTGCAACATTAATTCATATTGCTTTTTTATTGAAAAAGCATTTAGCTTCAAATAAAATAAGTTTCACTGTACGTATATGTCTACTTTAATATATCCTTTTGTACAGTACACTCTCGCTTATATTTCATTTTATGATATATTTGTTGTTTATGACTGTAATACCGTGCTGGTTAATTAAATAGAGCTTCAACTTGAGCTTTAGTGGATATTGAGACATGTAATAGGTGATTTAATGTATAAATTATGGTAGCCTATCATACGGCTTCCAAGATCGAAGATCGTCACCTTTTTATCAGGCAGCCCCCCAATTGTCCTCACGTGGCTTAGTGGATCCCCCTAAGATAGAAAAATTCCTAAGCAGGTACCCGGGCAGCAATCAGCAACGTTAAGCACAAGACCAAGAAGGCGGTCTACCTACGTACCTTCCTACTTGCCTACCTACCCACCAACCTATCTATCTACCTACCTACATGCCTGTCCATCTATCTGTCCATTCATCCAGCCATCCATTTATCCGTCCATTGTCTATCTACCTACCTACCTACCTACCTACCTACCTACCTACCTACCTACCTACCTACCTACCTACCTACCTACCTACCTACCTACCTACCTATCTATGTATCTATCTATCTATCTATCTATCTATCTATCTATCTATCTATCTATCTATCTATCTATCTATCTATCTATCTATCTATCTATCTATCTATCTATCTATCTATCTATCTATCTATCTATCTATCTATCTATCTATCTATCTATCTATCTATCTATCTATCTATCTATCTATCTATCTATCTATCTATCTATCTATCTATCTGTCCACCCATCCATCCAATACATCCATCCATCCATCCATCCATCCATTCATCCATCCATCTATCTAAATGAATAAATGGTGTTTAACGCCCGTTTTTGCTACAGAGGCACATAGCATAGAACGTACTATGATGTTCAGGAAATCAGAGTTTTTCAAGAAATTTACATAATTCTCTTGTCTCAAGGCGTTTACGTATAAAAATGTTGTTTTCTATTTATGTCTATAAACATGTGCATCTTAATTCTGATTACAGACACAATTATTCTATCGATATAGGAGATAAATAGGCCATATGTTGTACTCAATACTGGATGGTACATCTCAGTAATTCAGAGATTATATGGGAATCTTAGGCTCAGTTTAACTGTAATTTAAAAAGTAATTAGAGGCTAGTCCTCATTTCTGTTGTATAGAAATAACCTCAGAGTACATAACCTCCAGTTAGAATAACTGTCAAACCTATAGAAACATCGCAAAATATTAGGGAAGTTCGTGTTTAGAGCGAGTTTATGTTCAACTGTTCAACCTGGGCAAATCAATAATTGTTCAATTTTCTCGCTTCCTATATATTATTTTTTTTTCTTGTCTTAATATGTATTTAAACACGAATAAGGAAAAATCAAAGCGAATGCGAGCGACATTTTTTAGGAAACGTGAGAAGGATAATATTATTGACCTGGTGCAAAAATATAAGGGAATAATTGAAAATATATATATATATATATATATATATATATATTCGATCTCATATAAGGATAAAGAACGTACTTGAGAAGAGTATTATATTTCATTCTGACGACTTCTACATTATTACTCCCAGGTGATATATTTGGATATTTGTATGTAGTTTATAGCTCCTAAAACTCCAGGAAAGTTGCGAATGTTACAGAGGCCTAGCGTCGTTTTTCTAATATCACCCTCTACTGGTCGTTTCTTTCTGCACTTTGAATATATCTCCAATAACTATTTGGAAGCTTCCTGTGGCATACAACCTTAAAGTTAATAGTGTCATGAACATCGAATTCAAAGCATGATTTCGCTTAGTTTGTAATTGTAATCGGGAAAGTAAAATCTGTTTCAGTTTTTCGAACACATCTTTTGCTAAGCAAAATGGCATTTTGAATTGTTTGTCGTTCAGTCTAGGGGCGGTTTACTTCTCATGAAGTACACGTAGAGCATAGTGGAATCCATCATCGGGTGAGATGACGAAATAATCAGAAATCTGTAAAGAAATATGCACAATATACCGCTTGTAAGGTTAACCTAACATAATCTCAATTGACACCAACTCTGTTGTTATTACGCGGAAATGAAAAGTGGAACATAGAAGACACTTTATCTACATGAAATTAAAATAAACAGCACTTACTATTTTATTTATGAATGCAAATATTATGCTTCTGTACTCTCGGAAATGTTTTATTTAGCAATCACTAAACTCTAGTTAGTACTTTAACTTATAAAATTTGGCAAGATAGATTTTATTTGAGGTTACGATTGTTTATACAACCAAAATCCCAAGTTAACTATAAATGATAGTTAATTTTGTGCCCTAAACTCAAGTTAATTATTTATACATAGAAAATTAATTTGAGATAGGGAATCTATGCCTGGGTATTCAAAGTTTTAAGTTGTGGCATTATGATTCTAAAGGACCAGAGCGCCATTAATAATGAAATTTACAACCTAAATGATACCACACACTAACGAATGAAAGTTGGGTAGCGCTTTTTTTTTTTTTTTAATTAAGTGGATTTTTGTTATCGTGTCCTACCTAGTCTTGTTCATTACTTTGGTTTACTTTTCAATTATTTTTTTACATAGTGCATATTAAGTTAAGTTTTAAATATTTAATTAATTTTAATAACATACTTGTTTACAAAATATAATAAAAATTTAATAAAGGAATAACCTGATTCACAAGACTCCACCTATAATCATCAAAATCACCATCTGTTGCTTTATCCATGATGTCACATGGGCAAGTGGATAGCTCCCTCCAGACTAAGCTACATGACACAATAAATAAATTAGCCATCGTTTAGTGCCGTTTTGTCTAATGATTAGCCGAAGATTTTAGAAAGTTTTATTGAAAATACTGATGAACTATTTAAAATTGGGATTTCATCCTCACGAATTAAGTTTATAGAGATAGTAAGCCAAATTTTTACGTTGTTTTGCTTTAACGCTGATTTATCAGCATATAAGTTTAACATATTTATCATATATATACTGTCCAAAACGTATACACTTCAAGTAAAGAAAAAACTGGTTAACACAACAAAACTGAATTCACACAAACAGAAAATGAGCACTAATCATCTTAGACTTTTACAGTTACAACAGTTGCTCAAAATCCCCATCATCGACGTCGATACACTTCTGGGTACGTTGAACTGCCGATTGAGCATGCAAAAGTGTCCTCAGCGAATGCAGCATATGCCCGAAGTGCTGTCATATAGCTGGTTTTCTAAGGTATACAACATCCTTAAGAGTTCCCCATAGGTAGAAGTCCAACGGAACTAGATCCGGAGAACGCGGTGGAAACTCACGTACACATTGCTTTGTAGATTTCTGCGGTGAGTGCTCAAAACATTCCAAAACCATAGCCGAGGACGCGGGGCTTGTTGCTGTGCGAGGACTCCCAGATCTGCCCTTGTGAACATGGTATACGGTACCATGAGTCTCAAATTTGTCTCGAATGCGTGCAATTGTTACTCGCGTTGGCGCTTCTGTTCTGTACACACGTCTCCATTGCCTTTGAACTTCAACAACATTTTCGGTTTTCCAATACCACTTCAAAATTGTTTTCCGCTGTTCAAACGATAATCTTGCCTTCATTTTGATGGAACAACGCTAGCATAACATAATGTGAATCACATCTGTTTATAGAACAGCATACGATAATCTTGGATTCATTTGTTCATTGTTGATTTACCTGTCACGTAGCAATGTTATCATAATGTATGTAAGTCACATCTGTTTACAGAACATCATACAATAATCTTGCCTTCATTTGTTCATTTACCTATCACGTAGTAATGCTGACATAATGTATGTGAGACACATCTATTTACAGAACATCATGCTACACATTACTGTTGTTTTTCGGTCCAACTTTGAAATATATTAAATAGATATCTACTGTGAAAGTGTGTATACATTTTGGCACCACCAGCTATATATACAAGTAAAAGAAAAAAGTAACACTATTAACAATGTAACAAATTAACAGTAATTATAGAAGTAGAAAGGGATAAAATACTAACAGAAAGTCACACTTGTAATCGCTATATTTCGAACTACTAGAGTTCTTGTTCTTTTAACCAAGTTCACGAGTAGAAATTTTCAGTTTTAAATAGTTCATCTTGTCTTCTTGCCATAGGACTCTAGTAGTTCGAAATATAGCGATTGCAAGTGTGACTTTCTCTTAGTGTTTTATCCTTCTCTGCTTTTATAGTTACTGTTAATTTGTTACGTTGTTAATAGTGTTACTTTATTTTTCTTTTTCTTTTATAATGTGTGTGTGTGTGAACCACACGCTCCCTGTCTATTATTGCTTGTCTAAGATACCTATTGTCTAGCGATGAGAATAAGGCAAGCAACAGGAATGAGCTACGTAAACATTTGTTACCCTTCTGGTAAAAATAAATAGCGTTGTCAGATTCTCGCCCATAGTTAGAAGTCCAGCAAGCTTGCAAGAGAGATTCGAGTTGCCGCATGGGTATCTCACATACACTCCATAGTGTGCAGATAAACAGTTCAAGCCTTTTCGCACTTCAGTCCCCTCCTGCCATCTTCTGATCGCTAGACTATACACGGATCTCATAATTTTGGAATGTAGTTTCCTAACACCCAGTATATGCAAGAGAAAGTGTTGCGACTGGTAATAATACTGTGGAGATTTTCCTGATTCACACGTCTAAGCATCTGGTAGATTTAAGTTACGTTTATTTTATTTAAGGACCCCCTAAAACAGTCCTGATCATTAGGGAAAATTCAAATCGAAACGTGAAACCTCCGATAAATTTTTTTCAAGGGCCTCTTCTTTTTGAATTGAGGTTCTTTTAGTGCCCTAAATCTACGACATGAACCATCGACTTTACTTCCCTTCCGAAGGAAGCCACACTTATGATTTTTACGCTCTAAAATTTCCATCGACACGCTGGGCTTGAGCCCGCGACTTGGGTCTACGAGGCAAGTAAACCACCACTAGAACACCAAAATCTACTGTGCATACATGGCCATATATTTTAAACGGTTAAAGAAATTGTGACCTGCTTCAATTTGCTATTGTTGATCCTGCCATTTTTTAAATTCCTCTTAGCGTTATTTTCTTTCGAATTTAAGGCAAATCATTCACTTTAAAAAATGTTCATAATAATGCTATCTTCTTGTGTTTCTTAATCTTATTTGTTAATCTAATATCTTAGCCAATTATACTTTGCCACCCACCCCAAGAGTAGGTCCTGGTGGTGCAGTGGTAACCATACTTGCCTTTGAAACCCAAGATCGCGGGTTCAAATCCGGCCAGGATCGATGGATTTTTTCGAGCATAAAAAATCCTAAGTATGGCTTCCTTCGGAAGGGAAGTAAAGCCGTAGGTCCCGTGTCGTACATTTACGGCACGAAAAAGAACCTCAAGCCTGAAAGAAGAGACCTCTGAGCAAAATTTGTCGGCCGTTTCACGCTCTGAATAGAATGGGACGCTGATGACCTGAGATGTTAAAGAGCGTCCGTAAATAAACCAAATCAACAATCAACAACCCACCCCAAAAACAAATTTCGGATGAAATTCGTCTTTAATTTTTTATTACTGTTATAAGTATTAATTGCCGAACAAGCTTGCAAGCTGTCGAAATACCAACTGTTTTCGAAAAACTGCCTACATTTCTAGACAAACTAAATATAATTGCTGTTTCATTTTTGTTTAAGTATCACAATCATTACTTTGGAATGATAGAAGATAGGCAATGTTACGTAGCAAGGCGTTGATTATTGCTCTTCCACGTGCATGTAAAATTACTTCTCTAAGTCATTAAAAGTGGCGGAATTATCGGCAGCAATTAACGTTAGAAACTGGTCTTTATGAACATATACCTTTGTTCCACTTCTTTTGCTCAACTCCCTGTTATCAGCTTTAACCTCCTCCATTTACACCAGTTTTTTATCTCGTCAGGCACTCATCGGCAGAAGAAGCAGCCAACCAGAGACTTTGCCGTGGCTCTTGACAGATAAAGCTCGTCCCACATGAGCGCGCAGAGGGGCAGGTACTGATAATTCCTCTTGACGTATGAGTGCTGCCTGCTGCCAGTTTCTGCATAATAATGACTTGCTTTCTCTTAAAAAGAACAAACTTAAATTATCACGAGGCAGCTGGTTTGACATGTATTAGTCACACAGCTTCTACGTCCATACCTCAGCGGCCCAGGAAACGAATGTCAATTAATTACCAACTAGCGGTTGTGGTTCATTTCCAGGGTTGGGCCATCGGGGTTTTCTTTAATTTCATCAGCAGACGCGTTTCCCGTTAATACAAACCATGTGCATTTCTGAAAACATGACAATAACATAGAATGTGAAATGCTTTAATGGTTTGGGCCATCGGGGTTTTCTTTAATTTCATCAGCAGACGCGTTTCCCGTTAATACAAACCATGTGCATTTCTGAAAACATGACAATAACATAGAATGTGAAATGCTTTAATGGTTTCACTTCTTCACAATTTTATTTGTTATCGTTGTCAAAAATGTTTAAGAGTCATCACTCGTAAAAATAATGAAAATTGTAGATAAAAAGTATTCCTTAATTTTTCTCACCAGTTATACTCTGTTTAGTATTTATAGCCTCCATACTTTATAGTGCTCTAGAATTATAATTGTAAGTACAGCACAATTTCACTTTAAAACACAGTTTTCATAGTACTTCTGAATATTTGAATATTTGAAATCTGTGGTGTACATATATACAAGCTGCTGTAATCAACAGAGATACCTCTGGAGAATGTAGACACTTCTACACCATTCAGAATCTTGAGGAAAGGAGAGTACACGCGATTTCTGTCAATTACTGCCTGGAACTTACTTAGATTCAAGGAAAACAGCTTGATCCTCACGTAATGAAAAAGCAGACTGAGGGTCCTTTACAGATTCAAAATATTCAATGTATAAGTTTAGGGAGCACAACTGTACAACATTAACGTATTATTTCAGCACTAATGAAAGATAAAGAAAGAAAAAAGAGGGATAGACAGACAGACAGACGGACGGATGGATGGATGGATGGATGGATGGATGGATGAATGGATGGATGGATGGATGGATGGATGGATGGATGGATGGATGGAATAGTTTAACTATATTTCTTCTGAATTTTCATTCGAGCAAAGAATATGATTTAAATACAAGGTAAACCAAAAATGTGAGCATCTAGCTGTTCAACACACTCAGCGTCACTAGTGCACTGCTTGTAGATGGATAAATAAGAAGCTCTCGATTAGTGGTGTAAATTTAGATATCCCTAAAACCATATTTTCTAAAAATGAGCAATATGCATTAATTAAAATTGAGGTGATATTGGCAGGAAAGAGAGGAGGTGTCATGAAGGTCTCCAAGAAGCCTGTGGCAATGAAACCCTGCCATATTGGACGGTGGCCCGTTGGGTGTCATACTTTCGACAAGGAGATGCATCATATACCGGTTGTCCAGTCCTCAAAGCACATTATTTTAATTTAATTCACTCATTGCTGGAGGTGGATGGACGAAGGACAGTGATTAAAGTCCGCTAAAGAAAACCAACGTTTTGTTTAAACTATTAAAACTTATGTTAATATATTTTTGTGTTTATTGAGTTTATTATATTGTAAATGACATGACTGTTTTTATTGAGTGAGAACTATTAAGACTGAATTCTTTAAGAGTTGTAACAAACCTAATTGGTCGAAACAAGCCACACTACAGTGTTGCAGTAGAGCGCTCCTTCACAAACACCAACATAAACGGCTTAGCTCTGGAAGAAGCTTGACTTCTTCCAGAAAAGGAGCAAAAGGACTACATTCAAGAAATGTAAACTTTTTCATGGTCTAGAATATGTGATCTTATGAATATGTTGCTTTCTTTCCAGTCCCTTAAAACACTCCGGTAAAGGAGCAGAGAGGAAAGAAGGCTCAAACATTAATTAAGCTAAGGGTGACTGTCCGCTAAGTGAAACAGCTAAACAAGAAATAGGTTTTCAAAAATAGTACAAGGAATAATGAATCGCTATGATGAAATAAGAAAATTTCTGGTTTTATTGCTATAAAATTACCCAAATGCATAAAATAAAGGAATTCAAATAATGTCTGAAAATATGAAATATATAACTGTTCGTGAACTTTCAGAACTGTCTTAATTTTTGTCAGTTTCACTTTGCAAATTGTATACTTGTAGGTATGCGACTTCATTATAGTTGTCCCTAGAAGAGGAATCTAAGATAGAGCAATACACCACCCAATAATCATGTAATTCGAAGAAATATTACTTGTGAAAGTCAGGAGTTAGGTCTAATTCTAAAGCGTGATATTCTCCAGTTGACTAAGGCTGTTTGTCAGAATTATGAAAGTGCACATCATAACGACAAATATTTTGTTAACATTCCCTAAAACGCTATTCATTTGTAATTACTTCACTTTTCAACAACGACTCAAGATGTAACTACTCTTCTGGCAAAACAGCAGCCCCTCCAGAGTTTTTACGCCCTTTTCTCCAATGAAGTCGAACAACAAAAAATGTAATCGATGAAAGAAAATATCTGAGAAATATAACAAAGATTGGGAGGGAATTTTAAACAAAAAAATAGCTAAAAGCGTTACGATTTACATTACAATGTTAAAAACTATGTTCTGATTAAAATAAGTCTAAATTAATTGTTTTGAATTAAACTTAAGTATATTCTGTTCATATGAACTGAGCAGTTCTGTGATGCAAACTACATTACTAAAGCTCGGTTCTTGTTCCTCAAAGTACTATTGCACACAAAAAGATAACATCATTAACATATGTATCTTAAGTTCATTGTTCTAACTAAAAAGATAAAGAATTTTTATTCTAAATACCGGTCTTGTGCTTCGTCTTATCTGTTAATTCAAGGATTTATTGCACATTTGAGAACGAGGTGCATTCTGCTAAATTTGTGAACTGTATAAGTGGAAAGCTGACGGCATTTAGACGGAATATGAATTTTTGCTCAGTGCGATTTCTCATATAGACACCGGAGCCCCTAACTGAAATTTGTTACCGAATCTAATTTACATAATGTAATTTCCAAATAAAAGAGAGAAACAAAACGCACATTTCTTACCACCTAGTGTTTTCAAGTATCTTGAGACTTTAAATTTAAATTCAAAGGAAGTGCAGAAATAAAAATATTTTAATGCATAGAATAGATCAGTTCTTGTGATCGTAGGACTTCAGAAATAAATTATTCAAAATGTTATATTTAATGAAAGGACATATTTGTTGGAACCATAATCTTTTTCTTCCTTTTGCTCCATTCTTTCACAGTATTGTTTTCTATTTAGTCCTTATTTGAGTATTTTAAACGAGTGGTTTTAAAATAAATTGGAGATAACTGTAAAAATGGATTATAATTTTAGATAAGTAATTTTGTTCATATATTAATAGAGGGCAATTACATTATCTGCATATGTGGTTATTAAGTTTGCTTTCTAAGTACACAAGTGATTTTGATTTTATTTCCTTGTTTGACAGTTGTTTAAACACAAGTGATTTGAGCGTCCTGGAGCTCCAAAATCGGCTGTGATGCCAGAAAGCATCGATAAAGTCCATAGTATTGTTTTGGCTGGCAGACGAGTCAATGATGCGAGTTTACTGAGGCCAGGACATCTCAACTTAACTTTATTTTGCATAATGAATTGCACATGAAAAAATTTGCTCAAGATGGGTGCCGCGTCTGCGAACTCCGGAGTAAATCAACCGGCATTTACACGCGGCGAACCGGCTCCAAAAAAAGACGAAATGCGTTCCACCCAAGGTGTTGACTTCAGTTATTTGGAACGCAAAAGAAGTATCTTGATATTGTTGGAGAACACCACTCATCGCTTTTGGGGAGGCTGAAGAAAGCGATCGTGCAAATATTCCGGGATTGCTCAAAAGGAAGGTTATGTTTCACCATGATAATGATCCGGCGCTTTCAAGCTCCGTCGCTCAGAACTTAAAACTACAAGTAATAGACATTGTCTACGTGAAAATAACACAAGCGCCACTCAGTCACTTCAAGATAAAGGAAATGTGGTCACGTATTTATCGCAAAGGAAAGAACAGGTGAGCGCTGCTATACGATCTATTTTCCAATCAAACATTTTTCCCATTAAATTGATAAGAAAAAGATTGCGGGAGTGAATGCAATGGCATACAAAGTCACAGAATATAGTAATGTATTTAAGGCAATTCTCTTCTTAATGTGTGTATTTTAGCAAAAAATAACAATCAAAGTCTACAGTAGTTTCTTGCTATTTTTAATTTAGTTTTTCCCCTCGTTTTTTTAGCTTTATTGTTATCCAACGAAATTATTTTTAGAGTGAACTTTATAAATAATAAAATATATTTAACCATATTAACGTAGGCATAAGGATAAACGATTAAGAATGCAAAAAATATCATTGAGCTAATGTACACGTATAAACACTTATGTGTCCTTCTTAGTGGCGAAAGTGTCCCCTATTTATATTATCTACTTATTAGATTAAACGTCGACCTTTACAAAATATGACTTCCCTAGCTGTATACTATATAAGTCATCGTATATCTAACAAATCACCTTTTAAACGAACCTGTAAATAAATAGGTACATTTCCGAAATATTGAACATTTCCCTAAATTTCGTACGCCACTTAAAAGCGACTGTTCACTAGCATCGTATATTAGTTGCTTTGTTTTCAGTTCCTCCAGTGTTTAAATATATATCCATTCCCTGATACAAGCCAATGCGGGTCAGTCACCTGTCAGGCTTATCTCTTCGTCGAGTACACTTACACAATAAAGGACTACGTCAGTCAAATGTCATGACCGCATCGAAGACATCACAAACACAGAAAGATACAGACAAATGCAAAGAGATGAAATGAAGATGAATCCATGGCAGAGGAATACAAGCTTTGCATTTATCCTTTCTGGAAATGGGCTGAGGAAAACAACGGAACACTTCAGTCAGGTTAGCCGGCCGCAAGCTTTGAATCAATCTGAGAGCTTCCAAATATGAATTCCAATTTGATTTGTTTTATTTACGGACACTCTTTAATGTCTCAGATCATCAGCGTCCCATCCTATTCAGGGTGTGAAACGGCCGATCAAATTTTGCTCAGAGGCCTCTTCTTTCAGGCTTGAGGTTCTTTATCGTGCCGTAAATGTACGACATGGGACCCACGGCTTTACTTCCATTCCGAAGGAAACCATACTTAGGATTTTTAAGCCGAAAAAATCTATCGATCTGGCCAGGTTCGAACCCGCGATCTTGGGTTTAGAAGGCAAGTATGGTTACCACTATACCACCAGGAGCCATGCGGCTAAATGAAACGAAACATAAAAGAATATAACTTTAAGGGACATATAAATTTAACTTCAAGTCCATGAGTTTGTGATTGTTAAAGAGAGTTGTGAATTGTTTCCTTTGGTATAAAGAGGGCATTCTATAAAAAGGCGAGTTCGCCGTTTATGATAAAATGCACAATCAATCGGTGAAGATTTTATTCAAAAAAGAACTTTATTAATTTTTTTGCAAAAAATATAACTTGTTAGCTCTGCTTGATATGTTACCAAAGCTTCACCGCTCTGGGACGCTTGCAATTGTATTTAATGGTCGCATACAGTGAGGTTATTTGAGTTTTCGGCGGCCTGAATGTGACTACTTACTGGGGAAGTGCAGCCGCTGCAATCGAAAAAACCGTAGATAGAATACTTGCGGGTAAAGTTTTTTTTTTTTTATTTCTGGATTTATATTTTCACTGAAAGCATAAAATGAAACTACATCTACAAATAATAATAATAATAATAATAATAATAATAATAATAATAATCCTTAGCTTGTGTTATAAGATACGTTGAAAACGATGCCTGTATTTCATCAAATTTTTCTTTGTAAGAACACAATGAATCGGAACACGTTTAGTGTCAAGAGAGTGATCCAGTCTCTTGTAACTATTTAACAAGTTGGTAAACAGTTTCTCTACCTGGAACAGCAAGATATTTTCTCTTATCACTTCTTTGCAAGAACCCGTTTTCAATATGTATCGCTTTTTTACTATATTTATGTATTGACATATTTAATGACACTTATTACAGCCCACTTGCACTGAAATATAAATATAAATATATAATGTTTGTTGCAAACCTAATTATCATAATATTTTATGTATTGTAATTAGCTATGTAGATATTATAAATTTATAATATAGTATAATGCTAATATATTAATTGTACTTCGACAAAAAAGAAAGTCTCCGGTGTTTGCTGTTACGATAGCTTGGAAGGGCCAACAGGGACATAAAACTATTCAAAGGGAACCCGAGGGTCGAGTGCAGTGCTAAAGAACTACCGTTGCAAGATTAATAAACTCAAGAATTAAATCCGTTGGGGCTTTGAACAGGAGAGGCCGTTGTGCTATTAGCTTTAAACTAGTCAATGTCAACAATATGTTTTAAACTTTCAAAATTAGTGAATGGCGCGTGTGGTAGGTGAATTTAAACCTGCCAATGGAAAATACATGTTTGAACTTTTAAAGAAAGGCGCGTAACTTGCGCGTTTATCTGGCATTATTAAGCCAACTATTACTTGATTTGAATTTAATATACCTATAAGGAGGCGGTGGTTCGGCAGGGGCATTCATTCGTCAACACTCAGTTGTCAGTTCTACAAGCGGCGAGAAGTTTTCACTTGACATACGCAGTCATCAGTTAAGCAGTTTTCACTTTTACTCGCCGCGGCACTCATGTGTAAGTTTCACACGCGGCGAGAGACACTTGTTATTCTGATTCTGATGCAGGAATTCAGTTGTAAGATATACAGCGCGACACATGCAGTACTCAGTTTCACTTCTAAGTTCCACTCGGGGAAGCTAAATTTTCCGCAAGTCTATCGTATGCAAAACACCAGAGGACGCGAAAGATTTAGAACATAATTAAGTACCAACATATGAATTATGTCGTATCGCGTGCTTATTTATGCTATTGAACTCCTTTCCCAGTTCTACTGAGTACGAATCAACAAAATAGCAAAATTCACCCTAAGAAATTGATGTCATTGAAGAGAGGACAACAGCACCGATGCGATTATTCATCAATTTACCAATCCGCTTCAAAATTCGCATCACAACGTGAGGTCACTCACATCTACAACAAATTACTTAAAAAATTTATGCCCAACCTGAGGCACTTAGCCGTAGACTACTAAACCGCTTAAAATTGAGTCACCCATCAAAGAACTTCACTGACAAGAAACATTAGCACGCAATTTACACACGGAAGTACAGCCACTGGCTGACAAAGCCTCTCTCAAGCTAACTATGTGCTGCTACCTGCACATGGATTATAAGGCTTGACGACTGCCCTCTCCCAGTATGTAGCCTAACCTCACTGTAGTTATAATGCAGTTCTCTTTAAACGTATTTGGTAAAAGAGCTCAAATTAATTAGCTTGCAAAATTATTTCTTGGAAAATTATTTTAAACACGCATCAGAAATGTAAAAAGTTGTGTTCTGTATGCTATGATTAATGAAATTGAGTAGCCAGATTTTTTATGTATTAAAATCTATTTAAATAAAAAATATAATACATGTTGTACACCAAAAACAGAAAAATACAATCTGGTTACACACATACACATCCTCTCTTCTGAGAAAAAAGTTAAACGTGAAAACTGTTGATGCTTTTATATATGTCAGTGGTACTGCAAAATATATTCAAATGCATATGTTGCTTTACATTGCAGACGGAGATAGATTTTGAAAAGAAATATTTTAAATAAATCAATCAATGACTTAAAAAGTATTTATTGTACATTAATGCAACTTTGCCATCTTGATAGAACATGTGTACGAAATATGAAGTTCATAAGCTCAACAAATGCATAAAATAAAATTTTTAGCAGTAGTCTCTCCACAACCATCTATTTGGATGTCATTTATCAGTTCGTCCTTTGTAAAGAAATATTCCAACAAACATTGGTCTGTTTTAAGAGTAGAGCTCTCTATAACGAAATAACAATAATAATCAAAATTTCCAATAGGCCAATGAAAGAAGGGAGAATGCTCAAGAAATGGGTCTGGTTATTTGACAAACGAATGGTGCAATGCACACTCTCATTGAAGAACAGCTTGAACATGGCGGTTCTTTAACATTTTGCCAGTTTTAAGGATACCCGGTATAATGTCTGAAACTGGTGTTGATGTTGATGTTGTTGAACGTTCATACCCCGGGTCGTTCAGGTGCCCGAAGTCGCCTTTCATGTCTTAGTGGTCACTTATATTTTATTTATTTATTTATGGACGCTCTTTAACATCTCAGATCATCAGCGTCTCATTCAACTCAGGGAGTGAAACGGCCGACAAATTTTGCTCAGAAGCCTCTCTTTCAGGCTTGAGGTTCTTTTTCGTGCTGTAAATGTACGACGCGGGACCCACGGCTTTACTTCCCTTCCGAAGGAAGCCATACTTAGGATTTTTACGCCCTAAAAATCCATCGGTCCTAGCCGGGTTCGAACCCGCGATCTTGGGTGTAGGAGGCAAATATGGTCTTAGTGGTCACGGGAGGAGGGAGATGGGAGATGGGAGATGTTCAAATCACACAACCTTGCCTCCTTTGAACGTATTGAAATATTTAATCACATTACACTTAGTTATTGACTGCCTGATTCGTTATTATCTTTATGACTTTGACGGTGCGTGCTAAATATTCTGTATCTGTGTGCCTCTCGTCTACTGCCCATGGTAAAGCGATCTGATAAAAACGTTGCAATGCCTCGACTTCATGATCTGAACTGCGGCTGCCATATGGCCAAAACTGGTTTGTTTCTCATTATATATGAAATCCAAAACGTCGTCACGTGGTTACAAAACTTACGGGGATTCACAGTATGGCGACCATGGCTTCCCTGAGCCTTTGAAATATTTAAATATTATTGGTAAGTTCTTGGGCTCCCAAACGCGCTTATTTTAAATGTATTGCCTATCTGACACTTTATTGGAGAGTTCCTCATCATGCGATGTAACGATTTCATCGCCGACACCTGTTCCTCCTTCTACCTTCAACAAATTTTGAAGCATCTTTAGCAACTAAGATATAAAAGGATCTATTGTTCGGCCATCTGCATGCACTTAGCTCTGTTATAGCAGAGAGACCGTCGCTCTAGCAGAAGAAACACAAAAGATGGCAAAAGGCACCTTTTCCCTATTGTCATAGGGTCAAACGTCCAGGTAGCCATGAGTACATTTAAGTAATATATGAGATTTACAATTTGCTACTATAAGATACATATGTTTTATAATTATTACTATTTACATTATCTAAAAGCATTTACTCTTAGGTATGCGTGGGTGTGAGGATCTGTTACATATCTATGATCGAAGCACCAAAGAACGCTAGGAATAATATGATTTGTGTTAATGTTCCAGTAAAACAACAACAACAATAATAATAATAATAATAATAATAATAATAATAATAATAATAATTGAGAAAGCGATTGAGAGACCCCATTTTAGTGGCAATGAATGCTATTACCTCCACAGGTTGAAAAACTTAAGTCTCTATAATTTTGTGAAGATGTTCGCGAGAAAATGCATTCGAATATAGCAGTTCATGCAAGATGTAGCACCAGAATCCAACTTTATATTAATCATGTGTAAGGTAGAAACGCAATGGGTTTCATATTTTACATCAAACTTTTAAAGCGTTGGCTACAACTTTTCCATTTCTTATGCTTGGTAAGGAAACATAAGGTTCCGACAAAACCTAGCTCTTATTCTAGACATTTTATTCGATATAAGGATAATTGCCAAGTTTGGTTGGGTGACCAATGAACAATAGCTTTGATGACAGTATCCTTACCGGAGAAAAATAAAAAGGGAAACTACCATTCGTAAGATATGTAAACAAAGGAAGATAATTATGCTAAACGGGTAGGTTTATCAGCATCGGCGGTTGCAAGTTTTTTTTTTCTTTTTTTTTTCTTCTTCTTCTTTCGGGAGTCAGCCAACGTTCTCTTGGGACAAATGAATATACCAACATACCAAAATTATACAAAATAAATTTGACTACATACACAATATAGCTATTATTATGTAAACTCGTGTAGTTTAACTGGATAACCATTTTCCATTAACTATTATTAATGTTAATCATTGTGTCATCTCTCTTGAGTTCTTTTTCTTTCTTCTTTTTCTGTATTTATTTTCCTCCATTTGCAGGACTTACACACCAATGCCGGGAAAATCATTTCTCGGGAACTGTTTACTGAGTTCACATGCACACTAACGGTTGACCTGAATGGATGGTTAATCCTATGTCAGGGCCGCCGCGATGATATGCAAACACAGAAAACTCAGAAACACACACAGATAAATGGAATGAAGATGAATGATGAAATACAAGGTGAATACGTCACAGATAAATATTTCCCTTAAAATGAACTGATGAAAACTGCAAAAAATGTAAGTCGGCCTCCCGAATAGGCCAAGCGTTACCCCTGAGCCAACCCGCACGGTACTTTGCATTCTACAACGAATAAAGACAAAGATATAAAACATTTTAAGTCAAGCATTTTTATCTAATACAAGTTTGAGAGATGTTATAAACAAAACGTTTTGTTTCCCTAATAAATTTACTTTAAAATGCTGCTGTTTACTTTCTTACTCAGTCGTCGATATTTGGAATAAATAAAATTTATAGTCAGATTCAATTACAACAAGGATTATCACTAAAGAAAGTATTGCCTATTAAGTTGGCAAGACATTAGAATTGAATTCGCTCAATGGCTTAATATTTTGGGTTTACTCAGTTAAAATGCCGTATTTAAAAAAAAGTACGTCGCGAGTCATTAGCATACCTTAGATACAAATAATGGAAAACGAAAAAACGAAAAAAAAGTCCGTCACGCAGGAAACTAAGCGAATTCCTCAACAAGTTGAATAACATTAAAAATGAATATAAAATCCAAATTAGGTCTTATTAATTAATGAAATGAACAAGTTATGGCATTACTATGTGGTATTAGGGGGAAAAAATTATATGTACCTTTTTTAAATACACCATTTTAACTGAGTAATTAGGTGCAGATGGTAGACTCTGCTGCAGAAAGTAATTATAAATATAATTATTACTTAGGTGATGATATAATGATGATAATAGTATAATAATAGTTATTATTATTATTATTATTATTATTATTATTATTATTATTATTATTTAAAACTATACTACAACTTCTTTAGTATTAGGTTACTCTAAAACGAATATCGATTTTGAGATTTAAACTTCAATAAAGCACCAATCAACTGAAAATTTGCTTTATTAATAAAATATCCAATGTCGGTATCAATTCGTTTTTTTTTTTTGTTTTTTTTTCCCCCCCCCCCAATTAGTAGCAAGTTTGTTTACCCCATTCCGATCGTGGCTTCAAGAGAGGATGAAATTTCTAAGTGCTGTCTCAGCTTCTACCTGGTTATTGAAGCTTTTATTCTGCAAACAACTGTTCAAGTGTTTGAATAAGCGAAAGGCCGGATGAAAATGCAGGATGAAGTAAAGTTTCGTAACCCAGTACATTCAGTTTATAGTGAGTTCTTTGCGTGATGTGTGGTCGGGTGTTATCATGAACAAATGTGTCTTCTTCTATTGATTAGTGCTTTTTTGAAAATGCTTTTCTAAAGTAATTGTTTCTCCACTATACAGAAGAGTGTAGCGTACTAAACCAGTCCACATCACCATGTAGTCTCCAGATTATTATTTTTTTTTTTTTGCGAAGTATTTCGGTGCTAAATTGAAATTCAACCATTGTGCCGATTCTTTATGGTTATCATAGATATTCCCTTTCATCACAGGTGACAACAGAGCTTAAAAAAATATTCTTTTTGCTGAGCAAAAGCAGTGAAAAACAGACTGCAAACCTAAATAATTTGTTACTTTATGTGGGATCCATTTTTTTAAATAATTTGTTTTCCAATATTCTTCAAATGATCACAAACAATTCAGAGAACTAACCAGAGCTCCTTAGCAAGTTCTCAAGTAGTTGACGTGCATTTGTTTCAATTTCCACATAGTTACCTTGCTCGCAAATCTTAATTTTGTCATGAACGCGTTATAAAGTATAAAACGTTTAGTGGCATAAAACTCTAATCTGCCACTTTCAAAACTGTTCCTAAGAGTATCTAAGGTTTATTATTTTGTTAACGAATGAATAAATAAACAAATAATAGGTCTTTAACTTATTATATGTTGGGTAATTATTATATGTAATTTGCCTGATAATATAAAATCTGATTATTATAAATTCCTTCATGTTGTTTTGCAACTTATCACATTGAATACTATATAACATAAAAATGACTAAAATATTTCAATGTTTCAGTGTAACAATTTCTAAGTTCCAAAATCTTAGAACTCATGAGAATCTTAGAAAGCATAAGCCTATAAAATGCTAACAGCTGATATCTAATCTAGTATATAAAGTATGACAATTTAAATAGTGTGAGCCATTTGAAACTTAATTTAACTTGCTGAATAAGACAAGAGAAAAAGAACGTTTTTTTTTTTTTTTTTTTTTTGTTCTTTCAAAAATATTAACTATCTATAACCTGATCTATTTCATTGGCTGGTAAGGAGTAAGGTTAATTCTAATTCGGTTATTCATCATCAACATTATAATGTCAGGCAATAGACCTGAGATCTATTCTGTGCCCTTACAGGTGTGATACATAATACAAAAGCAAGGAATAGCTATTAAAAAACACACAAATTTAGAGGCAGGATTCAAACCTCTGCTCATGATCTGTTAAGCAGCAATTCTGAAATAAATGTGTGGTTTTCACTATTCCTTTGTGACTTGAGAAAAAATGGTTTAATGTTTACTTCAAATTCTTCATTTAGCTATTGTCTGGTAATGCAAGAATGGCAGCGCAATAATCCTCACAGCTGAACTTTCACCTGACGTTTGATAACTTAAGTGAAGATATAGGCTACTCATTATGCTTTCTGTTCATGATAATGCCTATCAACGCCCGTCACAAGAAACATATAAACTTTCGACTCTTCAAGCCTTATTTCTCTACTTCCAAAAGGAAATAAAAATGTTAGTATTGAGTGTTTATTTCATGTAAATTATGTCCCCAAATAACTCTCACTTTTCCGTGATATTTGAATTTTCGGATTTTTCGTCATTTGTTTGGAATTTTTCCTTTCTACAATAATAATAAAACTCAGGGTTGGGGTTGATGAGAGAATTTCTCTGCATTTTGGAAAAAGATTCTGTAATCTAGTCAAAAATAGATTTATTTATTTATTTATTTATTTATTTATTTATTTATTTATTCGTCAGTATTACTCAGCAAGATGGCTTAAGGGGATAACGGTTGGGATTCGCATTCGGGAGGTCCCTTGGGGCCTGCCATTTAGATCTTAGGTTTAGTCATGGTTTACCCTGATCTGGGATAGATATTTCCTTCCAATGAAATTTCGTTCCATTAGATCTGTTAAAATGCCAGGGCGAAGCTGTTTGGTGTGGTATAACTGCGCCTTGTGCTTTGGAAAGTGCCTTTTCTGAGAGATTACAACTCCTTGGAGGGGAGTTCCAGTTGCATGAAGATATTCTTTTTGGAAGCTATGTTAGGATCCATCTGCGTCCATGCTTCACCGTGGATCCATGTCTCCCTCAACTTATCCCTTCCTCCCGGAGGTGCCCCCAATGCGGGCGTAGGCACAAAACCGCCAGCCCAATCCAATATAGTACATTAAGGATATGGGAGGATGTCTGCAGTGATTGATGTCTTTAAACCGAATTCACCTAACCTTGATCGAACCTACAGGTAAACCTATTAACTGTCTAGACCAACGTCGTGAAGATCTTCCCCCAACAGAGATTGAATCTCAATGATAGACCCCAAGAATAGTGCACAGGACTTCTGATCGATAGACTATTCAGCCAGTTTTTTTATTGTTAGGTTCCTAATGCTGAAGAAAGAGAATTCGCTCCACTCCCAGCTGAATGATGGTTTGCTATTATCGGAAGTATTTCAGCCCCTAAGTCGGGTTATTAGCACGTCTTTATGTAGCTAACGGACTATAAAGAGCAGGTAAGTTGCATGAGTGTTGTTTGCGAATTTCTTCCCTCATTATTATTTATATCCCCTCTTCCGGATATCCAAAAAGAATCCCGATAATAAGTTACAGCATCACGCTCCTTGAAAGACCAATGGGCATCCTCGCCTCTTCCTGTTTCTTGGGAATTTCTCTCAAGTTCGCTAAACTTATTAATTTCTTCATTTTGGAAGGTTGCACTGATATCTAAATTAAAATCTATCAACATTTTTATTTCTAAAAATATTTCCATTTAATTTTTCCTAAAACGGAATGTTGCTCACGCGAAGGTTAGACACACAACATACACCATTACACATGAGCAGTTATTGGTCTCAGTTTTTCACGTCCTAAAAATTACTCCGCACGCAATCCCAACTAGTTAGCTCACAAAACATAATATACTCTCCCCTTCCTTTTCACCAACTTCCCAAAAACTGCCTCTAATCTCAGATTTAGGACGTATTTCCGTTCTAATAGTTTTACACAATTCTAGCAATTCCGAAGGATGTAGCTATTGTGGTTGTGCCCATGAAAATATTTTTGAAATAAAAATTGTTCAAAATTCCATCGATCCTACCTATTAGGTACTGAAATTTCCAGTGAAAACTGTTATATATATTGTATGTGAGTCTGTTAATTCTCTAGCGGTCGCATTGTTGTTTTTTCTCAACGAAACTCGACATATAACCACCAATTAGCAAACAATTCGTCGAGTTCGTTAACCAGCAAAATTGAACCATTGGGGTGGGGTTTAACCTAAAGCGAAAATAAAAAAAAGAATCCCTCTAGCGGCCACACTTTTTTTCTCAGAGAAACTTGGTATATGCCACTAAAATCAATTAATAAAAATAGTGTCTGAAAATCGTGTCATTAGGATTTGAGGTATGCCTAAAAACCGAAATTTAAAGAGTGGAGGTTAAAGTGAAATTTAAAAGTCGCTCTAACTGCCGAAATTTTAATTTTTTAAAGGAAAATCGGTGTATGCCATTGATGAAAAAATAAAAATAGTTTCTGAAAATTGGAGAAATTATATTATTAGTAGTGAGGGTTTATCTGAAACGCGACATTTAAAAATCGAGCTAGGAACACAAAAATTTTTCATAGCAAAATTCGGTATTTGCGATTTCGGACAATTAGGAATAGGGATATATCTGAAAAACGAAAATTAAAAAGCGCTCTAGCTTTTAATTTTCTCTCGTTTATTTCAAAGCAAAACGGCAAACTAACTCAGCATATGAACTGTGTTTATAATTATGCATATATTTTATATTTAACAAAATCATTTTCGTGAAGATAGCAAATGTGAAATATTAATCTAATATGTGTGAGAATTATGTAGGAGCGCTTTGAAATAACTTTCAGAAAAGTTCGCAGTACATGCTTTACTTCAAAAGCATTTAAATTAAATTTCAAAGTCACTGGAAATCGATGGAAATTTTAATTGTTTATCGTACTTATGTACTTGTTTAGTATATTGTAATTGTTTTTTTTTAATAGTAACACGTTTTTGCTTTATTGACACATACAAACTTCTTCTTAAATACACAAAGTTTCTTTCTGTTATTTTTCTCCGTTTTAATAAATGTAAAGATGATACTGAGGGTTTACATTTAAAAATGTTTAAAAACACCCACGCTGTATAGTCTATCAGTGGTCATATGTTTCATTTAATTAATAGTATACCATTAATTTTTTTGTTTAATCTCAATATAATAATAACAATAATAATTATAAAGGTGTGGTTTCTCTTTTGTAACACTTATAGATTGCAAGAATTCTAATTTTGTTTAGCTTGCTTTTGAAAATTAGAGTAATTTTACTATAGCCTTTTTTTTCAGTTGATTTTGTAGAGTAAACGAGTTAAGCTCGTCTTTTTCTTTTATTAGTTAGCTTTAGAGCTTTTTTTTCTGCTACGCATTAGTGTCATAACTTTTTTTAATTAATAAGTTCATAATTTGAATTTTATATTCTACTTGGGGAAGTATTCACTTATTTTACACAGTTTCTGCAAGATGGGTTTTTTTTTAAACGTGTATCATTTAGCTAATAGACTGCCACTCTCTTTCAAATAGCTAGATATAAAGATAACATTCCCTAAACAATTATGCTGAGATTATTCGGCAGGTTCCCGTTAGAAACGAGGGCAGTGATCTCTGTAGTACTTTGTACCAAAAACGGAAGAATATTCACATTTCAAGTTTCTTATTTCGTAAAAGATAACCTCTAAGTTGATACTTTATAGGAAACAGTGATGGTTGTGAAAAACCGAAATCATTTCTGAGGAAAGAATATTGCGTTTTTAACGATGAGTATTAGGTATGTTGATAAGGTTGGAGGTTGTCCAATACAACTTTAACGCTAGAATGCCAAGCCGTGCCATTTTGACCCAAACAATATTGTAATGTGTATTTTCTTCACTTTAAATGATTATAGAAAATTTACCTTTTATGAATTTTAATCTTTTTAATGGTACTAAGCCTGCATAAAAATCAAAATTAAAACTCTTTATTTTTAGAATATAAAATATTTTTCCTAGAAATGCTCATATAGGTATATAGGTAATTCTACGCTGCTGGCAATTCTTATTCCATATATGTCTGATATTAAGAATTTTGATAGCTTGTATACACATTACAGACTACTGTATACAAAAATTAGCATTATGTTCAAAATAACACATTTTACTTTTATAAAAACTAAAATGTTTCTCGTAAAAATCACGTTTCTATGTAGTGAATTCAGTCTTTTATTGCTATTGTTAAATTATAATTATTACATTGTTGTAAACCTGGGTCTATTTTTAGTTCACAATATTATACTATATTTACAAAGGCTTTTATTATTTCAAAATGCAACCTTCATATAACAAGGGTCAAAATGCACCATAATGGTTGTTGTTGGGCGTTGTTGATTAATCTAACTCGCGGCGTCCTACTGTTAATTCTGTACACTATACCTGGACAGGTTGACTACTCCTATAATATACATAGGGTGCCAAAAATGTATACACACTTCAAGCAAAGAAAAAACCGTGTTAACATAACAAAACTGAATTCACACAAACAGAAAATGATGAACACTAATCATCTTAGACTTTTACAGTTACAACAGTTGCTCAAAATGCCCACCATCGGGGTCGATACACTTCTGAGTATGTTGAACTACTGATTGAGTAACGTTTGTGAAAGTGTCCTCAGCGATTGCAACACATGCCGTTTCAATTTCTTCCCGAAGTGCTGTCAGTGTAGCTGGTTTTCTACGGTATACAACATCCTTAAGAGTTTCCCATAGGAGGAAGTCCAATGGGGTTAGATCCGGAGAACTCAGTCGGACCTCTTCGTCCTATTGCCTTTGAACTTCAACAACATTCTCGGTTTTCCAATACCACTTCAAAATTGCTTTCCGCTGTTCAAACGATAATCTTGGCTCCATTTTGTTGTAGTAACGCTAGTATAACGTATAACGTAAAGTGAGTCACATCTGTTTACAGAACATCCGATAATCTTAACTTCGTTTGTTCATTGTTGATTTACGATAATTTTGGCTTCATTTGTTCATTATTGATTTACCTGTCACGTAGTAACGCTATCATAATGTATATGAGTCAAATTTGTTTACAGAACATCATACCATACAACTTTGAAATATATTAAATAGATATTTACTGTGAAAGTGTATACATTAATTGACGCCCTTGGCATTAAGGTATGTACACTTTCCGTATACTTTTCTCTGGAAGAGATTAAACAAAAACCAAAAACGTACAGTTAACGTTTATTCGATTATTGTGAAACAAATAAAAATTTAAATTATGATCATTTATAAAAGTTCGTCTTTTATTGCGAAAAAATCTGAACTTCTCTCTGTTGTTGCAGAAGAAATGAAGTCCGTAATTATATTTAGTATAGAAGTAACACAACTATTGTTAGGGCATGATTAATAGGAAGGAGGATTGCTTAAGTTTTTTCTTCCAATTCAGTAGACCTGGTCCTACAGAGTATGAATATGCTGGGTTTTATTTATTTGTTTATTTATGGACGCTCTACAGCTTCAAGCCTTGTCTCAAAAGTGGGGAGCTGTTTGGCATTGCATGCTGCATAAGAACCTATCCTTTGCATCACAATTATGCAGCTGGCCAAGCAACTTATTTTATTATAGCTACTAGCCGTGAACAAATCACTAACCTATTTTATTGCAGCGATGAAATTGCTCTTCATTTGTGGAACATAACATCATTGTGTTTTCAAAATTCATTACCGTGATACCTCGCAACATTTTAATGCTCTTTGGCTTAGAGATGGCCAAAGAGAGAAAAAAATAATAACAGTAAGAAGATTATATGTGCCATATTATGTAAGAGTCGGTTACAGGCTCCATTCAAACTTTTGTTACATTTTATTTCAGATTTTAGAGGGAAATAATTTTAAAATTATAACATTTATTATTATTAAACAAAAAATATGTTATTAAGGACAAAAGTACAAAATGTATTATGAAACACGTATATTAACATCAATCTTCATACCCTCCCCTAACAATTAACAAGAAGAGTTTATAGTTTTTTGTTTTTACACGTGGGTTGAAATTGGTGTTTCATAAAACTCTGTACTCTTCAGGAATGGATGGCAACACTGATGAGAGATCTTTTCAGAGGAAGTACAATTGAAAACTTCAAAAATCCTCCACTTTTCTAAAGATGAATAAGTTCTTATTATAGCTATTTGAGACGACGGAGTTCGAGATATTTTAAGCTTTGTGCATTTTATGTTAATGTTAACATAATTTAATTTATGTTATTTAATGTTAACAGTGAACCAGCAGCATTCTTAAAATTAAAGAAATCACTTGACTCCATGAAAAGGATTTATAACTTTAACTTAATCTACAATCTTAAATTTTTGGGGGAATGAAGATTTTACTTACCCTTATTCTTTCCTTATTTTCAAGTGATTTTGAAACGAAAAAAACAGACAAATGTAGTTCAGTAAAATATTACAGTTCATTTTTTTCTTTTGTTGCTATACGTTAGAATTTGTCATGCTAATTAACATGCAGTAATGCCATAACTTATTTCATTAATTAATAAGATCATAATCTAGATTTTATATCCCTTTTAAAGTTATTCTACTTGCTGAGGAATTTGTTTAGTTTACGAAGTTCCTAAGTGACGGAATTTTTTAATTTCCATCTTCTTGAATATTAATTCATTAACATCAGGATTTAAAGATTGGTCTGCACTCAGTTTTCAAACAATAATTTTATAATCTGCTTTCGGTTTTTTTATTACATACCTTCAGAAGCAACAACTACTATATCATAACAGAATGCGTGTGAAAAATATTTCTATGTGAAATATACAGAAATGTTTCTGAATCTTTCAAGATCTGAATTTGGGTTAATATAATATTAATTCCTTACCCGAAAGTTTAGCACATCAAACAATAACCATGAAATAAGTTGAAATGAGTCAATAGGTTTTAATGAGCCATCTTCGAAAACAGTAGGCTTTCTTTGGGAGAAAATGAGACCCAGATAGATGTTTAATTATATATAGGAACTGAATTGGGTAACCGCTAAACCATCCCTTTGAAATGTTCCCACATAACGGTCATGATCTTATTTTCTCTTCCTTGACCATTATGGTTCGCGGTCTATTTCTCCAGTTACTTGAGCAAAGAACCCTTTATCCTTTGCTTCCCTTTATAGTTGCTTCCATATACGTCTAAAAAAATCAGCTCTAGGTCTTGTGTGCTGACCATCCTTTGGACTCGAAAGAGCCTATCTTTAATATGCACGTCTTTACCCTAACAAACACCTTGCAGCGTTAACTGATGTCCATGTATTCGGACAATCTCAAACAAATGGGTCACTCCATTTTTTTTGGGGGGGGGGAAAGAAACCCTTCCTTCCCTTCCTGGTGTGATAGAGGGGAAAGGTTCTGCTCTTGAATGCAATTTCGCACATCATTCTTATGCTAGGGGCTACTGATAGTCTTCGAAACTAACAAAAGTGTCTGTCACACAAAGGCTCAACGGTCTAGAAAAGTTCTTCAAATAAAAGCATTTTCACACTTGCATATTCCGGCATTCGTTATCTTTAAATGTCCGCATTGCTCTTATCATAAAACTAGCAGCATGGCTGTTAGTTACAGATATTATACTCAATAGACAATTTCCTTAAAATGCGTTAGAATTTTATAAAATACGCATAAAGTAATAATTGCATTTTTACAAAAAATTAATAATTTATCTTGTTAGTACGGATATTAAAGTGCAAAAACAATCAAAATTAGAACAGTTCTGGTTTTTTTTAATAAGTGTTTAACGCCTTTTTTACTACTGAGGCACCATAGGCGATGAACACATTATACATGAGATGAAATGATAAATTGGGAAAGGATTTTTTTTTAAGGAAGGAAAAGTTCCAGACCTAAGTTTAGGGTACCTCCCCGGCATTTGCTATTCATGAGGACTGAGGAAAACCTGAGAAAAACCCCAATCAGGGAGGACGGTCCTGGCGGGATTCGAAACCTAGACCTCCCGCTCACGAGTCTGCGCTTTAACGACCTCGGCCACTCGTGGCGGTAGCTCTGGTTGTGGAGCAATAGAAACAAAATATGTGATAATAGTTAAATTCTCAAATTAAACTATGAAAAAAAGAAATTTCAAAGGTGGTGGTAACTGGGGGTCTAAAATTTATCATAATTTGGTGTAATCTTCAGGCCGTTCTTTCATTTTTATTTGACTGTTAACAGAATACAGTAAATCGAGTCATATTAGAATGAAAAAACAATTTATTTTATGTGAAGCTACAATTATTATAAAGCTATATTGCACCTCATAGCTAATCCTCTTACATTCTGTTATACACCATTTTCAAACAGTATGAACTTAATTATTAATTTCGTGGTTTTCCATTTTTAACTCAAATTTAAACTACGGAGGTTGCCAAAACGGTATACACACTTCAAGCAAAGAGAAAACTGTATTAACATAATAAAACTGAATTAACACAAACAGAAAATGATGAGCACTAATCATCTCAGACTTTTACAGTTACAACAGTTGCTCGAAATGACCACCATAGGCGTCGATACACTTCTGAGTACGAAGGCCTCCTCATCTTCTTGCACCTTGTTCTGAAGTCACTCACAGTAATGCATTCTCCGATCAGGGTCATCTTCGTTTAATGCATGCAAAAGTCTTGCGATGAAAACTTTCAACTTTGCTGTTTAATAATATTCTGCTAACCCACTTGTTTTGTAGATTTCTGCGGTGAGTGCTCAAAACGTTGTAAAATCCATAGCCGAGGACGCCGGGCTTACGCTAATATTTCGGCCATTGTTGGGAGAATTTATGAACATGATGTAATTGTTCACTAGCAAATTTTGTAAACCCGGATAGTGATGAAATAAAAATCAAAATGTTTTGAGGGCTAAGCATAAGATTAGGAGGCAAAATAAAACTTCGGATGCACTCTTCCGAGAGAAATTCATAGGAATGTATTTGCATTATGTATCGTATACATTGCGGTTTACTACAATATCGACAAACTCTTGTCTCGATAAAACATATTCTTAACTCCCTTTTGGTTAGAAAGAATTTTAAAAAGTATTTCCACTATTCCATCACTCGACCAAGCTACCACCCTTGCATTCTGCAGTGATAAACCATCCTCAAGGCGATCTGCACCTTTTCGCCGAAATCGCAGCAAATATCATGGGTTTGCATCATAATATTTCATAATAATATAATGAGCATGAGCATGAGATTGTTCTTTTTTTTTTTTATTTGAATGATGTTTAACGCCCTACAGAGGCACTACAAGTTGTGACACTGATGATACATGAAATGAAATGATATATTGGTAAAGGATTCTTTAAGGAAGGAAACGTTCCAGGCCTAAGTTTAGGGTACCTCCCCTGCATTTACCACTTATGAGGACTGAGGAAAACCTGGAAAAAAGCTTAGTCAGGGAGGACGGTCCTGGCGGGATTCGAACCCCAGAGTCCGCGAGTCCGCGCCTTAACGACCTCGGCCACCCGTGGCGGTACGTGCGATTGTGCTCGGTCACACTTCCGCTAGGCCACTTCCGCTTTGTAATGAAAAAAATGCGTGTTTTGACTTCGGTAGTCCTCAATATGCAATCAGCACACTCCCCAGTATTAGCTGTGGGAAATATAAAACAAATTAATTGAATGCACTATATTTAAAAATTTGCGTTTTTACTTTATCAACATTTTGTTGTATAATAATTAGTCTAAAACAGTAAGTAGAAATAATTGTGTGCAATGTTTGAGAATGTCACCTTATTCATTACATATATATATATATATATATATATATATATATATATATATATATATATATATATATATACTCAGAAGGCATAAGGGTTGCAAGAGAATTTGTAGGAGTGAAATTACTGGAGTCAAATCACAGTATATGTTCGTGTAAGCAGATATTCAAAAGAGGCGCGATATAGCTATTCCTGGATTGAGTTTCTGAGCCATAATAACATGATTAACTTTCACGCGGTAGGCGCTAAATGAGCGCGGCGATTTTACCCAAGATTCCGCAAAATTAACTAGTGATTATGTGCTTGTGACCTTTTATATGGGCGTGCAGCTATCCACTTCATTCGCTCGCTTAGTATTGCTATATAGTGAAAATAACTTGTTTTCTCATTCAGGAGATTCTCACATGCAATCCGCGTATAGTGGCAGCTCTGAGAAACAAAAAAAAATTATTAAATAAATAAATAAATAAATAAATAAATAAATAAATAAATGAATATTGCGATGCATTCTGAAACCACAACCCACTATATTTACCAGACTACGAGGTAGGTATCGATAGTAGACAAAATGGTGGAATATGTGGTCCGTGTGTTAATTGCATCACGTTATTAATTAGTAATTTGGTTTAGTACAGTGGTTTATAGTTGGAAGTAAATCAATAGTAGCATTTTACTTCTTTTGTTTTTATTAAATTAATACTGATTTAGTGAAAGTGTTAGTAGCATATAGGTTTGTTCTTATGTGCCTTTATTGTGGCAGTGCATCACATAATATCATATAAACATTTCCTAAATAGCAGTCATTAAAGGAGTGGATAAATATCGTGCAAATTTTGAAGTTAATGATGACCTGTCATACCAAGCTTTGTGATTAGCGAGGACATTTTCCCTGCAATTTTCTTTAATCTACCATAATATGTGTTGGTGTGGGTTAGCAAAGAAAGGAAAAATCCGTAATATATGAAGATCAAGATGATGAGAGTTTTAGTGAACCTGACTCGTTTGCAAGTAAGATTATATAGAGACAGGTACATTCGTAGCATAATCATTCGTATTGCTGCTATTAAACACATGGGTTTGTTTGTTTATTTGGTTCCTTGTAATTAGGTGGTTTATTACAGTAGTTTATAGTTGGAAATCAATAAACAACATAATTCTTTCGTTTTTATGAAGTTAAAATTGAATTACTGAAATTACTGAAATCACACCAGGCACTAATGTAATAGAAAGTTTAGTACAGCATGGGTCGCTCTTATATGTCTTAACATGGCAGTGCACTGCATTATACCATGTTTACACTTCCTAAATAGCATATGTTAAAGGAGGAGTGGATAAAGAATATATACCGTGCAAGTTTTGAAGTTAATGATGAAACTGTAATGTATATTAAACATTTCGTACTAAAATTTGTAGTTAAGAAGGACACTTTCTTTGTGCCATTTTCTTTAATCAACTATCTTAAGGGTTACTGGAAAGGAAATATCCGGAAAAACGTATGAAGCAGTTTTTAGAGCGAGATGAATGGTGTGAGCAGGATATTGTATTTCGACTCTTTTGCAAGTGAGGTTAAGAAAGACAGGTATACTCGTTTATAACTATTGCTAAGGAAATCTATGTCCTGTTATTTAAAATAGTCGATGATAAATACGATGCAATCCAAACTATGTCGATTGGTTTTAAGGTATCCCGTGATTTGGAAGATCGTATATTTTATAAAGAGTTGTGCATACTTGTGGGAAATTTTTAATTAGTATTATTTTATATTTCGTTTATAATGAGAGATATTTTTGTAAACAATATCAGATTCTAAAAACCATCGAAATATTTTCTAATGATAAATAATGTTATCTTTTAAACACAATACTGCGTAAATGTTGGTATTTACTATTGGCAGTAATAGGGCCCCTTCGGCCGCTATTTTTTTCCATATTGGAGTCTAGTAAATATAGTTGGTCTTGCTCAAACATGACCTAATTGTGTATATCGGTGCATTTTACACTCAGACTGTGTAGTAAATAGTCAGCATTATTTTCAAATTAAACGTCTTATGTAAGGTGAGAGCTGCACCAGCTTATTATTTGTGTTATCCGTGATAATGATAATTTCTGTATTAACGACAGCGTCAATACCATAGTTGCCAATGTCTACTCTCGGAGATTAAAAAAAAAAAAAACCAAGCTTAAAATATTCGTTTATCTTTGGTTAAATAGACGTTAAACCTGCAAAGATGGAAATATAATTAAAGTACTCTCGAATGCATCAAAATTAAAGAAGCGCTAACTTAGAAACGTAGAAAGAAACGCGTCGACTAAGTCGACCGCTTTAATAATCTCCAGTTAAGCTGACGAATCAAATTGAAGCAAGGTCTTAACCTTTTCCTGAGCTCCCATTTCAATACAATGGATAACCTAGAATCTTGTCACGTCCCGCCTGAATATGCATTGGCGTCTCTGGACATAGCTCTCATTGTTCTCTTCCGAGAATAGCATTATTTATTTCCCCGATCAGTATCGTCATTTCATTGCTGCGAAAGTTCGAGGTGCTCTAAAGAATTCGATGAAACTGCAAACACACTTCACGCTTTGACACCCATTGTTTGTCAATCATCCACCATCATGAGACCATCTTTCCAATGTTTACACTCTCCGCGGCTTCTACTATTTACATTTTGAAGGAGTGTAATTTCACCTGTGAGCAGAATTTAGAAATCATGTGCTCTAATTTCTCTTTAAGTTTGCAGATTATGCTCATATAGGTTTTATGTGTTTGCAGCATTTAAATGTGAACTTTTCCGTTACTTTCAGATTTGGGATCAAAAAATTATTTTTTGGTTTTATGCATAATATTTTTTATTTATTTATTTATTTACGGACGCTATTTAACATGTCAGGTCATCAGCGTCCCATTCAATTCAGGGAGTGAAACGGTTGACAAATTTTGCTCAGAGGCCTTTAGTTTTCAGGCTTAAATAAATGTACGACATGGAACCCACGGCTTAACTTTCCTTTCGAAGGAAGCCATACTTAGGACTTTTACACCCGTAAAAAAACATCGGTCCTGGGGGATCGAACTCACGATCTTGAGTTTAGGAGGCAATATGGTTACCACTACACCACCAGGACCGATATGTATGCACAATATGAAATTGCATAATTTGCATATATAATTTTTGTTTGTTTGGGAAATTTATTGTTAAAATAGCAATTTAAATATGGGCACCATTCTGTTACGCAACACACGCCATAATTTTACTTTGTCTTTTGCAGTAACTTGGAATACTTTTATGCATGTGCAAAACATATTGATCTATCTATATAGCCGGTGAAAACGTGTCATTTTGCACGCATGAGAGTTCTAAAAGAAAAATAATATATTTTGAAAAATGCATAAAATAATTACACTTAACACAAATATTTTAAAAATTTTAACTTTTGCTTTAAATTTCATATTATTTCACCAGCAATGTTAAGGGACATGTTCTCAAACTGATTTTAAAATATGATTATGCTAAGATTAATATTTGAAAAGAAAAGGGTACCTAAGACAACAAAAATGCTAAAAATGAATGTTTTTCTTATTTATGAAAGAATTATAAAATAATAATATTTAAACCTATGCAAAAATTAAAAACACTTTTTTAATTTAGAAATAATTGCTTAACAGGTAGTAAAATTTTTCATTTGGATAGACAGTGTAGCTCTTCAGAAAACTCAGCTTAACATCTGTACTAAGTGTCATTTAGCGCACGGAAATTAAGGCTTGTTAATGCAGTCCTGAGTGTATGGAAAAGCGGATTTTGATTTATGTATTGAAAACTGTGGAGATGAGGAATGAAAAAACGGGTCAAGGATAGAAGCCCAAATACAGAAATGTTCAGAGATAGATAGCATGTTGTTAAGTGATAAAGAGATTCAGAGATTGGAGTGACAGTGATTCTCAAATAGTTATTGTCGAATGATAAGTCACCCAATCTAAAAGAAAGTGTCAAATTCCTGTGTAAAACAATGGGTGCCGGGCCGGCCCATGATCAAAATGTATCGCCTGAATTAAATCGGACACTGATGACCTGAGTTGTTAAAGAACGTGGTAAATATAAATATGTTCTAAAAGCGGCCTCTAACGCAGTTTTCTGTTATTTCTTTCCCTATTTTGTCTTTTCATTCCTCTCGTTCTCTAATAGAATGAAAAGTATCAGGCTGGTGCGGTGTGATGGCTTGCGGTTTATAAAATGTGTCCCTCACTCACAGTTTCCTCTCAGAATGCTATACCCTCATCGTTCATTTCAGTCCGGTATTAGAATGTTATAATTTTTAGAACAAACAACGAGTACTTTCGCAAGAAGACAGGATGCCTTTACTACATTTTCTCTATATTCTTTCACTTTTATTCTAAAAGTGTACATATGATTGTAACAGAGTTTGAAAAAACCACTAGGGCGCCTTCATTGCCTTCCTCGTTTTCATAAAAGAATACGCAGAGACTTCAAGGAATGCTTAAAATAAAGCAACATTGTTCTTATAAAGAAAAATTACAGAGCACACAAAGGATAGTTGCACAAGTATACTGAGAATGCATAGCATGTAGAAATAGTTTTTTTCAGGGTACCTTGTCCTAGTGGTGTAGTGGTAACCATACTTGCCTCCTAAGCCCAAGATCGCGGGTTCTATCCCGGCCAGGATCGATGGATTTTTCGGGCGTAAAAATCCTAAGTATGGCTTCCTTCGGAGGGGAAGAAAAGCCATGATTTACGGTGCGAAAAACAACCTCAAGTCTGAAAGAAGAGGCCTCTGAGTAAAACTTATAGGCCGTTTCACGCCATGATTTGAATGGGACACTGATGACCTGAAATATTAAAAAGCGTTTATAAATAAAACAAATCAACAATCAGGGTACCTTTATCATTTATTAACAGAAAGGAGGATTGAAGAATGGATTTATACTAAGTTCATCTATATTTTTACAGTAAATAAACGGTAGGGAATAGGAATTATGAAACAAGAGGAAGAAGAGAAAGAAAACTTTAATGTAGGAACCATAAGTGATGCCATTGTTTATCCATATTTTTAAGAAATATAAACCACGTTTGCAAAAATGTTTAAAACTTTGTTGGTTTTAAGATGAGACAATTTGCTTTTACAAGAGAAGTCACCAGAGATGTAAATAGTCGGATTTTACGGCGCAATGGGTGACATTTGACCAACTGTTAATAAAAAGAAATCACTTTTTTACGTTTATTGCAAAAACATTATCTACCAATCCTGCCTTAGGTATTAGCAAAGTTCCAAGGCTCTATGACACTTGACTAATATATTATAACGTCACTATTACAGATAATATCATATTTAATGCCTGCGCTAGAATCATTCTGTTTAATCAACGGGCAAAAGAAATTTTCGAAAAATTATTTTAAGTGTGTTTCAGAACATTAAAAATGTATCTTTTCCTACAAATTTTATTTCGTAAGTGTGAACATTTTTGTCCTTATTTTTATGATACAACTAACGATACCCGATAGACATATTTTTACATATCTAAAATGTATTACAATAAAAATAAAATATATGATGATGAATACCAAACCATAGATAAATTTCATGTAAAGGTATATGTGTGTACATTCTTTTTTTCTTCTTCTTCTTCTTACCGTTTGAGAAAGTATATAACTTAAAATTTCACCCATTCCTCTGCAAAGTATCCCTTCCTATAATAGAAATCAGATTTGAGCTTTGTGTTGGGACAAGTTACGATACCGGAATTATTTTTAATTGCTTATTATGAAATTAAAGCATTTAGATTAAAGTCTCTATGGCAAATACTAAACAGTATGTTTAAGAGCAAATATACACTACCTAGAGCATGAATAACTTTAAATACTTTGCGCATAATGCGGGCATCATTCAAGTAATTGATAATAACTTAAACATTAGAAATAAATTCTTTATTGCGCCATTGGAAAAAAATCCCATCCTGAAAGTTTTCAAAAAACAGCTTAGCATTAAAAAAAAAATAATCGGTAGCTTGATTTTAGAAGAACAAGATAAACAATATTTTAATATTTATATTTGCACTTTTTATTTTATAATTGGTTTTATAAATCTAAAATAATATGTACAAGAGGGACAAAAATGAACAAAACAAGTTACACAAATATTGCTCTGTTTATATCACTGTTTTCGTGTTATTTTATTTCTGTACTTTTTGTTTTTATTATTTTGTCTTTATTGTTCTATCCAAGGTGGTATAGCTTTTCTTTTAGTGTGTGTGCGAGTGTGTAAACATTTCTAACACCTAATTTATTAGATAGAGCGTAAGTTCGTACGCTCTTGTTTGTTATCACGCCACTGCGTTGTTAGAACATTATTTACCGTTTGTCATGTCATTCGTTATTTGGAGAACTGAGCTCGTAAGTATGTCTTGAACCTTGCAGATTTGAAGAAAGTTTCAGCGTATTCTTCGTTTCAAGAGGTCATTTATGCATCTCCGCTTACATTGTAGTCTTTCTTGTAATTTTGAAATAGTTTATTACCAAAACACAACTATTACATTAAACACACAGCAGTTTTATAGCATTATTCAATTCAAACTCAAACAGCAATAATAAAAGTTCAGTTGCCAGATCACGAAAAAAAAAAAAAAAAAAAAAAAAAAAAAAAAAAAAAAGGGGGGGAAAAATGTAACAATTACATGCTCTTTAAATTTTAAGTATCTAAAGGTATTGAAGGCATTTTAAATTTCAAAATGAGAATGGCTGGGAGTGAGGAAGGGAAACCTAAAATTTATTAATATTGGTTTTAAAATTCCTCTCAATATCTTAGGTTTTTAATTATTTTATATTAAATTGATAATTGCACCTGAGCGCCTTTCAGCCAATGTAGTATCTCATTGATACCTTAATAGAATTTAATCGATAGTTTTAAAGCATGGTATTCAAAAACTAATAGCTGGTAGTTGTTTTTTTTTTCCTACGTTCGTGTTTTTATTCCTATAATCGGTGTTATAATTTCAAATTTTCATTTGTTTTAAGTTATTCACTTACATATATCTTGGATGTCCATCTTGGAACAACAACCAAAACTGTTTCAAATATAGTAGTAAATGGTATTATAATAGTGATAATAGTGATCAGAAGTATTTTATTTCATTTAGATTTTCACGCGGTTCTGCTTGGAATAAAATAAATGTATGTTTTCAGGAAGATCAAACAAGTAAACCAAATCACTTCAATGATTATACGAAAAGTACAAAAAATAGATATCTTTTTCGCATTGCAATTATCTTATCGAATTTCCCTCTTGCTTATAAGTTTTCTAAGGTAATTTGACTGAGCTTTCAAAATCCTGACAATAAACATTCTATAACCTCAATTAAATTACCGAAAAATTATCAGCACTCGTGATATTACCGAATTTAGTTATTCAGACTGCAAAGTTTTGAGGTGATGTTTTAATTAATAGATATATACAGAATGTAAAAAAAAATCGTTCAAATGCTGCTTAAAATAACCAAAACTGTAACTAATGTCTATTAAAAGCAGCTTTTGATATAAATATATGAAACGTTGACCATACAACCGTCAGCCGAAGAAACCGTTAGTACAAAAACTAGTGTAGCTACTGGACGGTTGGGCTAGACATTGCCGTTGCCTTAATTCAAACCTTCGGTACTGTTTATAACTCCATTAGGAAAGTTTATCTCTGTTTTCGTTGCCTTCTTTTTTATTTTGTACTTAAAATATGAATCATTTTGATTGGTCCACTTACTGTGGGAATTGCTTACATTGACTGGTCTGCAAAAGGAATTGAAATAAAAACTTCCTCTTACGTTACTGAGTCAAAGTCCTGTGATACATTCTCATTGTGAAATCACGTACGTTGCCCTTTACTCACACAAAACGCTCTCCAATGCATCACCTAATTTCTTAGGCAGAGAAAAAAAAAGTAAGAAACCGAAACGGTCATTCTTAGCCCTATTTGGAAACGGTTCGCTGTGATATTCTCACATGGTGAAACGCTTCAGAGTTCGGAATACTTTAGGATGGTCAGGTAAACGCAATCCTTTTGTCAAAAGGTTCGTGCTTGGTCATCTCCTCCCCACGTTTGGTCCGTTACGCTTTGAATACGAAAATGGAGCACAGAGTAACCTTCCTCAATTCCCACTGCGATATTAAGTGTCTGAAGGGTTGCTGCTGACGTTCACATGGTAAATGTATCTTGCTGACCACGCATGGTATGCAAAAATCGTCCTCCTAATAATAGCCAGTGCGGGGATGCACCTTCTTTACTTTTTATGCAGGACTGACCATGATGGACCCTTTACTGCTCCACATTTGCAGGTATAAAATTATTTGAGTCGAGTTTGCAGGTAGCAGTTTACCACCTTCCCAGATGACCATCTTTCTGCGTCACCAGTCAAGTCGAGGGTTCCGCTCCAGGTGATTTTGGGAGCAATCTGTTCCCAGGTTGTGACCATGTCAGAAAGGTAAACCCTCTACCTGCGGCACTCTCAGGTATCTTGTTCTGGGACACCAAACAGAAATTAATTCCTTGTTGTTATACCAGATTAAACATAAAACACGATTTGTTTCCTAGCAAGAGTAAACCAAATCATTTAATGAAAAAATCATCAAAATAACGATCGACATTATACAGTATGGACGACTTCTCAGAGACCCGGAGCAAAATGTACTATCATATTCAAATTATACTTAAAAATATAGACGTAACCCTAAGTTACTAAACTAAATCTGATCAAATACTTAGAAATATGTAGAAAACTTGTTAAGTCCTAATTGATAGTGACAGTATTTCGAACCTAAACTTTGGGAAAAGTTCCAAATTGTTTTGCTTTCTAGAAATTTTCTAAATTAATCTAGATATTTATCTCCCATGAGCACAATTTAGAAAGTTTACTGTTAAGTGTGCCTATCGCCGATCTATAAGAATATTCTAGAGCAGCGGTTCAGAAGAGATTCATCCACGAAGTTTCAGAGTATTGTTAAACAGCTTTTTAATCTTGAATATGCCCGAGTTGAATTACGAGAAAACGAAAGATGATTTAAATTTACGATGACAGGCAGACCATTTATCGCATATACAGTAGGGACAACTTGTGTCGATATCTTTGATGTTCGTGCTACTAAAATCCTGCTCCTAGTTGACTGTAGTTCTCAATGAATTCATTAGATGACGCTTTATCATTTCAGTTAAATTGTTTAGCAATCAGCTGTAAATATGGAGTTAATTAAACATTTAACCATAACGAAATGTATCTTTTCTTTTCAAAATATATATGAAATCCCCATATTTGATATTGATATTATAGTTATTTATGTAACTAGTGTATAATATTGTTATTGTGAATGTTACTAGTGCTCATAATGAAGACGTACTAAAGTTAAAGAAGTTTTCTTTTATTATAACAGAGATCACTCAATAATGATGCAAGAGTCGTTTTAAAACGAAAGAACTTGTAATATGATTAATTATTTAATTGCATTTTCAATGATTCCAAGATAATGGAAGTTAATTTATGATCATTAATAACGTGTTGTAGTTTCAAAACATTTGTTTAATAAAACGATTCTGTGTTTGAATGTTGATATGTTTGTTAGGGCAACGATTCTCTAGCTTTTCCTTACAGGTACGTTCTTTGATATTGTGTTGTGAAGGGAATGATGAATTCGTGGAATACTAGTTGCTAGGTAACCTTTTCTGGCACCAGTGTCAGAATTAGGCTAATTGTTGAGACAGTATTTATGAACTACCACCCCCATATTTAATTACAGTGATTATAGCAAGTAATTTTATGTAACTTTCTCATTATAGTCATGAGTAATGTCATTTTCCCGTACAAGTGTTGAACTATTATGTGTAAAATGTTATTTTCTCGTACCAGAGCGCAGAAATCCACTCCAGCCGTAAAATTTCACCTGAAAATTTCTGTTGCCTTTTGTAACAATATTTATAAAGAATCCTTGAGTAAGATGTTTATTGGTATTCTGTTGGAGATTTGTGAAGCAGGGTAGGCACAATAAAACATATGGAGGTAATTACGAGGATGAAAAGACAGGCCGATAACCTCTTCAAGGGAAGAAGCCAGTCGCTTGAGTTGATTTTACATGTAAAAAGTCACGTAGACCATGTTTATTTAGTTTGCAATTTTTGGCCCGCGGTCAGTTTTGCAAGAGCATTCAGCGGGACAATATCAGCGGAAGGACTTTTTCAGTTCTGTTCAATTAGTGGAAAGCGGTAGTTAGTTTTGGGAGATTATTAACTGGACGAGCTTTATTAGTTAAGTTCAATAGTGTAACAGTTTATGTACAATAGTGTAGGAATAATAAATTGTGTCAGCTTCCATAACGAAAAATATATTATTATTTCCAAGACTCCTTCTCCTATGGTCAGAGGACCATAAAAGTATCCAGCATCAGAGTCTCAACAGCCGTGGCAAAACTGTAAGACAGCGGTAACCATTCGTCGGAGAGGAAGGAATTATTACCCCTGAGATTTCATCCAAAACCTATCAAATTAATTTCCTTTTTCCAAATCCTTCCCTCCACTCTACATACATATATTTAATTAAGCCCTTTCCTGCTTCGTTAAAAATCGCTGCATTGTGCACCATTTATAGCGTCATAAGACGCGTGTTTTAATACTAGGATTACATAAAATCTATTTATGCACAACCTACATTAATTATACCATTATTTCTTTGATCGCATAAATTCCTACTTTACGTTTAACTGAGAAACAGCGTTTTTTTTTAAATTAAAACGTTTCTGATATAAAAAAAAATGGTTAAGGATCTGACGAGCGTAGTTTAGTTTTATAATTACCGTCAATGGCATATCTAAAAAGTATATATTGTGTTTCCCGCGCTTTATAACAGATTTGCCATTGAATACTCAAGTAGGGGAAGAAATATGATTGGAGTTCTGCAAAATTATTATATAAAATAAGCAATCATCCAAGAGCAAATTTTACTGCACAAATACCACCTTGGTTTGTTCATTTTCTTCATTCATTTCCTTGGTAGAATTTTACGACATAAGAACGCCCTAACCTAAAATAACAACAATAACGAAGAAAGGATCACGCGATATATTTTAGTGTCAATGTTAATTATTACTCGGTGGAACACATTTCATTGTTTTTAAAATATGTACTTGTAACTTCTAGGGTCATTAGATCATAATTATCAGGAGAAATTCAATTCAACATCAAAATTTGTCCATTGTCGTAGCCTGTGGAAGTATGCAGCTGGAAATTATGGCAGGGTACCAACATACTGACTTAAACTTAAGCATCAATAATTAATGCTTCGGAATGCTGTCATTCGGTAATAATTGTTAGGATTTCGCTGCCATACACATGCCTGATAGTTGTTTAATTTATTTAAAAAATAGCAATAAATGTTTTGGTTTGCATACAATTATATCATCCCTTTATTTATGCGAAAGATATGTAGGGTAGTAGAGTTAATTTCGTGACATGCGCTCTCAGAATTCGATCTTGCGAAATAAGTTTCCTCTTTTTTCGCTGTTTATACTCTCCTCCGTTTGTATTGCTATGGTCATTACTATTGTCTAAAGATACAGTACAATAAAATATGAAATAATGAAAAAATAAATCTGCATAATTTGTTTATACTTTTAAATGTTGTAAATAAGTGATAAATAACTTTAAAAAAATACTGAAAGCAAATTTATGGTACTAAACTTTCAGTTAAATTTTAAGGGTCGATCCTTATGATCTAGTTGTAACCATATTTACTTCATAGATCCAAGTTCGCGGGTACAATTCCGGCCAAGGTCGATGGATTTTTGAGCGTAAAAATTCAAATTATGGCTTCCTTGGGAAGGAAGTAAAGCCACTGGTCCTGTGTCGTATATTTACGGTACGTAAAAGAACTCAAGCCAAAAAGAAGAGCAAAATTTATCGGTCCTTTCATGCACTAAATTGAATGGGACTCTGATTACCTGAGATGTTAAAGAGCGTTCATAAATAAACCATAAAAATAAATCTTTAGGGTCCGTGACAGCAAGTGATTTTTAAAGAGGGTTCGCAGTCAAGGAAAGTTTGAGAACCGCTTCTCTAGAGTTTGTCCTTGAACGGGATGAAATAACGATAAAAATAAATAACTGAAGTTACTTGAAATTTGTTATTTACAGGCGAGGAAAACTTTTAACGGCGATTATTTTGGGGGGGGGGCCCAAATCTAATCCGCGTTCCACCAGCTGACAAATGCCTGAACTATGGAGGTGAAATGATCTGAAACAATAAAAATTGTAATAGAACGGAAAGTCTATACAAAAAAAAAATTGTTCGGCCACAAGAATCTAAACAGTATAATTAAATTGTACAATTGTACAATTGTAAATTGTACGTAGTACGTATGACATTTTGGAAAGGTTTTAAGTATGTAGTACGTTTCTTTCCTTTAATTTTCTCCGTAACGTTTTCACTACGAATAAACTACAAAACTAATATTAATCGACGCATAATTAATAACAAATGTTAATTTCCTCCCCTACCTGTGTACCTACATTAAATATATTTTCTTGTAATTGTTAGTGCTTCTGATCTGCTGAATGCGTTGCCAGTTTATTTCGGTGAAGTAGTTATGCAATAATGCTGAAACAAAGACACCATTGTCATAGAAAATATACAAACGAAGTTTCTGTAGCACGTTCTCAGTATTAAGGTATAGATTGTTGTTAAATCAACTACCGTTTTACGGCTGCGCGTTGTCTATTTCGGAAAATGTAACGGCTGTTGTGAAACGCCATGTACATACATAAAGAAAAGAAAAGAAGCAATGGAACTGTATAAAAAGAAAAAAAATCAAAATTTTAACATCAAGTAAAACCTTTAGAAATATATAGGTGTTAGTAGTAGTGATAGTAATAGTGTTAGTAGTAGTAATAGTGTTAGTAGTAGTAATGGTATTAGTAATAGTAGTATAGCAGTAGTAGTAGTAGTAGTAGTAGTAGTAGTAATAGTAGTATAGTAGTAGTAGTAGTAGTAGTAGTAGTAGTAGAAATAGTAGTAGTAGTAGTAGTAATAGTAGTAGTAGTAGTAGTAGTAGTAGTAGTAGAAATAGTAGTAGTAGCAGTAATAGTAGTAGTAGTAATAGTAGTAGTAGTAGTAGTAGTAGTAGTAGTAGTAGTAGTAGTAGTAGTAGCATTAGTAGTAGTTGTAGTAGTAGTAGTAGTAGTAGTAGTAGTAGCATTAGTAGTAGTAGTAATAGTAGTAATAGTAGTAGTAGTAATAGTAGTAATAGTAGTAGTAGTAGTAGTAGTAGTAGTAGTAGCATTAGTAGTAGTAGTAGTAGTAATAGTAGTAGTAGTAGTAGTAGTAGTAGTAGTAGTAGTAGTAGTAGTAGTAGTAGTAGTAGTGAACTTTTATTGTGGCAGGCTAAAAGTACAAAAATATAACTTGCATGGGCCTTACGGCCGTATCCTAATCAATTCTTTTAACAATCAAAATATATAATACCTAAGAAAAAAAAATGTATATATAGATAGATAAACACATAAATACATGTATACAAACACACCGACATACTTACATCATACATTTTCTACAAATGTACAAACACGCATAGAACCCTTTACCCTTGAGTCCCCTCTTGCCCTTTACTCATTCCTCTTCCCAACTCCCCTCTCTTCTCTATAGTTATTAGTCTTCTTTGTGGGGTCTTGGTTAGAAATATCCCCGAAATGTGTGGTGTGTCTCACTTCCAACATGCTTCAAACTTTATTGGAATTCAGAAAATGCGGTGACAAATGCTCATTTCTTAAAATCCCCGTTTCCCTGCATTCTGCCAGAATATGCCCCTCGGTATCGCTTTCTCTGCACAGTGGACAAATTCTTTCCCCGAGAGCATTAATTGTTTTGTTTCCTTTCCAAGCTCCCACTCTGAACCATGCGAGATCACTTTTTCTTCTCTACCACAGACATCTAAATAATCCCCCTTTACAACACTTGATTTATTTGAACCTGCAGCTTATGCGATACCTTTTCTGCGCATTGAGTTTCAGTATTTTGTCTGTCTATATACCGCAAACGTCTATAACTGTCTGCTAGCTATTGCGCCCCCTTAACCCAATATACCCCAGTCCAATTTTTTCTAAGCCTTGCTTTATTTTTGAGCCCCAACACTTACCCCAACCTTACCTTATTTGCTCCCTCTGACAAACTGTCCGAAGAATTGCTAGGTGTAAGTAAATATTCTGTAGTAAACATTTAAGAATTTGATTGATAATCTTTAGGGTTATAAACAAAAGTATCCAACTTTTCTAGAAGAAATTATATTTACGTTTGGACAAAGACGAGCACCATAGAAAATTAAATCTACTGCTGACCAATTGAAGACAGGAATGTTATATTACTAGAGAGAGGGTTTATAGGCACCGAAATAAGGGAGGAAAGGCGCTAAAAAAATTACAGAAGAGGCTTTTGTGTGACCACTTAACTAAAATAGGAATTTATTTAGGAAACAAATTACATCGCACATATTAACCAATCAATGTCTGGAAAAAATAGCTCTATAGGTAATGGTTGTTTTTAGAAAACAAAACAATCTTGCATACAAATGGCAGTGTATGACTAAAAACTGTTTCAGATTCTCCATAATAAATATCTATACTGTAACTCGTTTTTGTATCTAGAAAATGACACAAGAACCTACAAGAAAAGACGTTTCATAGACTCAAAATCTGAAATCAGTTCATGTTTGCCGTAAATACGGAGCTTATTTTTTCACCAAAGTAGCGCAACTGAAATCACGTCGCAATATTTTCTCAAACATTTCGGTTATTTTTATTTCTGCGCTATCTTGAACTTGGCTTAAATCCTTTTGAAGTTTTTCAACGATTGTTACTGCATAAAGAGACAAGCCTTTATGTGCCAACTTAGTTTTAAATCACAAGAATGCAGCTAAAATTAGTTGCAGTATAGGTCAGATTTACACTGAAAGAGTTATCTGGAAGGTTTTGTTAAACTGAGGGGTATAAGTATATGATGTGTCTCAAAAAGAACACAAACAAAGGTGCGTTGTTTATCTCAGTAACATTTTCAGCTGAATGCCGTGCAGGTTGAAGACAGGATTCTCAACCTGTCATAATTGTCTGAGATGGCAACGAGGTATCTGGAAGACCTGATTTGAAAGCAGAAGTTCGGCATGTTACCTTGAGGAAAGCTCTTTATGTAGTTGTAATTGGAGTATATTTCAGTGGCATCAATTCAAAACAATGCAATTTCAACAGGTGCACGTGATTTTATAATACACTAGTTCTACAATCGAAAACAAGATATTAGATTAGATATTACAAATATATTTAGAACAGACATATATTCAACAAAAAGAAAAAAATAATAGAAGAAAATAAAACAAGGAAAGTAAAGAAAGAAAAAGTAGTTTAAAATGTTTTTAAATACGTATACAAAGAAAAATAGAAAAACGTCACATATGACACAAACACTGCTGGAGTGTTCAACGCCCGTTTTTACTACTGAGGCACCACAGATGGTGGACACTGATGATACATGAGATGAAATGATATATTGGGAAAGGAAGTTTTAAGAAGGAAACATTTCAGGCCTAAGTTTAGGTACCTTTCCGGCATTTGCCATTTATGAGAAATGAGGAAAACCTGGAAAAACCTCAGTCAGGGAGGATGGTCCTGGAGGGATTCGAACCCCATACATCCTGCTCACGAATCCATGCTTTAACGACCTCGGCCACCCATGGCGTTCAGGCAGACCTAATCTGTCTCACTTTTATCAGAAATGTACTTAATCTGTAACAGCCCAACATGACCATCTCTCTCTATTCGATCTCGTAAAGTAGTGTGGTAGGTACTTTTCCCTCCATCCTTCAGTACCTTTACATTCAGTCAGAATATGTGTCCATGATTTCCTCTCCTCACAGATGGGGCATATTCTCCGCACATGTTCGTCCGTGATTCTAACCATCCGCCATGCCCCTAGTCTGCTGCCTGTTCATAGGCCTCAACCGATCCTTTAACTTCCTCCATGCGCTCTTTCTATTCCCTTGATCCGTTAACCAAATTGAGTCCACCATATTATTTTTAGCCCTTTTCTGTATTTGGATGCCCATGTCATGTTCATGGCAGCACAGTGCCATAATTAAAGTTTGGTTTCCATGAATAATTTACAACCTTATTTTACACTCTATGTCTCACTCTAGGCCCCGCTTTATAGTAGACATCATGTTTCTGTGACTGGAGTAAATTGCGTTTATCGAAATTATGCAATTTTATTTCATTTCTGTCATGCATTATTCAACTTTTTTTTCTTGTTTACTGTTATAGCCGTTAGCTACTACGCAGTTAGTTTTGTCAAATTGCTATTTTCTGTTGTAAGTTTTTTATCCTTATTTCTGATATATTATCATTATTATTATTATTATTATTATTATTATTATTATTATTATTATTATTATTATTATTATTATTATTATTATTATTATTATTGGTGCTAATGCCTGGCTTATTGTAATTTTTTTCAGCTTCGGCTACCTTAAACTATTCTAGATGATGGTGAAAATGAAGATGAGGTGCAGATGGAGCAATGGCGGAATACGTGACGGGAAACCGGAAAGAAAAAAAACCTGCCCAGACGTTGCTCCTTTCGCCACAAATGTCACCTATGGCCGCTAACCCACAGCCCGAAAAAAATCCATGGACTTTTAAGTGAATAGTACCACTACAGAATGCGCTATAAATTTATGTTAAGATTTTTTTTCTGCTTCAATTAAAGGAGATTTGCTATCATTACAGTGATTTACCCGCCCCTATCAATTTATATTTACGAAAAACCACTGGGTTCACAGGTTTCTAGGATTACCCGAGGTTAGCGTTAGTATATATATATGAAATAATCGCGAATTTCAATAAGAACAGATTTGCCACCTGTACAATATTTTACCTGCCTAACAAACCCCTATCAGCTTATATTTAAAAGTCACGGAGGACAACGCATAGGTTACATGATGTTTAATAAAGAAATAATACATGCAACATTTACACGGAGGCCACGCATAGTAGTTCGGCTTTCCCCGTTGTCGCTCGGGACTTACAGGAGCTAGCAGCAAGAGTTGCACTTGAATTCCGTGCTCCGTGTAAGGGCAAGTTATAGTAGAGAGAGCTGAAGATCAGTGACTGTCAATGGACAAAAGGTTAATTGCATTATAAGAAAGCTATCCTTGCTCATATTACTCCAAGCAAATTAGTTACTGCATTTGCATATGCATAAACACTACCGCCGTCTGCTTAGAAGCAGCCATTTTCAATCAGCTGTTAGTTGATCTTCACTTGTTCTTATTTTTGATTGGCTAATACGTACGTTTGCGTCTTCCGTTGTGAACGCCTACATGCTACTAAGTTAACGTGTTACGTCTTATTTTATTATGTTTACGTTTCATTTTCATTGTGAATGGGGCCTAGTAGTAGGCATTTAACGGTTTGTCCTTGAGATTGGAATGCGGTGAGCTGTAGGCCTTGTGATCCCAGAAGACTATGAGCATCACTTCCTCGGGAATGGCGCCACTTTAGAACCCAAGACACGTCACCTGTTACAGTTCGAGCTAGCATATCGTGATAGCGATTGAGATGCTGTAATGACAGACGCATTCTTTACATGTTATGTTCTAGGATCAGCATGCGTGTCACCCATCGTGCACAAACTTTGTTAATGCGTTGTAACATGACCATCAAGAGCAGTGTCTGTAGTTATTCTTCTGTCTAATCGGACGGTCTTCAACTTGTTGCAAATTCGCCTCAATCTCCGTTAGCCGGCCAATGCCTTTCAGAGAACTTCTGCACCCAATTGTGAACAGCTTAACTTGAAAGGCACTTTTTACCTTAAATGAGAAGCATTTCTTTATGAATATTCTTTTATTTCAAACGAGCGCCGCTCGAGGGTTGTACGCTCACTCAGAGGCGCCACCATCTTGCAAATATTGTTTCGCTACTGTAATCATCGATTGCAGTCACTGGAATAATACTGCCATCTAGTGGCAATAGCTTCAAACATGTAGTATTCCACATCAATTTGTAATTCATTTAATAACCTACCCTCGTAAATTTGAATGGTGTCAATTTAAAAACATTTCAGACAAGTAGAATTAGGCAAATGCTTCTACGCATACATATATTTATGTACCAGGTTTACAAATTTACCGCGACAATGACATAGTTGTAACTCATGGCATTGCTATCATGACCTGCTTTAAAATGTAGGTCAGATAATAGTTATACGAGTAAATACGACAGAGTAGGCATGACAAAGAGAAAATGTGAATACACATACTTAAATTAGTTGTAAAAAGGAACTTGATGAGTGAATTAATTTATCCAATATTCAATATTACAAATATCAAGCAATGTATAGTTTACAAGATTTATACAATTATAATTTAATTTACTTAAAAACAAAATCTCCAAAAGTTCAGCCCTCCGTATCCTAACCACCGGGTTATTTGTATGGTAAAGGACCCCTAAAATGAATTACTTATCCCTTTCTTTTCATAAAAATTCTCCAGTTTTATTCATTTTCTATACTATCGTATCTGATAATATTTTTATATGTCACCATTTCTTCTTGTAATTTGTACCATTTTCCATCCCAGATACTTCCACCTTTTCACCCTTACCTTTTCACATTCAATTAAACAATGCAATCGACTTTCCATTTTCTCACGCATTAGTCCTTTTAAAAATAATACCTCTGAGCACATCCTTACAAAACCTATTCCTTCAAATCGGTCACAAATGTCTATATACTTCTCCCGTTCCCAATTTCTTTTAACTGCTTTATATAAATCTAAGGAACTTTTATCCTCCAAGCTAACCCAGATCTCTTGCCTCTCTATGTCTTCTATTCTCTGTTTCACTTCTTTCTCCCATTTCTATTTCCTCTAATAGAAGAACTTGATACTAAGCCGATATTCGCGCGCGCACTTGGAATTAATCCATCTACTTCTGGAGAGAAGTTGTAGAAAGTAATTGAAGTAAATGTGCAATTGCAATTTTTTAAAAAAAATGCAGTATAAGTGCTGAAAACTTTTAAAACTATTCCTGACTTCTGAGTATCCAGCCCTCTGTAGCACCACGTCAACTTGGAAGACTGAAACGAAAACGCCATTCGATTTATTGCTAGAGTAACGCTTTGCACATTGAAATGAGAACAGTTGCAATCTCAATGCATGTATCATGTATATATTTACACCATTTTTGCAGAATTGTATTTAAATTAAAAAAAAAATTGGGGGTTATCTACTCTACGGCATATTGCCAAGAAATCGTTCAGATTTGAAGAATATCATTAATAGAACGTCGCTCTAGAACTAGAGCGTAGTTTACATGCGCCCTAGTTACTTTGCTTAGAATTTCGATGAGTTTCGCTCGTATTTAGAGGCCGAAATCGTTAAGGCTCGGACTCGTAAGCGGGAGATCTTGGGGTTCGAATCCCGCCAGGACCATCCTCCCTGACTGAGGTTTTTTCCAGGTTTTCCTCAGTTCTCATAAATAGCAAATGCCGGGGAGGTACCCTAAACTTAGGCCTGGAACGTGTCCTTCCTTAAAAATAAATCCTTTCCCAATATATAATTTCATTTCATATATAACCATCGCCTGTGGTGCTTCTGTAGCAAAAACGGGCGTTAAATACTATTCATTCGTATTTAGATATAAATGTTTTATCTGGATTTTCAGTTTACAACTGCGGGGTTCGATGAGTACACTAAAGAATTTTTCATAAAAAGAAGTATCGCTGGGGCAGGCATTACTAGGAAATTCATTACTGATTATTTACGCCCTGTAATGAATATTCATTTGGAAATTAAGAAATAAACCATTGACTGTTATTATTTACTTAACTACTCTCAGCGGCACTCGTAACAAATTTTGTTCATGCAGTTTTTGTTAACTCTTGTTTTCAAAAATAAGAATACTCAACGAATCTAAAAATTAAAACCAATGTTAGAATACGAAACAAAATAATTTATCAGTAAAACCTAACACTCTCCTCAGTAAATGTTCAAATGTTTTTTATTCCAGACTTTAAAATAGTTTCTGTTTATGAAATTAAGTTAGTACCGGTTAAATAAAAGCCGCAAAAAGTTAACGAGGGGATGTTAGGTGCCCATAAGTTATAGTTAGAGAAAGAACGAATGCTCCTTTTCGTCGACTTAATTGTCATTCACTAACCTTGAGATACCCGTTTCCTGAGAACGATGCTTGATCCTCGGGTCAATGGTGAAGCTACATTTCCGCAGTAGACAATATCTCCAGGTTAAAATGACGCTATAAATTTTGAAAGAAAGATAAATTCTTGAAACGAAGTGGAGGTCAGGAAAGGTTTCCAAACACTCATACGTTTAATATCTAAGGGATTCTTATTTTAATTCTTTTGATTTGCAGACCATTTGTTCTCCTCTTGAAACATTTCCCTCCCGGTCGTTAAAATTACAAAAGAAAAATAGAAAAGCGAACATTTCACGTGTAAGATAAAAAAGGATAAAGCAATAGTAAAATTTAAGCGTGTTGTACTTATCAAAGTCTTATCTATATAAAATTTGAACTTTAAATGCTCACTCTATCGTTCTAAGAAACAATAGTTTCTTTGTTTTATTTATTAAAGAACAAGAGTAAACATGTAATAAATAAGTTATCATAAGAAATAAATAAAAAAAGTTACTGCCTTAATTCACTCCATCCTTTTTAAGACAAAAATAAATTAATATAATGAAGGAGTAAAGACACAAAAAAAAGTTTCAATATATAAAACATCTATATGTAAAAATTGCCACTTATTTTAATTTTAATAATAAAGATGTGACTAGTATAATGTTTATATCATTAGTTTTATAAATTGCATTTATTGCTTTGTTATTGTACTAAAGTATATACAAATTTAAGAAGTTTTTCATTTTTAATATCTAATTAAAGTTTAAACTTATTAACATCAGAATTTTTTTAAGACTGGTATATTCAAGGAACAGGTGTCAAAGTAAAGTTGGAAACTGTTCATCCACATTATGCCCCAACAAAATGTTTATTACAAGGATGACATATGTTAAGAGTTACAAATGTGTGTCCAGGATGTTGGGACGTTATAGGAGATGCAATGAATCCACCATACTTCTTACATTACTTAGTTTTCGCGGATGACCGAATCCAAATATTCCAAAATATTGAAGATGCTTAATTGAAATGTATATAAATGGGGAGTTAAACATTAATTTTAAGACAACTGAATATCTAACCTTGAAGATGAAAGCTTGAGATTGAAAAAAAATGAAATTAAAAATATAAGAATAAGAAGAAAGGGAAATAATTGTCATGCTAAACTCAATCCTGACTAGTAAAAAGATTTTAAGTCAAGCAAAAAGACTAAATAATACATCCATAGTGTTGAGTTTGTGAAGCAGATCTTGGATATTAGAAGTCAACATGCAAAAAACTTATTGGCTACCGAAACGGACTATTGGCGAACAGCTGCAAGTAAATCATGAACAGAGGAAATTCAAAATAAAATAATTATAGAAATTGTGAAATTTGAAAAGAATGTTATTGAAATAATATAAGAGAAAAAAAGTTAATTGTTTGGACAGGTGAAAAGATGGCATAAGAAAGGATTCTGATGAGTAGAATATTGAAGGCAGTAGGAGAAGCCAACCACGAGCACAATGAATGAACATTTTGCAAGACGTATTTAAACGCAATTCCAGTGAGTATCTCCGACGTTTCATAACACGGATTGATCATCAAACGCCAGAGACGAAGCAGCATCCAAACAGTGGGTGGCAACAGCTAAAAGTGCGCCAAAGAAAGCAACAACGGCTCCATCTACCGAAGAAGTTATTGCTACGGTTTTCTCAGATTTTCCTGTTGGTGCTCGTAGGATTAAAATGGGGTCGACAACACAGAGGAAGAGGAAAACCGCAGCCACCAAGGGAGGAGTTCGAGGAGGAGAAGAAGGGTGGTGAAGGAGAGAGGAACTGTGAAGCAAGATAATATATATTAATTACTAAGGGAGTATTTTGTTATAGCTAATTAGTTTCAAAATATACACGCAAAACTCTTGTGAAGTGTTAGAGAAAAATAACATAAGTTAATGGCTAAAAATAAGTAAACAATATTAAACTTGAGAAGATTTGAAAAATGTTTATTTATTAATAAAAAGTAACTAGTATTAAAATGTTATTGTTAATAATAATGCATACTTAAGAGAAGTTAAATTACAGGATAAGTAGTGTATTAGAGTTGAAATTGTACAGTACATAGTTAAATTTGTTTTACACATAACTAACAAGAATTGAATTAAAACTACGTAACTTATTTGGGATACAGAAGGAAGAAATTTGAGGTAAATTGTACCAGATGTCAGTACACATTTTCGTCGGAAACCGGTGGAACAGTTTTGTTTTAATTTAGTAAGTAAATAATAGTGTTGATTTGTAATTTGTATGTTTGTTTTAACAGCAGGTTAAGAGTTGTAGGTCAGTGCTGGCTGGCTTTCAGCATATATGGGGATTTATAAATTATTTTAGTTTATGTAGATGTTTTATTGTTAGACATTCTTATAGTACTTTTTCTTTTGTTCTCCATATATCTATTTTATTATATTTATTATTATTTTAATCGCTTTTTATTTTTAGTTAGTTTTTAGATTTAGATAAATCTGAACAATAATAATGTAAAAAATGTAAGCATGTAATTTTTCAAATAAAGAATAAAAGTTCCAAAATATACATTCCGGTGTAGGAAACAAAGTACTGGAAGGTAGTATTACAGATTTTTTATTTTATTTTTATTATGTGGTGCTCGCAGACTACCTTCAGAGGTGCAGAACTGTCTTGGGGAGAATTACGCCTCACTACTGGACCAACTGAAAGATGTTACTAAGGCTAAACGTCCACACCTTGCCAAAAAGAAAGTTTTATTTCATCACGATATTGGACCTTCAGGCATGACCTTCGCTTACAAGTGCTTCCACATCCACCATATTCACCAGGGTTAGCTCCCAGCAATTACTTTTTGTTCCAAAACCTGAAAAAATGGCTGGGTGGACGAAGATTCACATTAAATGTTGAAGCTGAGACAGCGCTTATTTTTCGCAGTTGGACAAATTTTATTTACTGAAGGTATTAAAAAGTAGATAAATTACAAGATGAGTATGTTGAAAAATAAGAAAACATTTCTTTTAAAATTGTGTTTTCTTGGTCAGGCAAAGAACTTTTAGAAAACCCCTCGTAAATGGAAGAACTTTTTCTGCTACCATTTGGGTTGTTTACGTGTTAATTAATTTTTTGCATTAATTTTCATGCTAATGTGTCGGAGATAATGTATTTTGATCATAACAATTGATAAAAGAATATAAATAGAACAAATAATGACCTTTGCTATTTTTTTATAACTCAAAGCACTTTGGTGTAAATCTACCTGCAAAGTTTTATGTGAATCGTTTGTGTCCTTAAAATTAGTTTTCACATTACTGTGTATAATACTGTTGTGATTATTGTGAATACATTAATATCATTTTTAAAATGTGAACAACGCCAGTTATGAACTTGTTTTCGCAGTAAGAAACACATACCTAGTATATGCAATTAGTGCATTCTAAATTTACAAATTAACCATGAGAAATAATTTTCAGCGGTGCCTAATGTTTCAAGATAAGATATTTATTTTCTGGAAAACTCTAAAGGCAGTCCTGTCCAAGGCAGCCTAAGGGCAATATATCGTCTGCAATGCCCTTTTATGGCGCCATTCGTAACTAATTTCCAAATTAAATTTTAATTAATGTTTGAAGATTTTTTTAAACCTGTGAATAAAGAATTTGAAGTTTCGTTTTAAAAGCACCGTCCTCAAGCTTAGGAAATTTGTTATAGAGGAATTTTTATTCTGCAAAACAGGCCACTTCCTTATGATTCACTTTATTGCAGTACCATAAATAAATAATTCATTTATTAATCAGCTGTATTTTAAGCATAAATCTTCTTAAAATGGCGAATAAATTACAACTTTAACAGTGAATAGGAAGACCAACCAGTACAGCTTTATTGAAAACAAAGGAAAACCTGTGTGTTTGTCGTCTCTGTTCTTTAAAGAAGTAATGCAGAGCAACGTTTTACGAGTACGAAATATAAATTTCATACATTTTCAATTCTAGATCTATTATCATTATAATCACCATCATTATTGTTATAATTATTATTATCGTGGTAGTATCGGTAACAGTAGTGTCGAAATAGTGGACTCGTCACTTGTCCCCCGCGTACCCCTAGTTAACATGTAAATGTTGGACAGCTCTGCTCTAAGGTATAGAGAAAACGGCATTTATACTTTTTAATTCCGCATATTAAGTTCTAATACTAGTTTTATTTATGGCATTGAGTTTCCTTCTACCCTTCATATTTAGAAATTTTATCGAATCATTTTAATTCTTGAAATTCTTTAATTCTGAAATATATATATACCAAAACAGTGCTTTACAAGGGCGTTGAAATTTGACTTACGGCTTGCTCTGGCCCATATGACTTTAAACTATAAAGAACAAAACGTTCATTGTGTTCTGATGGAGTCCCGACATAGCTGAATCAACCAGTGGTTGGTATTTAATAGATTTTTAATTAAGCTGGACCTGAATGATTCGTACATGGAAAGGAATGTTTTTGAGAAGTTTGGCATTTGAATTGCATGCAGACATGGATTTTTAAAATAACAGTCTATGAAACTGAAAACTGTGGTTGAAGCAAATTATAAAGACGCAAAAGAAATAAAACAAAGCCAATTAAAATACATTAGGTATTTATAATTTATTTAGTCTTGTTTTAGTTAATTTATAAGAAAATTTAAATACTCAAGTTAAGCTCTAGTTATAATGGTGTTTAATTTAATTGTTCATCTTTATTTTACTTGTTTTCTTCTTTTTCTTATTCTGTTTAAAATGTTTTAGTTCCGTTCGTTCTTTAAAAAGCGAATTTCTGAGGACAGAAAGTTGTGTAGCCATCGTTTCTTGCGAGCAGAACACAAAATTCCAAGAGATAATTTAAAACGTTTTTGTAGGTAGCAGAACTGCTGCCGTATTCATAAAGAAGACAAACGAGGTTTCCTCTGTTAGTTATCAGTTAGAGCGGCTTGCTATCTCGCTTGCTCTCTTTTCAAGGCGTGGGGTTCTTTAAAGGGTGTCAGAAACTCTCACACTTGACAAAGCGACACAGGAAGGGATTAGCGTGCTCCATGGTGTTTACTTTTCATCTCAAGGATTAATGCTCCTTTCATTAGGATGTTAAAATGTTTACCATTAATTCATCATTGTAAAAAGTTGTGTTAGGTTTTCGTATGCAACGTAATACCAGGCGAAAATTATTAAGAACTGTAGCCTGTCTCCCTTCCCTTCCTTGTGTTGGACAGTGTATGAACCTTTTTGCTTTATTTTGCTTAGTAACCAAAGCAATATGTTCATATATAGTTTATGCATTTTCAAATGTACGAATATGTCACCGTAAATACCTGAAATAAGCAAAAAACCCAAATTTCCCAGTTAAAACTAATTTCAACAGTCCTTTCGTGAATTCACTAACACTAATTTTATGAAACCCCTAATTTACTGAAAGAATTACCATATTTTCAATAATTGATCATTTTTACTGATTAAAACAATTTTGATTGGAATAAATGTTGAAAGTACTTTTGCAAATGAGTTTCTTTACGTATATTTATTTTTATTTTAATTTCCAATAAGTCAAATGAATATGGGGAAAGCGTAAAACGGATGAAAGAAATTCTTTATTGAAAGAAAGTGAAAAGTGAAAGTTAAAAAATATGGGCATTAAACTGCAATTATCAGAGACGTTTACAATAAGCTTTTGGCTGAGTTAAAGAGACAAACTCTCTCATGAAAATACAAGCGATTGAAATATTCACTGTTTCCGAAATTTGTGAAACCAAGAAATTGATGTCGACGTGTGAAGTACTTACTACTAGCCTGCTCGGAAAATGTTTGATAACATTTTATCGTGATGTAAGACACCGAGATGCAGAAAACATGAAACAATGTTACAACCGAGATTATAAAAAATGTCTTCTGTGTATGACACTTGTCAACCCAAGAAAAACAAGACCACAACGGCTTGATTATTAAGCCCCTTCTTCACACAGAGACGAACAGCTGCATATGCCTGCACATCAAGTAATTGATGTGCAGGCATATGCTGATCAAGTTCATCTTACTATGAGCAACCCACCCAAAAAGGCTGAAGAAGTACCCCATCAACTGACGAAATGTCCCTTGCATATTATATTGTGATAATAACTCCGGTCTGAGTTAAAAATTAAGGCAGAATAGTCAAAGCCACACAGGTAAGCAGAGCAAGACCAGCAAAACATCGAAAACAAGCTCGCGTTATGGATACAAGATGACGACAAAGACTTCGGTTTGTTCAGTTTATAAAAAATCGAGCTCTTCATTCCGAATTGGGGTAATCGTCCTGCCGATGTTCCAGAATGTGTCAAAAGTACGACACAACTTCAGCGTTATCATCAGATGTTCTCGAAAATGTACAAAATGAGAAGGACCTCCAGAGAGTCATGGAGGAGAATTTTTGCCTCTCACTCCCCTGTTGAAATGAAAAATTATATCCTGGGTGTAGATAAAGCAAAGGCAGATTTTCGATATGACGCCGAAGTTGTGCAGGAAAAATTTACGGGTTGGAAAAGAGGATACATTGCATTGCAGGTCTTGTTACACACAGTATGAGGGGTGTTCCAAAATTTCTCCGTCTGACTCAGAGAATTCGTGAAGAAGATAACCAAATTACTATGATAGTTGCTAAATATCATTCCTTTAGATGGCACGCTGTAAAGTTTCAGACGCGTGAGTGTAGTCACTTGTTTGTGACGATCGGTAAACAAACTACTGTTAACATTTTCTACAAAATGAATGAAACTGAAATACGAGCTGTATTAAAGTGCTTCGTTTAGAAGAGATTAACCCAAAAATAAAAAAAAAAAGTTACTTTTCACATTAGAATATTCTTCCCCTTCGTTTTCGATAGTTCAAAAGCGGGCTTTTAAATGTGATTGTATATCCATTCAGGATGATGAGCGCTCAGGGCGTCCTAAAGTGCTATGAACGACGATATTGTGACAAAAATTCACAATGCGATACTCAATGATCCTAGATTGAAGGTACGCGAGCTGGTTGACATTGCAAAAACCATGATAGGCCGTTTGCATTACTTTTCACGAAGTTTTGGGTATGAGAAAGCTTTCCGCTCGATGGTTGTCGTGTTTTTTAACAATGGAGCAAAAACGCATTGGAATGAATATTTCGCAGGAGTGTTTAGATTTGTTTAAACGCAATTCCAGTGAGTTTCTCCGACGTTTCATAACAGTAGATGAAACATGGATCCATAACTACACACCAGAGACGAAGGAGCAGTTCAAGCAGTGGGTGGCAACAAGCGAAAGTTCACCAAAAAAAGCAAAAACGATTACATTTGAACAAAAGTCATTGCTACGGTTTTTCGGGATTCTTATGTTCATAGACTATCTGCAGAAAGGCAGAACCATCAACATGGATATTAGATATTACGTTCCTCACCTAGCGAAAAAAAAGGTTATCTTTATTCATCGCCTTCGCACACGTCTGGGATTGTTGCATGAACTTCCCTTCCAAGTTTTTCCACATCCCCCATATTCGCCGGATTCAGCTACAATGACTATTTTATGTTCCCATTTGCCCGGATTACTGACGGCTACGGGTGGCCGAGGTCGTTAAGACGCGGACTCGTGATCGGGAGGTCTGGGGTGCGAATCATACCAGGACCATCCTCCCAGTAAGAGGCTTTCCAGGTTTTCCTCAGTCCTCATAAATGGCAGATGCCGGGGAGGTATCCTAAACTTAGGCCTGGAACGTTTCCTTCGTTAAAATAAAAAATCTTTTCCCAATATATCATTTCATCTCAATTGTCATCAATATTCATCGCCTGTGGTGCCTTAATAGTTAAAACGGACGTTAAACACTATTTTAAAAAAATCTGAGGAGTACTTAAGGATAAAGTTTACAAGACAGATACACAGACTTTTAACAATCTAAAGGATAATATCCGTCAAGAGATTCATAGAGATTTAAGAAATAATTTCATAAGCAGATGCCAGAAATGTGTGGATAAATGAAGACAGATAGTTCCAGCATCTCTCGAGTAACTTTGGTGAGTGCAGAACGTTTTAATATTGAACTACTAGACTGTCACTCTGACGATATCCACTCATGAGTAGTTCAGCTTTCTGTGAATGAAAGCTTATCTGCCGCTGTATTCTTTGCCGTTCCTTCGATTATTAAATATTTGGATGATCCTGTAAATCGATTTAATTATTTAAGCATACAAAAACACAAAGAGAAACTCGAAAGCTTTGAATGTGATACAAACAAAAATTAAATGAGGTGTATATATGCTTAACTTATGTTACGTTCACATTTGTGGGCAGGTATACTAGGATGAAAATAATAACTATACGGTATTGTCACTTCAAATTCACATTGCTTAAATTACATGTCCTTTCAAATAGATATCTTGGTCTTGTTATATTGAAATCCAGCATACTACATCATGGAATTGTTTATGATGTCTATTGTTGGACGTGTTAGAGGGAGCGTACGTGAACGTGATATCTGCAGCATCTGCCGTCATGTCAACTGATTATGAGAGATTATTTTCCTCTCTTTCCACTCCAATAATGACTTTTATCAATTAGATTGTACCATAAGTCTTAAAGGTTACTATTAATATTGAAAGGATCTTTTAAAATAATAAATGTTTAGTTTTTATCATTATACTAATTTTCTCGATCCTATGATGATTTGTAATCATCGCTAGAACTCTGCAGGAACTCTGTGAGTTCCTACAAGGAAAATTCTCCAATCATCTAAAAGTCTAAACCTAACCAAAGAAATTCTTTATGACCAGTAATCTGGGTCAGTAGATTGAAGAGAATGGAAGACCACATACTATTCAACAGAAGAAACTCAAAAGGTAAACTTATCTTTCTAGATCAATTATCTCAAAGTCAGGTCTTTCAAATATAGAAACTGAGCAGTGTAGAGAAACGTAGTCGATGGAGAAGGGCAATGCGTGCACTGGTTGTCATGAAATACATGTACATCGAAAGCAGGGTCAGTCGATCTATGCTCCGATATGGACTTATCACTGATGTCAGAAAGTACCACATTGCAGTCGAGTAACCAGAACAGAACTACACAATGCACCTTGTAGCGGTAGGGGTTTGTGATATAATACAAAAATAGACAAGCAAATTCCCCTTTCTGCGTTACTCCGCCACTCCAAGCTAGTAGGAGGAGGAAACACTGGTGGACAAGCTCTGCCTGTACATTTCATCTACGGACTATAAATTCTTTTATGACATTCAAAGACCAAACATTTCACAAAATCTTTTTCAATTGAGTTCGTGTTGGGAAAAGCACATTGAATGAAATGAAGAATGCGTTTTTATATTCCTTAAAATCTTCACTATTATTCCAGAAATGCAGAAATAATTTTTGGTCGCCACATCCTCGAATATCATTGTTCAAATTAAATATTCCAAATATTGATGCAGGTTGAGCCCTGTTTCATGTAAAATATCTTTCTTGAAACTGAAGCTGAGTAAGCTTTTTCTTAATACAAGTGACGAAGATTACAATTCTTATATTAACGTTTCCAGTGTATTTTTATATTATTTATGCATCTTATAGAAATAACGCGGTAAATAGGACAAAAATATTTTTTTCAGTTTAACACGGCGTTCTAAAAATGATGAAAAAAATTTTTTTAACAATTTTTTAAGTTCTTCTAAGGTAAAAGTGTTATCTACGGACGTAGAACATGGATCAGTCACAGTCACAGTCCGAAAAGAATGTGATCATGATCTTCTTGGTTGACTGAGTGACCTTGGCCTTTAGAGGCGATGCTTCGCCAGGTTTACGTCGTTCCATTGATTCTCTTTTTGGACAAGGAATCACAGTAGAGGGCCATAGTTTCATCTCCTGTAACAATGGTTTGCAGAACTTCTCTCCCGTTGCCACGGCAGAGCTCCAAAAATGCCTTACAACAAATGACTCGTTGTTGCTTTTGGACTGAGGAAAGAAGTCTAGGCACTAACCTTATTCAAGTTTAAATGTTCATGAATAATTCGAAGGACTGTTGTTTTAGATAGGTTCAATCTTGTTGCTATTTCTATAACTTTGAGCCGCCCGTCTTCCATAATTTCTCCTTCTACAAGAGCGATGTTTTCAGGAGCGAGCACCTCCAAGGGCCGACTTGCACGCTCTTCGTCTTGAATGTTTTCTCGACCCATTCGAAAAAAAAAAAGTGGCCCATTCTTTTACGTTAGAATATGAGGGGAATGCTTCTCCATATACACCGTCCAATCGCTGTTTAACTTCATTAGGAATAAGTCCTTTTGTGAGGAACTTAATAACAGCTCGAAACTCTATTTTGAACATGTCACAATCTTTTACACATGACCTTGTTTATGCAACTATATCTGAACAACTGAACACAGCGGAAGTTACACTGTAATTATTTACTTAACAGATAAGGTATGTCACCAGATGAGGATTTTGCGAAGACCAGACACCGGAAACTTATGGACCTACCCTCTTACATCCGATTCTCGTAACATTACTTTGCGATGGAGAGGGTAATTAGAAGCTGACTGATTTTGCAATTGCGCCTGTCTTTACGTTTGGGTCATCGGCCCTCTAAGATAAGTAAACTTTCCATACTCACACTACACTACGTATTGACTTTCCTAAGCGAGCAGATATCAGCAATTCAACTCTTAACGCTGACCACGTTGTTCTTGCGTCCTAAGGGCACTATAGTAACAGTAGGCAGATTGCATTGAAAATCAGGTACTTCGAAGTGCTCGAAATGTCTTTAAAAATGATAGTGACCTCATATAAAGCGAACTGCCTCCTTATATTCTCCAGTGTAAAATCATCTCCATGTGGTTTACAGATGTCCGGGGTTCGCAAAAGTAAGCACACGTACCAGCAACACCTTAAAAGTTCAAAATATACAGGCAGGATTGGCTAGCTCAGAACTAAATATGTTATGAGGCGCGAAAACCCAGCGTCCTGACGCTTGGTCGTAAAAAAGCTTGCTTTTCGTGTTCACCTTTTGTATTTTTAAATATTTCATCATCTTGAAAACCTTTTCTCTTAGCATTGAGTTTTACCATAGAGCTATTATATAAAAACTTACTCTGGAATTACCGTGCATAGGAATTACCATGAATAGGTAATATAAACATTATTGCTTAAACAAAATAATCGATTATAAAATATTTACAACACATAACGTGCCTAAGGCTACATTAACATTACAAATATTGTTGAGATAAATTCTGCTTCAAGCATGTCTACATAAATGTCCTCATTGATTGTGTTTTCACTGAAAAAGAATGAGCAAACACTTTTTGCACCATTGTACCGAATCAGACATTGACTTTAGACTTTTATCTCTAGCATAATTTTAAAAAAACATACACAAGACAAACCCACACACCCTAGAAGAACTGAAACAAAATATTCGCCAGGAAAAAGCTCGGCGTAAATTTCAGCGAGTTATGGAAAGTTTTAAACAGATGCCAGAAAGGTATAGACAGCGATGGTAACTAGTTTAAGCATCTCCTTTAATGAAGTTGTTAATTAAAACGTTTAAGGAAAGTGTATGGTCTTGTCAGAGCCACTCTACTATACCCGCAGGCGGAAACGAAAGTGGCTCTCGCCTGTAGGCAAAACACCGCAAGTTTTTTCGTAATGCATTAAAATTCCTCTTGTATCTGCATCAAGCAGTACTATTAACTTACAAGGTATTGTAATCGACAACGGTAAGTAAGGAAAAGGAGGCGAGGTCGTAAAAAAATACAATGTGTGCAATTCTAAGAAGGTAGCAATGTTTTTCGCTTATTCAGGAGTAAAAAGTTGATAACATACATTAAGATTTTGCACTATGTTTTGCAAATATGAGTTCAACTGTGTCGGTCCTGGTGGTGTAGTGGTAACCATACTTACTTTCTAAACCCAAACCGCCATGGGTGGCCGAAGTCGTTAAGGCGCTGACTCGTGAGCGGGAGGTATGGGGTTCGAATCCCCAGGACCGTTCTCCCTGACTGAAGTTTTTCTCAGTCCTCATAAATGGCAAATGCCGGGGGTACCCTAAACTTAGGCCTGGAACGTTTCCTCCCTTAAAGATAAAATAAATCCTATCCCAATATATCATTTCATTTCATGTATCATCAGTGTCCATCGCCTCTGGTGCCTCTGTACCAAAAACGGGCGTTAAACAACATTCGTTCTAAACCCAAGATCGCGGGTTCAATCCCAGACAGGACCAATGGATTTTTTTTCTGGTGCAAAAACCCTTCGGAAGGGAAGTAAAGCCGTGGGTCCCGTGTCGCACATTTACGGCACGATAAAGAACTTCAAGCCCAGCAAAATTTGTTGGCCGTTTCACGCCCTCATTTGAATGGGTCACTGATAACCTGAGATGTTAAAGAACGTCCTTAAATAAATCAGAGAGTTCGCCTGCATTGTATTTTAAAATGCATTGCGATAAATCAGAGAAGAAATTCCTGTTACTTAAAAATGTGAAAATATTCTTTGTTCAAAAACATTTTTGCCTCTAGTTTTCATCTCTAGGTGATTTTGTTGATATGTTTTAATTACGGACGCTCTTTAACATCTCAGGTAATCAGCGTCCCATTCAAATCAGAGCGTGAAACGACCGACAAATTTTGCTCAGAGGCCTCTTCTTTCGGGCTTGAGGTTCTTTTACCTGCCGTAAATGTATGACATAGGACCCACGACTTTACTTCCATACTTAGGATTTTTATGCCCGAAAAAATCCATCGATCCTGGCCGGGTTTGTTGGGTTTAGAAGGCAAATATGGTTACCACTACTCCACCAGGACCTATTAGGTGAGCAATACATGCGATGTTTAATTAGCACGAAGGACTTTCAACGGCTGCAATGCGCTCATCAGCCGAAGGAAAGAGAATCCGTTATATTAAACGAAAATTAATCACCTTACGGTTTCCATGTTCCTAATATAATTTAACGTACGTTTTATCCCCTGACCCCGTGAAAGTGTCAAACGCGCGGCTACAAAGCAGTTTAATGGCCTGTCTATTTATTTAGGTCCGGTCCAACCCCTTCACCGGGTCAGTCACATTGGAAAGGCCACCCCTTCATCTCTTTTGCACTTGTACACGCCCCTGAGAGATCTGCAACCCCCACGACTGTATTTACTTCCTTTACCTGACATGAAATAAAGAAGTGCACGAATTTTTTAAGCATGTACGCCGTAACTTCCTTATTCTGTTGCATGGCCACGTTTATTTACGGCAGTGGACCATTCAGGAATGACCGGATTTCGTTTACCTGCGCGCGGTTCAAGAAATAAGAGACCTTTTGTAAACGTTTTTTATGCATGAATAAAGGCACATAATAGCTAGCATGACTGTGCCCTTCCTTTAGAATATCATCTCGTGCGGACCTATCCCTTATTTCTACCTGGTAACATTGACATTAGAGTAGGTAATGTCCAGCATGACGTAGTTGTTGGAATAGTATAGTACAGTGTTCCAGTACATACGCTTTTACAAGGACTGTATTAATTATTTTAAAAATGTGAAGTTCAAAACCTATATTCTCCATGGAAAATATCATCTGCGTCAATTGGCATAACAGTAGTTTATAGTTTTGCAATAATATACGTTTAATCTTAATCATTTTAATGCTAATATGATATTTATTTCTGTTCCTTACACAATTACTATATTGTAAAAATAATTTGCTTATATTCGACCCCTCCCCCGTGTTTATTTACGGACGCTCTTTAACATCTCAGGTCATCAGCGTCCCATTTGATTCAAGGCGAGAAACGGCCGACAAATTTTGCTCAGAGGCCTCTTCTTTCAGGCTTGAGGTTCTTTTTGTACGACACGGGACCCACGGCTTTACTTCCCTTCCGAAGGAAGCCATACTTAGAATTTTACGCCCGAAAAATTCCATCGACCCTACACCTCCAGGACCGACTGCCCCCGTGATTGAAAGTTGCTGTTAGGTACAAAAAGAATGTTCTAATTTCTGTCATTCTGTTTTCGCGAATACAAATAATTTGATGTGATGTTGGTCTTTAGTGGAGAATTTATTATTTCATTTTGATTTATAAGCTATTTAAGAAATCTACCCATGGTGCCTTTTTTCGTTCAAAATGTCGAAGACCTTACACTAGTGGTGCTCAAAGTTTTTTGGGTCACAGACTCCTTTTAAAGAGTTCTTGCATTTCCTAATTTAACCGAAAGTTTAAATTATAAATTTGATTCCTATATATGTATTTTTTAGAGTTGATCATCACTGGATTGGTGATAATAATTGTAACAATAGTGTTATAGACAAGAAAGTTATACATTCAGTTAGAATAGGTTAGGTTAGGCTAGGTTATAAATGTATATAATATTTATATGAATAATAACTAACAATATATAGTGACCCAATGTTACATGTTACTTTTAATTTCTGAATTAGAGGGAAGATGCTGCTTTATATTTCTTTTTATATTTTTGTTTGTTTAAACATATAAAACAATGAAGTTGAAGTTTTAGTTTTGTTTAATTGTAGTATTAGTACTGTCAATTTTAAAATCTGTAGAATTTAAATTGTAATTTAAATTGTGTTGATAAATGTAAGAGGAATAAATCAAAAGTAATCTGGAATATTATGTCCTATATAGAATGAAGTTATCAGGATATAAGGCATTTCAGTATAATATTTAAAAAAAAATTAAAGTTCAATGATCTACAAGGCCATTCAATTAATTGATAATCGAAGGGGAGGCGGGAAATGCAACCGCCGATAATCCTTCATTCACCATTTAATTCAATGTTAACATACCAATAGCTTCGTAAGCTCCCTAGGAGGACACCCAGGGATCCCGGGATCACAGTTTGAGAATTATTCTTATATTATTGAGAGAGTCGCACCACGAAGTGATTCTTTTCTCCATTCCACGTCGGTCCTGGTAGTGCAGAGGTTACCATACTTGCCTTCTAAATCCAAGATCGTGGGTTCGAACCCGGCCAGGATCGATGGATTTTTTTCGGACGTAAAAATCCTAAGTATGGCTTCCTTCGGAAGGGAAGTAAAGCCGTGGGTCCCGTGTCGTACATTTACGGCACGATAAAGAACCTCAAGCCTGAAAGAAGAGGCCTCTCAGCAAAATCTGTCGGCTGTTTCACGCCCTGAATTGAATGGGACGCTGATGACCTGAGAAGTTAAAGAGTTCCTTAAATAAACAAATAAAAAATCTCCATTCCACTGGCTATTAATTTAATGACTCAACAACTCGTTCCAAGTTGAAAATGCGTTTAGTGTTTATTGAAAAGTATTTTCTAATAGTTGATAGGACCCAATTATACTCTGATCAACCTCTAAAAATGGAAAAATCTCATCTAGGTATACATAATAGTAGGAAATAAACGTGCACTGCGTAAAATAAACTGAAACGATGTGCGGCCCATCATGATAAACAACAATGGCATTAATTACATACCTGCACGGCAAAAAAACCTATATAGTTTATATAAACTCTGACTTAGAATGACAGTCAGCAATAAAATCGTTTCTTTAATTCGCACATTAAAACATGTAGCAAAAGATCTACCTCTTAATACTGGGCAGATTGACCTATTACAATGCCCGCGTTCACTCGTAAATTTGATCCCTAAGCAACTGTCACGGCCACCTCTTAAAGAACGCAGGACTTTCCATTCCCTTACTCTCGTATTCAAAATCCTCCATACCTGCAACCCTCAGTACATCGCCTCTTGCTTCATATGCCTGTCCCAACTAAGTATGACTTTACTGTTTGTGGTCCCATTCACTATGTAACGTAAATTTAAACGTAAAGGCTAGATGCTATGTAATGTGATTCACAATGAATCACATTAGAAGCTTGAAAGGTCCAAGGTTTTGCTTCTACGTCTAACTTAAACTTAAGAAATCAGCCAATCAGAACACAGCTGCTCTGTTATATGGTTCTATGGTAGAATTTATTCATACACGAAGGACCGAAACCAAACGCAACTCTTGCTGCTTGCTGCTGCAAGTCCCGAGGGACGGCGGGGAGAGTCGAAGGTAGTAAATTTCACTGATTGCTATACAATATGGCTTTCAATCGAATAATACCACGCACAGAATGCGCTATAAATTGATGTTTATGGTTTGTTTTCCTGCTGCAATCAAAGGAGATTTGCCACCATTACAGTGTTTTACCCACCCCTATCAATTTATATTTACGAAAAACCACTGGGTACACGGTTTATAAGAGTTACCCGAGGTTAGCGTTAGGTTATGTATATATGAATTAATTGCGAATTCCAAAAAGAGAAGATATGCCACCGTTAAATATTTTACCCACCTAACAATCCCCTATCAATTTATATTTAAAAGTTACGGAGGACAATGCATTGCTTAACAAAACATAATACTTGCAACATTGACACCCCGAGCACACACAATAGTTCGGCTCTCTTGCTGTCGCTCGGAACTTGCAGACACAGCAGAAGTTCAGTAACTCTGTAGACAGAATGACGTCAATGGACAAAATATTAATGGCATCATAAAAAAACTGTCCTTGCTCATATTACTCCAAGCAAATTAGTTACTGCATTTTGCATATGCATAAACGCTACCGTCGTCTGCTCAGAAGCAGCCATTTTCAATCAGCTGTTAGTTGATCTTAGCTTGTTCTTATTTTTGATTGGCTAATACGTACGTTTGCGTCTTTTATTGTGAATGGGGCCTAACCCTCGTCACCGAGCACATTCTCAACCTCATTCAGCGTGTCAGTTCCCGGAATCTGGAACTCCCTTCCTGCTGAAGTCAGAGATTGTCGCACAATTAACCAACTTAAACGCAGAATAAATTGCCCTCTCAACTCTGGGAATCACGACAGTTAGTCGCTCGCGTCTTCTCCTTCTTCTCCTGCTTCCTCCTCTCTTGTACTGGAGGAAAAGTGTTGAAGAAAAAGTGAAATTCTAACACTATCAACTTTTTAACTATTTTAAAAATATGAAATATTGGCATGTAGTATATAACTTTAATTTGACTTTTTATGTATTTTATATAACTATTTATCGTTGTATTCTGTATTTTTTGCTGTTTTTTTTTCCGCCTGGTAAAGTTGAACAGAGAGCTCCATGGCCTTAACTCTTGTCAGGGTAAATAATAAATAAATATCTTGAAACAGACTACTTTAAAAAAATAACCATATGGCCGTCTATTGCTTGTGTACCTGCATGGATTTATTGGTTCGTGTTTCTTAAAACCGGGCGAGGGAACTTGGCACCAAAAACTCTCAGCATGTTAATCATATAACCAAATTCCGCACTAGTGTTTATGGTCACATTTATGTTACATTCGAACAACGAATGAACATGAAAATGAACTTTAAAAAATTATGCTTTATGATCTAAAACTATCCTAAAAGCCCTATAATCTATCAGAAAGGTCACTATATTTAACAATAAGTAGTTATTTAATCATAAAATGTGCTTATAAGAACAGATTTAGAGTAAAACATATAAATTGCCTTTGACGGCATTTTATATCAGAAATGATATCTTTTTCTATTTTACATTTACTTTTTTATACACTATACTTGTCACTGTTTTTTTTAACTATGAACTCAGTGTACTAGTTGCAGACATCAATCCCAAATTCCCCACCTTGTGAGAATAGGAACAGGTAACAAGACTTGAATGCTGCAGGAAAGGGGCTTTAAGAAACATATTTACATTTCCAATCATCTACTCGGCTAATCAGTGGTAGGTATGTGCAAAACATTACATTGCTACCTGTACCGTCTTACTGTACAACTCTCGTAGGCGAGTGCACTTTTCAGCACGTACAATGTCTAATCAATAAACTGGAAATTATTTATTTTACTTACAAAGTACACTAGGCAGGGTCAAGGTTGGTAAGGTCTTTTTCGAAGTAGTCCTCATCAAGTTGTGTGCACTTGCCCAACGTGTCTGCTAGTCCTGGAAGACGTGCTGGAAACCATTTCCTCCTCCTTCACGATAGCCGCGATGAACCAGAGAGCTGACCTTGCTCATTTTTGTGACGAGGAAACAGAAAAAGTTACACTGAGCTAGGTCTGAGCTGTGTGAAGGATGAAGCATACATTCGATGTTTTTCTCACCAAATGATGAGCAACAACGCTGCAAACGTGAGGGCTTGCATTGCCATGGTGAAGATGCCAACCATATGGATGCAGGTCAGGGCGTTTTCGTCGGATGTGTTCCGCCACGACACTCAAAAAGTTTTGTAATATTCCCCATTAACCGAAGTTTAGTAGGATTTAATGTTGATGGCAGCTAATGAACCTTTCCTGCCAACCGGACAACCGTGACCTTCTTTGGTGTCGGAGAACCATATGATTTCCACACTGAACTCTGTTTACTTTTTGGATCGTGATGGTAAAACCGAGTGTCATCACCTGTAATGATGGCATTCAGGCATGACTCTCCATGCTTTGCTACCAGACGCTCCCGAAACAATCCACTCGCACCAGGCGCCTATCTGACACAGGTGTAACCGATCGAGTAGAATGGTAAACGCACTACCATGCGAAATCTGCTAGCCTATCGATTGTTATTCGTCTAGCAATAAGGGCAGCTGTGTTAATCATGATCTCGTTCACTGCAGTGGTTGAAGCACCTTGACCGCCCTGGTTTGTGGTTGAAACACGGCTCTCCTTAAAATCTTTAAACTACCGAAGTGCGATTGAATGTGGCAGAATACCATATGCTCTGTAACATTGCATCCACAACGGATTTCTGCAGACGGAAGCAAAATTTCAAAATGCTGCTATTTGCTAAGTGATTACGTTCAACGCCGTATCCCCATTGTGTAATGAGAGAAATAAACAATAATTCGTTTATTGACTAGCCTCGTATTTCTTACTGCACATTATTCGACCATGCATAGATTTGTCGAAAAGTTTACAGATTGTGGATTTCTCAAGTTGCTCAAAACATCCCATTTAAAGATAAATTCTTCCAGTGTTTTCTTCCTTTATTTCGTTTATTTCTTCAACGTAACAACATGCAGTAGATGGACCTTGAAAACACTTATTTGTATATTTTTTTCCAAAAAGTCTCACAGCTTTCCATTATTAAGTCTATTTAACTCTAAAAGAGACTAGACACAGATGAAGGCCTAGCAAAGATCTTCAAAGAATTGTGAACGCTTTACTCAAATAATAACTGTTGCTCATCCTGTATAAACCCAGCGATTGTGTTTTATTTTATTTAAATGCTAGAGCACTTCACACATTATAAATGTTAAAAGTATAAAAAATTTTCGTTATTATTAGACACCTTCTTACCATCCTAAGATATAATGCCAGTATTTTCCTTCACTTTGGGCATTTGAGAAGAACACACAACTGTTACTGTTTAAACTGGTACTTAATGTGAATGCGGAAACCTTCCTGCTAACAAACACGATCAATTACAACGCTCTAGTATTACCGTATATATAGCAGGTTACCAACGGTTGTGCCTATTCGTGTATTTAATTGAATCTAAAATTCTGTGAAAGCAATTAATGCTAAAATGTCAGTAAACTATGTAAATACTGCTTCATAAAATGTATTTATTACAAAGAATGCAAAAAAAAAACTTACAAATGAATTCCAAATTATATTTTTAATGAAATAAATTTATATCCAATTGATCAACAACTTGCAAAAATGAACAAACCATCAAAACCCGAAATCTAATGGACAAAGCCACAAATGTATGCCAAATATTTCATTCAATTTTTAACAGCATCTTTTGCCATACATTTAACACTTTAAAAGTTTACGTAATAAGTTTCAAACCGGAGTGCGAATGAAAATCAAGACACGCTACTCAAAAATGGCGCTGAGAGTACAACAGAGAGTTTAAGGAGGTGTCGCGCAGACAATGTGAACGGAATGGAATTATGAATGCGCATAAATTTTACATTTTTATGTAACTCATTTATTTTCCTAATTGAGTAGAAGTTGCTTTCAACTCAAGTCCATAAATAGCACGCTAAAACACATACATGATTATTGTTGGTATATATATAATTTATTGAAGTGGTTTTCTTAAAAGAATCAAGGGAAAAGTATTTTGAACAGCGTGTGATTTCTCTGTCGTATACTGAATAAAACATTGGAGAGAATTTATGTCTATTGTTATAAATACCGGTAACAATTGGTCCATAAATGTTGTACATTACAAAACCAAAAACATTTGATGCGAAATTTGCCCAACCTCCCTAAAAATCGAACAAATCTTCGATAATGACATTTCTTCTACGCTACGTTCATTAACATTTTTTTCCCTCGCGAACAAGGTACAACACGAAAAATCTAAGATATACGATTGAAAATGTATGGAATGTACTTTCCAATGAAGCCACCAGATGGTGTATGTGACCAGAGCTGCGTATCTCAGCACGCCCCGAAGTTCAGTTGGTGAGCGACAGTGGTCAGGAATGGTCACGAAGAGTGAAAAAAGAGCATTTCCCAGCAGTAGGATTGCATCAAACTAGAGCTTTCAGGAAGAATGGGATGCTATGTTCATCGCATTATTGCAATTGATGAAACATGCGCAAGAGTGCATGAACCCAGAACTCAAGCTGCAGTTCAGTGAATGACGTCACCCTGAGTCACCAAAAACAAGTTTTGTCAAATTCCTTCCCCCTCAAAAGTCACGGTCATCATGGCGTATGGCATT